>OZ022227.1:30295633-30338133 GCA_963978835.1 Tenthredo scrophulariae
CCAAGCCGTCAGCGCTTCTTGTTTAATATTCTCTCTCTCTTCCAGCACTCTCACGTCATCCCGGTCAATAATCTTCTCGTAAGTATAATTATTCCACACAGTGGTTATGTTCTTTTTCATTTTAGTAGTCACTGCTCTCATCATTATTTCCAGGTCTAGCGGCAGAGAACCGTTCACCACTTGCATAGCCGCCGTCGAGGTGGTTCGGCAGGCTCTTGTACATTGCAGCAGAGGCGACCTCTGTGCCCTAAATAGGTGTCGTCTGATCGTGGTATTCGGGATTCTGTGACACCACACCATCGCGCAATAGCTCACTAACGGAATCGCTACCGCTTTGTATATTAGCTGCCGCGTATAGAGGTTAATACCCCATTCTTTCTGGGCGATCCGGTTCAATTGCATAATATAGGCCGTTACCTTACTTCGGAGGTTCTTCACGTGAGGAAGAAAACTCAGATCCGCGTCTATAACCACCCCAAGGTATCTGTGTTCATTTGTATACTTTACGCTATTGCCGTGTATTTTTATTATCAGGTTTCTATTTCTATTCAGGTTTTTTGTAAACATCACGGCCGTGGATTTCGAATGTGCTATTCGGAGCTTATGGTCAGCGCACCACTCTTTCAGGAACAGAACCGCAGCTGCACTCAGTTGCTCGATTTGTTTGCGGGAATTCGCTTTTATAATAAATACCAAGTCGTCCGCATAAGCTATCGCCTCTAAATCATCAACTGCAAATTCAGCCGAGATTCTGTTCAAGATCCTGTCCATGCACCAGGACCAGGCATTTGGACCGATTACCGAGCCCTGCAGGCATCCCCTCTCAACTGTCCGTTTCATGGAATTGAGGTTTGTATTGACTGTTATCTCTCTGTCTGATAAATAGCTTCCCATCGTATTCACCAGCTGCAAGCTACAGTTGGCTTCAACGAGCCTTGTCAGAATGGCCTTCCACCACAGATTGTCGAACGCTCCCTCTATGTCCAGGAAGAGTCCCACAATGTGTTTTTTCTGGCTTTTTTCAATGGAGCCCGTCAGGTGAAGTATCGCATCCTCGGTTGACTTATTCTTTTTGAAACCGTATTGGTTCGGCGAGTACAAATTGGCTTCCATATAGTTTTCCTGAATTCTTTTGACTAGGATCCGTTTCATTACTTTAGCCATTGTTGGTATCAGTGATATCGGTCTATATGAGTTTATTTTTGACCTATCCCTCGTAGCGTCTTCCAAAATGATGATCAGCTGTGCAGCCTTCCATTCTTTAGGAAACGTGGCATTCCTTCAGCAATTATTGAAGAGCCCAGAGATAGCTCCTTTGGAGTTGGGACCAGCATTCCACAGAGCTTTTATTACCTCCGACCTGTGTTGGTCAAGTCCTGGCGCAACGTTTGTTCTCAGCTTTTCTATGGCTTTGTGGATCTCCTCGTCGCTGATCTCCAGCTCCATGTTGGAGTTGAAGTAGCACCACGAGCACCACACACCCTTGCTATGTGGCCAAAGGCGTTGCACGCGAAGCATCTCGTGATGTTGGCATATTCTTTTACTTTGCAGGTTCGCCACTGCATAAAAACTCGACCCTCTCTTAGGATCTTACGCGCGCACCCACCCGGGAGCCGCACCAGCCTGTTTACCCGTCCCCCTTGTCCCTTAAAACAGGTGCGGAAGCTTATACGCTACTTTATATTTTCTCGCTCTTCCTCCGTTAAGGGATCAAAGTTTTTGTCCAGCAAATCCTCAATGAGGTCATTTTTATCGTGGTCTTTGTCCACATCATAAATAATTACTGTGGGGTCTAATTTCTTAGGTCTCTCAACCTTGAGACCCAGTTTTTCAAGGCTAGATCTCTCAATGACTTTCACGTCATCCCCCCCATCAAGCTCAATCACCAGGCCAGAGCCCCGCATCTGTCTAACCCCGACCACTCTTAGTTTCTTTTTATCTTTTTTCAGGTGCTCCGTTACAGCTTTCTTTATCTCGTCGTTATTTTTTTTTTCATCCTTTTCATTTATTGGTTTAATCAGAACTACTTCATTCCTTCTTTCACCTTTTATTTTCATTTTCTCTTTTTCTTTTTCAGATCGACTCGTCCCAGCAGCAGGACCAACAACTTGCGCATATGTCATCCCGGTAGGGGCCGAAGCAGCCACTAGAGCAGCACTGCAGCACCGGTGAGTAGCTTTGAGTATTTCATATTCGGTATACATATCAACTGATCGGTTTTCGATCTTTGTCCATTTTCCAAGGATGAATTGCATCGATGCCTTAGTTATTCTATTGTTGTCATTGAACAGGAAAGCCTCAAGGCTTTTCCTTTCCCCTCGCAGCTCTCGCAAAGCGTCATCCTTATTTCTGTCTCGCCCGCGCTGTCCCGAGTCTATCTCCATGTTATCAACTGCAGACTCATTCTGTCTTTTCTCAACACTCTCGGCCACACGACCAGGCTTCTTTTTCTCCGGACCACCCTGCTGACCAGCTGGTACGGTTTGCTTCCTTTTTGTTGTTGGTGTCGCCGGCAATGGCGGGAACACCTGACTCGAAAATGATGTATCAGAGCGGGCCAACCTCACATAAGGATGCGGTCCCAGAACAGAACTCTCAGGGATCTCTTGCATATCCATGTACTCTTCTTCTTCAGCACTGAAGGTGCTTGCTGTACTCGCCGCTTTAATATTCAGTGTTTTAATTGCATGCTTGTTTTGATTGCTTTGATTTTTGTTTTTGTTTTTGTTTTTGTTTTCATATTCCATAGTATTTCCACGATAATGGTCGGAAGTAGACGGTCCACCCAAGCAGAGCCGCCATGCTTGAGTAAGCCTAGATACTCCGAGGTTTCGGCAGATGCCCCGGAGAGTCCGTTCGCGACCGCACTGTTTTACGCCCCTGCGGCCATGCAGTCCTC
Source organism: Tenthredo scrophulariae (assembly GCA_963978835.1). NCBI lineage: Eukaryota > Metazoa > Arthropoda > Insecta > Hymenoptera > Tenthredinidae > Tenthredo > Tenthredo scrophulariae. The sequence goes on from OZ022227.1 coordinate 30,298,533, forward strand.
GGCACGAATGCTTTCCACCTTGACTTCGGACGTGGTCTGAATTTAGTCTGGCTTCTCCCCCAGAGCCACTCCGGCTTGGTTGTACCTGCCAGGAGACGAGCTCCCGCCGAGTAGATAGATACAGTAGGAATCTCGTTGATCCATTCATGCGCGTCACTAATTAGATGACGAGGCATTTGGCTATTTTCTACATGACCGCTTGTGGCCACCTTTCCAGCGAACTGACCCATTCCGTTGGTCGGTGGATGTTTCCACCTGGACGCAATGTGAGTCATGAACGGATCGCCGAGAGACCCTTCTGCCCCATACCCTGAAGGGGTGCGCGATTTTGTTGCGGGCTTAGGGCTCGTGCATTGTATATTATATATGAAAGCAAAAAGGATGAAGAACAAATAAATAAATAGATAAATGAGTAAAAAAAATGGAGAAGAAGAAGCAAAGGAGTCTTCGACCTGAAGGGCTAGATATGGCTATAAATACGTATACAGGGTGATTCAGATCAACCGCCCGTCCTTGCACAGTCGGATTCCTTACGAAAAATGAAAATTAAATTTCCTTAACGAAAACTTCCAGGCTATCATAGTTTCCCAGATAGAGCAGGTTTAAGTTGGCCTATCGTAGAGCTCGCACCCCATACAGTCAGTGCCGTGCCGGTACTTTGGTGCCCGTACTTTGTTGGTTCGGCGTTTCTACTCGTGGCTAGGTTTACCGGGCTGACATTTTTACATCGCAGGTCGACCGGACCGTCGTTTTTGGGGTGCGGGTCGATCGAACCCTTGTTTTCTACATCCAGGTCTACGGGACCGGCGGTTCCGACGTGCAGCTCAACCGGACCGTCGTTTTCGACATCACGATCACTCGGGCCGACATTTTTCAAGTGCAGGTCGACCGGACTGCTGTTTTTAACGTCCAGGTCAACCGGGCCGTCGTTTTTGACGTGCAGGTCGACCAGGCTGTTGTTTTTAACGTCTAGGTCGACCGGACCGTCGTTTTTGGCGTGCAGGTCGACCAAACCCTTGTTTTCTACGTCCAGGTCTACCGGACCGTCGTTTTCGACGTGCAGTTCAATCGGACCGTCGTTTTCGACATCACGATCAACCGGGCCGACGTTTTTTAAGTAAAGGTCGACCGGGCCGTCGGTTTTGACGTGCAGGTCGACCAGGCTGTTGTTTTCAACGTCTAGGAAATCGAATGTCATTCTGAACTACGATATAAAACGTACAAGTCCACTGAAAAATTGTCTTTACCTTCTAGTTCGACCAGGCTGTAGGTTTCAAGTAATAAGTTATGCGACATAATCGTGTTAAATTAAAAAGCTAAAATATTACAGTAGATTGGTTCACAATTATTCTTATTTTCATTGTTATCATAATCAATTTCGCTTATCATCAGGAATGATTAGAAACAATTTGATAAAATAATAATTTAACATATTTTTATTATCAAGTAATGAACGGTTCACATGAGGTGCTCAAAGTGTCCCCCGCGCTCTTGGATACATAGGCGAGCTCGCTGAATAATATTTCGTTGCGCACGATCTAGCATATCGGGTGTCACGGTAGCTATCGCCTCATGCAACCTATTCTGCAGGATCTCCAGATTATCTATTGGCTTGACGTGAAAACAAGGGCTCGATCGACCTGCACGCCAAAAACGACGGTCCGGTCGACCTGGACGTTAAAAACAACAGCCTGGTCGACCTGCACGTCAAAAACGACGGCCCGCTTGACCTGGACGTTAAAAACAGCAGTCCGGTCGACCTGCACTTGAAAAATGTCGGCCCGGTTGATCGTGATGTCGAAAACGACCGTCCGATTGAACTGCACGTCGAAAACCATGGTCCGGTAGACCTGGATGTAGAAAACTAGAGTTCGATCGACCTGCGCCGCAAAAACGACGGTCCGGTCGACCTAGACGTCAAAAACAATAGCCCGGTCGACCTCCACGTCAAAAACGACGGCCCGGTTGACCTGGACGTTAAAAACAACAGCCCGGTCGACCTGCACGTCCAAAACGACATTCCGGTTGACCTGGACGATGAAGACAGGGTTCGGTCGACCTGCGATGAAAAAATGTCAGCCCGGTAAACCTAGCCACGAGTAGAAACGCCGAACCAACAAAGTACGGGCACCAAAGTACCCGCACGGCACTGACTGTATGAGGTGCGAGCTCTACGATAGGCCAACTTAAACCTGCTCTATCTGGGAAACTATGATAGCCTGGAAGTTGTCGTTAAGGAAATTTAATTTTCATTTTTCGTAAGGAATCCGACTGTGCAAGGACGGGCGGTTGATCCGAATCACCCTGTATACTACTAAGAAATGTCATGTTCAAGAGAGTATCAATCCGGTTATGAGGACAGTATCATGAGGTAGCGGGCACTTGTGTAGCTACGGCCGAAGCTATAGTGTGGGGTAGCAGTTGTTAGCGGACCGATAGGATGATGTGTGGAGAGAGATTTTGTGTCTTATTATTTTCATCTGACTATATCTCTTTCCTTCAAGTATTCGCGGGTTCCTGCCCATCACGGCCTATGTCGCCTTCGGCCATATTTATCTATAAACAGGTGGAACATTTCGATGGAGGACCTGAGTGCTGTCAGGGATATCGTGATGATATCCCGGTCTTTGCATCCAATCGCCTTAAGGGCTGACTTGGTGCTTGGCGGAATAGCCCCGCGTGCACCCACCAACATAGGCACCACACACCACTTCTGGCATTGGTAGACTCCGGTCAAGTGTCGTGCCACCTTAGCGTACTTGAACACCTTCTCAATGTGTGCGGACTCGAGGTAGTCATCCCGTTCGTATACTACGGTTGTATCGTACACGACGAGCTTGTTTTCTGCTTCGTCAATTTCTACTAGGTCGGGTCGGTACCTTTCGGAACCCACCACGACTTCTGGCTCTCTGAGGAGTTGACTACCCTTATTCAGTATTTTTCGGGCTATAATGTCGTCGATCTCATTATGACGCTTGATCCAAGATGTCTTGGTTGTGCGACACTGTCCTAAGATGTGCCCAAGTGTTTCCGCTGCGGTTCCACAACCCCTGCAGCTAACATCGTCCGTAGGATGTTCAAGGGCTAGGTTGACTTTAGTGCCTACTGTGTTGGTTCTCATTTGTAAGGCAGTTATGAACCTGTTGGGCTTTAGAAGGTGTGGCTTGCGCAACCATGCGTTGCTTAGTGAATTGTCTGTGGAATCCTTGGCCCCGTGGCCTTGATGACCAAGCGTAGAGGACCAGCTCTGGCAGAAGGCGGTTTTATGATGCGTCTTAGATCTTTCGACGGCTTTGGAGCTTGACGGCCATTCAATCCCAAGGTGCTTGCACCAGTCACATGATTTCTCAATGTTTGTTTCGTTTCTGGCTATGGCACACAGAATGTGATCATCGGACTCTCTGAGCTTAGCCCAGTGTTTGAGCCTGGCGTGTAAGACCACCTTCTCAAAGTTGAGGATCCCCAGACCACCGTCTCTTTTTTAAGTATAAAACAGGCAATTAGTGGTCGAGCTTTGTAGGTGCAACATCTTCTTGACCACCTGTCTAATCGTGGTGTCTAGCTCAACGAGGGCCGTTTTACTTGTCCCATTGGTAATAAGGCTATACAGAAAGTGCGGTAGCACATATGTCGTTAGAAGGCACAGTTTTTGGTAGACCTTCAGAGGTAGCTCACAGAGACGAGTGACGGCTTCGACGAGACATTGACTCTGTTTCCCTTTTAGGATCCCCTTCCAGGGCCCCATCCGAGCACCGAGGTAGCGTATGCTATCTGCAGCGTCCAGGTATGGTATCGGACTTGCGCCCACTGTTAACATGGGATCTTGGGTAATGTATGTTTTCCCCTTATTGACGATCTCAAACGCATGGCATTTATGCGGAGCGAGTTACATGCCCAGACTGGACAGGAACTGGTTAGCCGTTTGGAGGAGGTTTTGTGCTGAAGGCCCGTTCCTCCCAGGACGCGCGATATCGTCTGCGAAGACGAGACAGGCTACTCTCTCGCCCTCCAGCGTCAATCCGTTATCCCCGTTTTCAAGTTCTCGTAACAATGGATCTAGCACACAGTTAAAGATTGTGGGTGATAGCGGGTCGCCTTGTTTGACGCCTCTATTGATGTCAATGTCTACCATGGTGCCGTCACCCGCCCTGATTGTGGTCTTGCAGGCCCTATAGGATTCTGTAATGAATTAGGCTAGGTGCTGTGGTGCACCTGCCCGAGTCATGCTCTCACAGATTACGTTGTGAGGAACTGTGTCGAAGGCTTTCGCCGTGTCTAATATGGCGATAGTAGCCCCGCTCTCTCTTTTGGCCACCCGTAGCCCGGTCGCCAGAGTGCTGATGTTATTTTAACACCCATTTTCTGGCATAAAGCCCTTTTGCCTGGCGCTTAGTTTAATGGTTGTCTCAAGTTCGGCGTCCAGGATCCCCGAGAATACTCTCGCTATTATTGGCCCTATTATGATCGGACGCCAGTTTTGTATATTCTGCAGGTCGTCTTATTTTTTCGGAATTAGAGTGGTCCGATTTCCCCTCCAGAGCTCCGGAAGGTGCTCCGTCAATAGGACGACATTATATAGTTTAGTTAGTAGTTGACCGACTATGGGATCGTCGATTTTAGACTTGTCGATCAGGTCAGGTCCAGCCGCAGTGCCCTTTTGCAATCTCTTTATACGTGCGTTACCTTCCTTGAGCGATATCGGTCCTATGCGCTCTAGGTTTTTGTTATTACGATTTCCCATAGGAGGGATATTTTCGGCACCTCCAGCCGTGGCTGGCGGTGCTCTAGACCATAGTCCTTGATAGGCTTCTCTAATGGAAATAGCATCTGGTGGTTTTATTGTGGGATCCGCTAGGGAAAGGTCACCAGATATGACCATTTCCGCTAGCTTTCTTGGATTCCTGCTATGGAGATTTTGGCATCTGCTGTATCGGTACCTCTTTCCTTTGGCCTTATGACTTGGCCGGTTCTGGTTTTGGTTAGGTCGTCTTTGGCGCGGCACCTGGCCGGCGTCTGGAGCCAGTTTTTTATGGATTTTTATCGTGATAATATCCAGCTCGGCTTTAGTAGCGCTTGGCTCAATAAGGGCTCGGTCGACTATAGCTGTTAGATCGGCGTCGAATATATGAAATGGCAAGGCTTCGGGGATCCTGGGCTGCCCTTTGATACTAGTGGCGATATTCTCTCGCCACTTTTTGATGTGGGCTTCATCTGCCCTAATTGCTGTATCATCGAGTTCAGGTATTTCAGGTAAGTTATCGGGCGGTACCCTTGCTGCAATAGGCTGGCTTACTGCTGCCGGAGGGGCTAGGCGGGCACGGGTGCCAAAGAGACAGCGGCGCTTTTCGCCGATTTGCTGTGCACTCTTGCTTGGCAGAAGGCCATGGATTCGGACATTTATGTTGCGATCCCCTTTGAATCTTTCGTTTAGGTTAGTGAGCACGTTGATCTCATCCTGTGTCCATGTCCTTAGTCTGGGAATGCCGTTAGGCGGCGCTTTCTCCAGTAGCGCTTGGCGCTTCTCATTTCTTATTGCTGGATGTTTGCTATTTTCGTGAGTGCTGAGCGCCCTTTTATTCATGAAGCGAGAGCCGCATTCTTGGCAGAGCACGTCCCCGACAATTGGTGCGGTCTCTATTTTATTTCGGCATCGGCTCAAGTGGTTAGCAATGCCCCTGGTGGTGGGGAACGATTTACCACATTGTTTACATGACCACCTAATTTGGTGGTGCCGGTGATCCCTTTCAATGTGCCTGCTCAGGTCTTTACTATTGCTAAAGAGGCCTCAAGGTCCTCTCGGGCCACATACAGGGCAGTGGATCATGCCCGTGATGGGCATCGTGATACTTATAGATTCACCCTCGCGTACGGGGGGATCTTCGTTCGTTGCGCGAATTGCTGTATAATTTGCAATGATTAGTTTGAGCCGTGCCACAGAGTGCGATATGATCCTCGATGTTGCATAGTTGTGCAACTATTTACCAATACCCCTGCCAAGATCGAGGCAGGAAAAACTGTACGCTCACCCTAAGGTTCATCGCGTGCCCGGTTGCTCAAAGAGAGAGTACTTAGCTGGGTGGGCTCGAGAGCCCAAACACCCAGCGGGGGCCACGTGGAGGCGGCTCTGGGATACAAGATCCCCAACCGTTGATCACTGGTGTCCCTGAAAGTCAGGGCCCAGCGCCCGCCCACCCATAAGTGTCAGATTGCTTGGTGGTCAAGTTGTTGAGCGTGAGTGAGACCGAGGTGTTAACTGCCAGAAGGGCTTTGAGAGGAGAGCGCCTGACCTTGCGGCCAGGATCTCCTCGTGTATGAAACCTGCAGTAGTCGAGACGATAAAAACAGGAGCAGCCGTTAATTTGGGCATTTATACGTTAAGTGTCCACTGCCAGAATAGCGTTGAAAGAACAGAAAAAAAAAAAAAAAATAGGAGCGCCCGGCCGGGAGGCCGAGCCCAGTCAGGGTAGCTTCAAGAGATCTCCCCATATCAGAGATGTGGTGGTCAAGAGGGTAAAATAGGCGTTAGCTTGATGTATCGCGTATGCCTGTTGTAGGGCACCAGCAAAGTCGGCTTATGCCTATTAGGTGTCCACCGCCAGGTGTCAACTGCCAGCATAGATTTAAGAGAAAAGGGAAGCGCCCGGCCGGTGGGCCGAGAACTCCCCGTATCAGAAATGTGTTGGTCAAAAGGATAGAAGTATAGATAGGCGGCTGCTAGGAGTAGCGTATGTGCCTGTAGTATGGCACCAGCAAGGCTGGCTTGTGTTTGGCAGGTGTCGGCGTCCAGGTGTCAACTGGCAGAATATTTTTGAGCGAAAAGGGAAGTGTTCGGCAGTAGGGCCGAGAACTCCCCGAGTTACAATCACGGTGTGGTGGTCGTAATGGTAGATTGGGTACGTTAAAGCTTCTCTGATGCTTATGTTCACGCTATAGACGTTATCGTTTATTCAGGGGTGGCTTGGGGAGTGTTCCCCGTGAGTGCCATTTGCGTACGCTATGGACGTTTTGGTTGTCTTCCCAGAGTCGTTACCAGCTATGCGTATCAATCAGTTGGTTTGGTTTACTAAACTCTCCGAAGTAGCGAGGGGCGAATGTATGACTGAATGAAGAGCGGTTTCGCCCGACAACGCGTCATCCCTTCCGCTAGCTCGAATGTATTCCACTTGACTAAGCCATGAGCATAACATGACCGCCCGACCCCACCCCGCCACGTCGTAACAGGCAGTCAGGCAGGCACAGCTTCGATCCGGCTACTACTTTCTCCCGTGACGGGTCTGCCTGCACAAGGATTGGGTAGACCACCGGATTATAGACGTAGACCGGAGTATGACCTACTGTGTGACCCTTCCAGACTTGTGCCGAGGCTCATGGTTTCTGGTCGCGCACCCTGAGGTGCTTGCAGCTCTGCCGCTCAACCTCACTCAATCAGACGGCCCTGTCGGTAAATCCCCGGACCGCTACAGCACTTGCTCCTCATCACCACTTCATTCACGGGCGCATGTTCTCCCGAGTGGTGTCGACCACGTAGGGTCTATAGCCCTCGTCATTAGTTCACTGTCGAGCGAGCTCGAACAGCTTAGCCATCCACACCGCGAGAAGGTTGACGAATGGACGCTTGAACCCGACCCGCCCACATGGGGGCCTTCGGTTCTTGTGGCACCAGGATTACTGATGGCCCTTAGGGAACAGCTCTAAGAGACATGTGCTCAAAGAGTCTCAACTGCCAGAGTTGTTTGAAAAAAGAACGGGGGTGCCCAGCCCTCAGGCTGAGCACCCCCCGAGAAATATACGCTAATTGCCATGATTTTTGCGTAGAGCCGCGTTGGCCTAGCGTGGATGGGGGGTGCCCGGCCTTCTGGACGAGCACCCCCATGGGAGTATTTGCTACGATATAGAGTGAAATCCTTTTACCTATGGCTCTTTAGACTCTCTTGTGTATGTCCTTGTCGACCGCATTTGGCAAACGTGACGTCACTTAGTGCGAGTCCAGGTGGTTCAGGACTGTAGTTTCCGAGGTTGCCTCTATAGGAGCCCACTCAGGCGCTACGACTCTCACTCTCCGACCCCATTCCGCGACGCGGTTCATCCATCCCTCGCCCGCTCTCTCCAACGATACCCGCTGATCCTCTTTGACGAGGATCAGGAGATCGTCGGCGAAAGCGACGAACTCACATCCATTCTCATGCAGCTCATTCAAGAGCTCATCCATCATTAGGTCCCACACACTGGGACCGCAAATCGATCCCTGTGGACACCCTTTCTCAACATCCCTCCACACGGTTTCATTCGCACCGATCGCGCACAGTCTCTTTTCGCTGAAGTAACTCAGCCAGAGACCTAGCTCCTTGAGATCGACTCGAACTAGTTTCTCGGTCACACCACTCCAAAGGAGGTTATCGAACGCTTCCTTGAAGTCTACGGAGAGCCCCAGGACGTACTCCGTGTTGCTCCCCTCGACCACCTTCTTTGCGTAGCGCCAAGCGTCCTCAGTATTTCTTCCTTTATGGAAGCCGTACTGATGAGCACTCATGGCACCCTTCGTCACCTTTTCCAGCCTAACCACCATCACTCGTTCCAGTACCTTGGCTAGCACTGGGAGAAGGCAGATAGGCCAATAGGATCTGGGATCTGCCCGCGGCTTGTCCGGTGACTTGAGGAGCACGATCACTCTTCCCTTTCGCCATTCAATCGGAAAGTACCGTTCACTTGCACAGTCATTTAGCAGGCACATCACGCACTCCGGGATTGCATACCAGATTGCTCTTACTATTTCCCCAGTCATACCATCGAGTCCTGGGGCTTTTTTCATTTTCACCTTCTTCACAGCACTCTTGACCTCTATGAATGTCATCGGTTCGATCGCATCCACGGCTGCATTTTCTCGGTCATTCTCTCCCGGCACAGCAGGAAAAAACTCCTCAAGCAGCGCCTCCATGCTCTCTTTCCAATTGGACGTAGTCCGCCCATTGGATTTAATTCCCCTAAGAATTTCTTTTTGTCTTTTACCCCTGAGGGTTTTATAGACCTCCCCCCATGGGTCGCAGTTCCCTTCCACTCTCACATGCTCCTTCCATTCCCTTTCTCTCGTCTTTTCAATGAGACTCTTATACTCACGCACTAGTTCGGCATGCGCGCCCTTTAGAGCCTCAGCCTGGGGAGCTTCCTTCCTCCTGGCCTTCTGGGCTCTTTTTCTAGCTCTTCTGACATTCTGTCTGAGCTTAGCCAGCTCTTCATTCCACCAGTACACTCTTTTCTATTCGCGATCACTTGTATGCTTCAGGTTTTGAGCATTCGCGCTATCAGCCCATTTATTCAGAAGACAAATTTTTTCATCAATGCCAGCCTCAAAGAACCGTTCTCTCTCATCACATTTATTCGTCTCACATTTAATGTTCTGGATATATTGTTCCCAGTCCGCACCATTCATGCTCCACTTCTTCCTGGGGGTCTCATTCATTCCGTTCCCTATATACCCTAAGGTGATCGCTCAGTCCCCAACCATTCATTATCTCCCATTCAAACCTGAGTCGACCGCCCTGGCCACCCTGGCACAACAGAGTGACATCAATGTCGCATCAACCTCGCAAAGGCTGTTACCGCGCTTTGCCCTATCTCTGTACGCATCCACATTCTTGCTGTACCACATTCCTGACTCTGCGTTTGCATCCATTCCAATCAGAATCATGCTGCCATTTAAATCTCCGAGTAGTCCGTCCAAGTAGGACAGATACTCGTCGATGCTTTCACTCCACTGACAATATACTGAGACCACATATGCTTCTCCAAATTCACCCTTGACACAAACGCAGACGCCGCGTTCATTCGTCCATTTCTCTATTATAAGGATTTCTAAGCTAGCGTCATTCACCACGACCGCAGCCTTTCCCTTGCAAACTATTCGCATGCTTCCTGGCAGCCCCAAGAGCCGGCCACCCTTGGTGTACGGCTCCTGGAGCAATGCCAGGCTGACTTCATTCTCATTCATGTTGACCCCCAGGTCACACATCACATCATACGCACCCCGGCAATTCAGCTGCACCACTTTCAGCCTACTATCCAGCTTGATTTATTCTGCTCTTCCTGAGTTCATACACCCTCACATACTCTGGGCGGCTATCGGCCTCCACTGGGTGGTAGGCAGCCAGCCCCTTGACTCGGCAATTCCGGCACGACAGCGCCGCCCGCAGGCGGCCGCCACGTGCCCTGCGACGCCGCACCTTCCACAAATGCTGGCTGCCTCCGGGCACTCCCAGTGCATGTGCCCAAAGCCGTAGCACTCATGGCACCGAGGTACCCGTACCCACTCTCTCACCTTGAAGGCATTCCAGCCCGAAAATATCCTGCCCACAGCCAGCAGGTGCTCCTCGGCCTTCTTACTAACCTCGAGGATAATGTTGCCAACATCCCCGTTTTTCTTGCCCTGCCGGCTAACTACCCTTACCCTCTGGTTGAACTCCGTCCCGGGGATTACCTCCCTGAGATTTCTCTTAAAGAGATCTCCCAGGAACTCGGCCTCCGTCATTGGGTTCGGCAAGTCGTAAACAATGATTTTTGGTCCCAACCTCCGCGAGTGCGCGACGCTGAGGCCAAGCTTCTCAAACTTTTGGCAGCTCATGAGCTTGGCCCTCTCCTCCTCACTTACCGTCTCGATGACGATGCCATCCCTAATCCGCCTGAAGCCCCGCACCCTTACGTTCAGGTGCGGGCTGACCCGCGTCAAGACCTTCGTCTTGATGGCATCGCCATCCTCGGTTTTGCCGGCATCTGCCGCTCGCACGAGGACCGCGAAGCCCCCGGCATCGCCCCGCGTGCAGGGCCGGCACTGACTCTCGGGCCCGGGTTGCTGTCCCCCCTGATGGTCGACTGCTGCGGTGTTGCAGCACGCCTATCGCCTGGTTTTGATGCTACACTGGCGTATGATGTTTTTGGCCCTATGGCCACGGCTTTCTGCTCCTCAAGTCGGCCTAGGAGGCGCTCGTTCCTGAGGAGCAGGTTCATTATTAGCCGCTCGTATTCGGCGACCTTCTGCAGCATGAAATCAGCCGTCCCCCGAAGGACCTTGCCGCCCTCGGCAAAGACGTACTCGCGCACGTCCCTACCGATCTGCCGCAGAGCTGCCAGTCCCTCGGGCTCCGATGGTGTCTCCATAGGCGTTGCGCCAGCCACCGCTCCCCCGCCCCGCGGAGAAGTCCGTACCACCGAAGGGGGCCAGGCCCAGAGTTCCCCGCCGGCACCCAGACGGCGGCCCTCTTGCGCTCAGGGCCGAGCGCGGGGAAGCCGCTACTCGGTCCTGCAATATCTGCTGCCTTGGCTAAGGCCGTGGCCTTCCTCTTGCTCTTGATTGTCGAGCTGGGGGTTTTGAACCCCTCTTCCCCCAAGCTTGCTAGACTGACGCTGTTGTCGCTAGTCCCCCCCCCCCCCCACCGTCCCACTTTCCGCACTCGGCTTGTGCCCCTCCCCGCCGCTTACGTCAATTTGTTTTTTGGATTCTGTCATATTTAGTCCCACGGAGATGGGGCGATGATAATCGCTGAGCCATACGCCCCATAGACCCAGGATAGCTAAATGTAACTGGGTGCGCCAGGTGCCCAGAGGTCGGCCGTTAGGGACCGGTCTCGCCCTCCGGCCACGCGTCTCATCACCACGTGGATATGGATGAACAATCAGATACTGGAAACTAGAGTAAGCATCGAGTTTAGCGGAAACGACCGAAAAGACAGGCCTTGATTTTACCGCATTGTATCACAGACACACGGCTTTGCCACTTGCCACTTTCTTCCCTCGCCGTTTTGGAGCTTTGGTGCCGCATGTGGTCACGGGTCTCCACGTCGGGGCAGGGCAGCCGTAGTGTTTCCCGACAGCCTTCGAGGGTTTCCTCCGGTCCGAAAGGCGGGCTTCCTGCCCGCAGCTTGTGCACTTCCATCGGTATCGGCGGAGCTTGTCTGTGATGTTGTCAGCCGCCGAGTGATCCACGGTGATCTCTCTTCCGGCCATTCGATTCACGCGATCCAATTCCTCCAGGAAGCGGGGACCATGGTTGCCGTTAACGGCGTCGGCTTCGGAGCCGATTTCTACGAACAGGTACGCATGGATCAACTCGTGCAGTACTGTATCTTCAAGCTCCCGTAAGGGTAGTCGTTTATGGATTTCGTGGCTTATTTTAATGGTTCTCGAGGAAAAGTGCGTCATGCCGGAGTTCCGTGTCATCTTGGGTCCCCATATTATCGTGAAGAAGCATGCCTTGCCATCGAAGTAGGCGGTGTTGTATTTGCGATACAATTCAAGAAGGTTCGGACGCGCTGAGCCGTGTTTATCTTCGATAGCGGGACTCACTAACACAGGTGCTGTTGGGCGCGTTGCTGGTCGGCGTCCTTTCATGGCCATTACAGGTGCTATACTGCGGGATATTAGGTACAAGCGTGTGTGTACTCTCTCTGAGGGGAGGGCGGATTATGACCAGTGGTGGGCGCGGGCCAGGGGGGAGGGTAGCGGATGGTAGGAGTGAGTACGGGAAAGGGGTTGTGGAGTGGGGGTGAAGAGAGTGGCGGGCTCGTTACTTTCTTAGCCAGCGGTGACTCGTGCGACTGCGTGCACTTGGTCGTGTCGGTGACAGTAGCGTTAGGGGGCGAGCAACTATCTAGGCTCGGCTAGGCTAGCAAGCTTCGCAATGACCTGAGGGTCATATAATTACCTTGTGACCATTCTATGTCAGGGTGGCCGTTTCGAAACTACGGGATGAGAAGCGGGGGCCTGTAAGAGAGTCATAGTTACTGCCGCCGTTTACCCGCGCTTGCTTGAATTTCTTCACGTTGACATTCAGAGCACTGGGCAGAAATCACATTGCGTCAACACCCGCTAGGGCCGTCGCAATGCTTTGTTTTAATTAGACAGTCGGAATCCCCCAGTCCGTGCCAGTTCTGAGCTGACCGTTGAATGGCGGCGAAAGAGGACGACTGCGACGGTGAACCGTCACGGAAGCCTCGCAGCAAGGAAGATCCGCGGGGGGCCAAGGCACGGGACCGAGCTCGGATCCGTCCGAAACCATCACCTCGCCCAGGCCCAGTACGTCAGCCAAACCCGCTTCCCAACCAAGCCCGACACGCCCCGATCCTCAGAGCCAATCCTTATTCCGAAGTTACGGATCCAATTTGCCGACTTCCCTTACCTACATTAGTCTATCGACTAGAGGCTCTTCACCTTGGCGACCTGCTGCGGATATGGGCACGAACCGGCGCGACACCTCCACGTGGGCCTCTCCTGGATTTTCGAGGTCCGAGGGGAAGATCCGGACACCGCCGCAACTGCGGTGCTCTTCGCGTTCCAAACCCTATCTCCCTGCTAGAGGATTCCAGGGAACTCGAACGCTTATACAGAAAAAAAAACTCTTTCCGGATCTCCCGACGGCGTCTCCAGGTCTTTTTGGGTTACCCCGACGGACTCTCTTGCGAGGGCCCGACTTGTAAACGGTTCCGCTGCCGGGTTCCGCAATAGGAACCGGATTCCCTTTCGCCCGACGGGTGTGTCACTTCGAGCCGCGCGTACGCAGGACGAAAATAAATTGAGACGAAGGAGAAAGAAATAAAATAGAAAACACGGGTTCAAACGGTGTTTCCTTCCTCTTCCAATTCTCTTTCCTCAATCACTTCGCGAGCGTAACGCGTTTTATTCAAATGGCATAGAAATACACCGTCATCGTCATCGGATTTCTCCTAGGGCTTAGGATCGACTGACTCGTGTGCAACGGCTGTTCACACGAAACCCTTCTCCACGTCAGTCCTCCAGGGCCTCGCTGGAGTATTTGCTACTACCACCAAGATCTGCACCGACGGCGACTCCAGGCAGGCTCACGCCCAGACCCTTCTGCGCACACCGCCGCGTCCCTCCTACTCGTCAGGGCTTCATGACGGCCTAAGCCGCCTCTCTTGCCGCTGACGGCCGAGTATAGGCGCGACGCTTCAGCGCCATCCATTTTCGGGGCTAGTTGCTTCGGCAGGTGAGTTGTTACACACTCCTTGGCGGATTCCGACTTCCATGGCCACCGTCCTGCTGTCTTGAGCAACCAACGCCTTTCATGGTATCCCATAAGCGTCGACTTCGGCGCCTTAACTCGGCGTTTGATTCATCCCACAGCGCCAGTTCTGCTTACCAAAAGTGGCCCACTTGGCACTCTGATCCAAAATCTCGTGGCTTCATAGTTCAAGCAAGCCAGAGATCTCACCCATTCAAAGTTTGAGAATAGGTTGAGGTCGTTTCGGCCCCGACGCCTCTAATCATTCGCTTTACCGGATGAGACTCGGGCACGTTCTGTACGCGAGTGCCAGCTATCCTGAGGGAAACTTTGGAGGAAACCAGCTACCAGATGGTTCGGTACGTCTTTCGCCCCTATACCCAGTTCCGACGATCGATTTGCACGTCAGAATCGCTACGGACCTCCATCAGGGTTTCCCCTGACTTCGTCCTGACCAGGCATAGTTCACCATCTTTCGGGTCCCAACGTGTACGCTCTGGGTGCGCCTCTCCTCGCAATGAGAACGAGACGCCCCGGGAGTGCGGGGCCGCATCGTGACGCGGCCCATCCTCCCTCGGTCAGCGCTAGGCTGACCTTCACTTTCATTTCGCCTTTAGGTTTGCGTGTCCCAATGACTCGCGCACATGTTAGACTCCTTGGTCCGTGTTTCAAGACGGGTCCTGAAAGTACCCAAAGCAATAGCGTCGCCGACCGGTATAACACATATTTCAAATTAGCCAGTCAGAGGACACCGCCTGCCAACAGCTGGCCAGGCCCGGGGACGGCACTAGGTCCGACCACCGGGAATCGCTGACCGCGCTTGCGGCGGGCCCGACGCAGTCCAATGCGGCTCTATACCGTGCGGGTACCGCCGGGCAGCCGGACGGGCAACCGGGGGTCTGCCTCGGCGCGAACGCCGAGACAGGCAGCCACCCGGGCCGTAGACCGACACCCAACGGGTCGCGACGTCCTACTAGGGGAGAAGTGCACGACGACGTCGTCGGACGTGACACCGCGGCCGAGTGCCGTGGACACGGGGTCCCGACATCACGAGCCGCGGAGAAGCCAACTTCGGTGACGATGAATCTCCCCGTTCGATCTTTCGGGTTTCTCAGGTTTACCCCTGAACGGTTTCACGTACTCTTGAACTCTCTCTTCAAAGTTCTTTTCAACTTCCCCTCACGGTACTTGTTCGCTATCTGTCTCGTGGTCATATTTAGCCTTAGATGGAGTTTACCACCCACTTAGAGCTGCACTCTCAAGCAACCCGACTCTGAGGAGGGATTCTCCCGTGACGCGTCCCGGTCACTAAGGGCCTGGCACCCTCTACGGGTAAGTGGCCCCATTCAAGATGGACTCGGACGCGGGACGACGCCCCGGGATGAGTGAATTCTCCCAAAACTACATTTCCCGGCGGCAGAACCGCGGGATTCAGTGCTGGGCTATTTTCTGTTCGCTCGCCGCTACTGAGGAAATCCTAGTTAGTTTCTTTTCCTCCGCTTAATAATATGCTTAAATTCAGCGGGTAGTCTCGCCTGCTCTGAGGTCGTCAGGATATATCGTTCGAAAATCGAACGGATACTTACATTGTCACGGAAACGACTCGGTGTGACAAAGGAGAGTGTGATCGTGAGAGAGAGTGCGATATATGCATATACACACAGCCCTCCACCCCCCCGATTCTCAAACCTCCGACAACCTAGGTTTCAAAGTTTATTCGAGCGGCTGCCGCGCCCGCGGACAATCTCGTACGTGCCGCGGCTCATGGACCGTCGTTCCGCTCGACTATTGCTAGCACTGGGACGCGACGGACCGGCCACGACAGCGAGACACCGCGAATTGCGGCGACGCGCCGTACCGTGACAGTCTTTATTCGTTTGGGACGACGCCACGGGACGGAAAGGCAAGCGCGTATTTTGTTTCAAACACACGAGTGCCACCCACGACCGTGCGGCGAACGTCCAACCTTTCGAACCGGGTCTTCCTCCGTCTGACGGGTGAAAATCTGGGGCAGTGTGTCGTTTTGAAACGACCCTCAGCCAGGCGTGGTCCGGGAATTGTATCCGTGGACCGCAATGTGCGTTCGAAATGTCGATGTTCATGTGTCCTGCAGTTCACAAGTTGACGCGCAATTAGCTGCGTTCTTCATCGACCCACGAGCCAAGTGATCTACCGTTCAGGGTAATCATTTTGGGCATTGTATGTTCCATTATAAAATTGCAATGTCGGGTGTTGTTCACGGCTCGCGAACTGATCGGTTATTCCTTTCGGAGAATATCGACCCGGTCGCGTCAAACATTCAAATTTTGTGCGATTTCTTCGAGATGATCGTCGCCGGGCGAGCCCGTCGACGACAATTTGAACAATTTCGGGCGAAAATTCCTCTTTGACAGCCGTATAGAGAGCGGTGTTTGGAAGAGAAAACGACGAACGGCGAGGAGCCGGACGTTGCCCGCCTACCTCCGTAACCTCACACACAGGCTACCCGAAAATTGTTCCAGGCGAATGAAAAAATAACTATAAAAAAAAAAACGGTCGAACCCAACGCCTCTCGCACTGGGCGTCGGGGTCGACTCGGTTGGAGCGGCACCGAAGCACGCGCGTCCCACTCCTCCGTGTGGGTACACGGGGAGATCATCGGGCGACTATGCTCGGTCACCGGCACGTGAAACGACGCGACCGCCGCCGTCGAACCCGGGGGTATAAAGCGACGGCCGGTGTACCTATCGGGTACACACTGCGTGCAACTTTTCTTCACCCCCGTTAACGGATCGACAACTCTGCGTCGCGCCTCACGGGCCAGTCGTTACGTCGTTCTAAGAGATATTTTTGTCATTTCGCAACACCACCACACACCTCCTCTCCTATCGCTAGAAGCGGCGTGTGTTTTGTTTGTGGTGCCACGTTTTGATCGATCGCTGCTTCTGCAGTACGATACGTTGATGATCCTTCCGCAGGTTCACCTACGGAAACCTTGTTACGACTTTTACTTCCTCTAAATGATCAAGTTTGGTCATCTTCCCGGCAACATCGGCAATGCCGAGACATTATCGCGTACCAGTCCGAAGACCTCACTAAATCATTTAATCGGTAGTAGCGACGGGCGGTGTGTACAAAGGGCAGGGACGTAATCAACGCGGGCTGATGACTCGCGCTTACTGGGAATTCCTCGTTCATGGGGAATAATTGCAAGCCCCAATCCCTAGCACGAAGGAGGTTCAGCGGGTTACCCGGGCCTTTCGGCCAAGGAAGACACGCTGATTCCTTCAGTGTAGCGCGCGTGCGGCCCAGAACATCTAAGGGCATCACAGATCTGTTATTGCTCAATCTCGTGCGGCTAGGAGCCGCCTGTCCCTCTAAGAAGATTTATTTGTACGCCGGTAGTAAAAACCGCATGACCGATGCTGGGGGCCTTCGAGATACCGGAAAGTACGCCTATTCAGCAGGCTAGAGTCTCGTTCGTTAACGGAATTAACCAGACAAATCGCTCCACCAACTAAGAACGGCCATGCACCACCACCCACCGAATCAAGAAAGAGCTCTCAATCTGTCAATCCTTCCGGTGTCCGGGCCTAGTGAGGATTCTAGTGTTGAGTCAAATTAAGCCGCAGGCTTCACTCCTGGTGGTGCCTTTTCGTCAATTCCTTCAAGTTTTAGCTTTGCAACCATTCTTACCCCGGAACCCAAGAGCTTTGGTTTCCCGAAAGCTGCCCGCCGAGTCATCGGAGGAACTTCGGCGGATCGCTAGCTGTCATCGTTTATGGTTAGAACTAGGGCGGTATCTGATCGCCTTCGAACCTCTAACTTTCGTTCTTGATCAAAGAAAACATTTTTGGCAAATGTTTTCGCTTCTGTCCGTCTTGCGACGATCCAAGAATTTCACCTCTGACGTCCCAATACGAATGCCCCCATCTGTCCCTATCAATCATTACCTCGAGTTTCCGAAAACCAACAAAATAAAACCGAGGTCCTATTCCATTATTCCATGCACACAGTATTCAAGCGAAAATAGCCTGCTCCAAGCACTCTAATTTGTTCAAAGTAAACGTACTGGCCCACCTCGACACTCAGTGAAGAGAGCCGCGATGGGATATTAGTTGGGCCGCCTCGAGAGGCTAAGCCCACCGATAGGACGTCCCACAATCATGCCAGTTAAACACCGCGAGCGGCGAACTGGCAGCGTGGGACACAGATTCAACTTCGAGCTTTCCAACCGCATCAACTCCAATATACGCTATTGGAGCTGGAATTACCGCGGCTGCTGGCACCAGACTTGCCCTTCAATGGATCCTCGTTAAAGGATTTAAAGTGTACTCATTCCGATTACGGGGCCTCGGATGAGTCCCGTATCGTTATTTTTCGTCACTACCTCCCCGTGTCGGGAGTGGGTAATTTGCGCGCCTGCTGCCTTCTTTGGATGTGGTAGCCGTTTCTCAGGCTCCCTCTCCGAAATCGAACGCTGATTCCCCGTTACCCGTTACAACCATGGTAGGCGCAGAACCTACCATCGACAGTTGATGAGGCAGACATTTGAAAGATGCGTCGCCGGTACGAGACCGTGCGATCAGCCCAAAGTTATTCAGAGTCACCAAGGTAAACGGCGGACGGGGAGAACCCGCCGGCGATTGGTTTTAATCTAATAAAAGCATTCCTTCCATTTCTGGTCGGAACTCTGTTTGTATGTATAAGCTCTAGAATTACCACAGTTATCCAAGTGAATGTGGGTACGATCTAAGGAACCATAACTGATTTAATGAGCCATTCGCGGTTTCACACTAATATGGCTTGCACTGAGACATGCATGGCCTAATCTTTGAGACAAGCATATGACTACTGGCAGGATCAACCAGGGAGCTATTTTAACATATTGCTCGTAGAGTGCGTCGACGTTGCGATCGCACTAGGTCGCCAGGCTCTGCGGCCTGGCCGGCCAAACGTTTTTCCGTATAATGTATTTAAAATACGTTTTTCTCGGGTACCTCAGCCGTAGATGCAGCACGGTAAAACCCGGTGTAAGATATTCGAACATTCCTTCAGTCCCCCTCGGCTAGATTGCAAGCGTCGGGGACGTGAAGTTACGGTCGTCGCGGACGACTGGTCGCTCGGATACGAGAGAATGGATGCCTCCGTGAGATAGCTGCCGTCGTCCGAAGACGACGGCGAGAGTCTGGTTACCGCATATGGGCCATTCGGTCTGGGACACCGACCCGCGGTTATGCTGTGACGATATCGGACGTGTCGACCGTTGACGTGGGTTCCGAAGCTCGAGCGAGCAGCGAATACCGTGTCTCAAGGTCGAAATTCCAAAGTTCAAATCTCGTATACCTCATTGAGACGGGAATCAGTCCCTAAATAGTCCACCAACTTATTCGGATCCGCGTGCGAGGATACAGAACAAGACTACGCTCGAAATTCTGTTCGCGGATTCGAGGATTCGTTGAGACGATCGGGACCGTCTCGCTTCATACCAGACGGAAGGGTCCCGCTCAGACGTCAGAGCATACCCGGTTTTGACACAGGCTCTTATGGGACAAAAGCTGCACGCAGAGGGGTCGAGTTCGACCGGCTCCGGGGACTCGGTCATATTCACGTGAGCCGGCTACCGACTCTTTCACCGTGCTAGCCGGCGCAAGCACGTCGCATTGCGAAGCTTGGTCAGTATTCTGTGATTATAGAAGAGAATTTCGGAAGAATTTCAAAGTCCCCGTGTCTGCCGGCGGATTGCTGCGCGAGGTGAGGCTCGGACGTCGGAGCGCTCCCGGCTCGACCGTTCTGAGGCCTTGCGTCGCATTGCTTCTTCCCCACCGGAGAGCGAGGTACGGATCGGACGTCGTAGCCGTCCCGGCTCAACCGTTCTAAGGCCTCGCGGCGCATTGCTTCTTTCCACGAGAGAGCAAGGTACGGCTCGGACGTCGGAGCCGTCCCGGCTCGACCGTTATGGGGCCTCGCGGCGCATTTCTTCTTACCACCGAAGAGCGAGGTACGGCTCGACCGTTCCTGGGCCTCGCGGCGCATTGCTTCTTCCGACCGAAGCGCGGGATACGACTCGGACGTCGGAGCCGTTCCGGCTCGACAGTACATAAGATAATCGAGGATGGCTGTAATTTTTCAAAGTCCCTCACACGCGCATACCCATCCGCTGGGAAGGACCAAAATTTTTCTGAGTCCCTCACACGCGCATACCTTGGAACGCGTGCGCGCCAAAATACGAGCGGTCCTCACAGGTTGAATCCTCGCGGATCTTCCAGTGGACTACGCTCGTACAGACACGGCAGCGCGGGCGAGGTGAAAAAGGCATCACTCATTTTCACCCACACCTCCGTTGGGGTCTCGTCTAACCGACAAGACGAATCTTCAAGCCAAGGGCTGAGTCTCAACAGATCGCAGCGTTGTAACTGCTCTACCAAGTACAACACCCCGCCAGGTACCTAAGTCGTCTACAGACGATTTCGAGTCTCGACATCGAACTGTATGACACATGATCGACCGCTTGAGACCAGGCCAACGAGCGGGGAGATCCCGACGTCGGCCGACGGCTCCGTGCGGCGAACAGGGCTCGTGCGATGACCGGCCCGTGGACCGACCACCTAGTAAAGTCACATTGTTTTCAGCCTCTCGACCCACGAGACTCCTAGAAATATCGTTGCCCCCTTTGACTAGAGAGGATACGGCCTTAGAGGCGTTCAGGCATAATTCCACGGATGGTAGCTTCGCACCACCGGCCGCTCGACCGCGTGCGTGAACCAAATGTCCGAACCTGCGGTTTCTTACGTACTGAGCAGGATTACTATCGCAACGACGAGTCATCAGTAGGGTAAAACTAACCTGTCTCACGACGGTCCAAACCCAGCTCACGTTCCCCATTGGTGGGTGAACAATCTAACGCTTGGCGAATTCTGCTTCGCAGTGATAGAAAGAGCCGACATCGAAGGATCAAAAAGCAAAGTCGCTAGGAACGCTTGGCTGCCACAAGCCAGTTATCCCTGTGGTAACTTTTCCGACACCTCTTGCTGAAAACTCTCCAAGCCGAAAGGATCGATAGGCCGTGCTTTCGCAGTCTCTATGCGTACTGAACATCGAGATCAAGCCAGCCTTTGCCCTTTTGCTCTACGCGAGGTTTTTGTCCTCGCTGAGCTGGCCTTAGGACACCTGCGTTATTCTTTGACAGATGTAGCGCATCAGTCAAACTCCGCGCCTGGCAGTGTCCTCGAATCCAATGACGCGGGAGTATGATCGGCTATCGGCCGAAGCCTCACGCCACTTCTACACGCTTGGCTCTAGAACACCGTGACAGCCGGAACGAATGTCCTCGACGCACGCGCTCCGCCTAACCAAGTGAGTAAAGAAGCGATGAAAGTAGTGGTATTTCACCGGCGATGTTACCATCTCCCACTTATGCTACACCTCTCATGTCTTCTTACAGTGCCAGACTAGAGTCAAGCTCAACAGGGTCTTTTTTCCCCGCTAAGTTTTCCAAGCCCGTTCCCTGGGCAGTGGTTCCGCTAGATAGTAGATAGGGACAGTGGGAATCTAGTTAATTCATTCATGCGCGTCTCTAATTAGATGACGAGGCATTTGGCTACTTTATACATGACCGCTTGAGGCCACCTTTTCGGCGAACTGACCCATTCCGTTGGTCGGTGGATGTTTCCACCTCGACGCAGTGTGAGTCATGAACGGATCGCTGAGAGACCCTTCTGTCCAATACCCTGAAGGGTTGCGCGATTTTGTTCCGGGCTCAGGGCTCGTGTATTGTATATTATATATAAAAGCAAGAAGAACAAAGAACAAATAAATTGATAGATAAATAAGTATAGAAAGAAAAAGACAAGAAGAAGCAAAGGAGTCTTCGACCTGAGAGGCTAAATATGACTATAAATACGTATATACTACTGAGAAAGATCATGCTAAAAAGAGTGTCAATTCGGTTATGAGGACAGTATCATGAGGTAGCAGGCACTTGTGTGGCTACAGCCGAGGCTTTAGTGTGAGGTAGCAGTTGTTAGCAGACCGATGGGATGATATGTGGAAAGAGATTTTGTGTCTTATCATTTCCATCTGACTATATCTCTTTCCTTCAAGTATTCGCGGGTTCCTGCCCATCACGGCCTATGTCGCCTTCTGCCATATTTATCTATAAACAGGTGGAACATTTCGATGGAGGACCTGAGTGCTGTCAGGGATATCGTGATGATATCCCGGTCTTTGCATCCAATCGCCTTAAGGTTTGACTTGGTGCTCGGCGGAATAGCCCCGCGTGCACCCACTACCATAGGCACCACACACGACTGGTGGCATTGGTGGACTCCGGCCAAGTGTCGGGCCACCTTAGCGTACTTGAACACCTTCTCAATGTGTGCGGACTCGAGGCTGTCATCCCGTTCGTATACTACGGTTGTATCATACAAGACGCGCTTGTTTTCTGCTTCGTCTATTTCTACTAGGTCGGGTCCGTATTTTTCGGATCCCACCACGACTTCTGGCTCTCTGAAGAGTTGACTACCTTTATTCAGGATTTTTCGGGCTTTAATGTCATCGATTCCATTATGACGCCTGATCCAAGATGTCTTGGTTGTGCGACACTGTCCCAAGATGTGCCCAAGTGTTTCCGCTGCGGTTCCACAACCCCTGCAGCTAACATCATCCGTAGGGTGGTCAAGGGCTAGGTTGACTCTAGTGCCTACTGTGTTGGTTCTCATTTGTAAGGCAGTTATAAACCTGTTGGGCTTAAGGAGGTGTGGCTTGCGCAACCATGCGTTGCTTAGTGGATTGTCTGTGAAATCTTTGGCCCCATGGCCTTGATGACCGAGCGTAGAGGACCAGCTCTACCAGAAGGCGGTTTTATAATGGGTCTTAGATCTTTCGACGTCTTTGGAGCTTGGCGGCCATTTAATCCCGAGGTGCTTGCACCAGTCACGTGATTTCTTTGTGTTTTTTTCGTTTCTGGCTGTGGCACACAGGATGGGATCATCAGACTCCCTGAGCTTAGCCCAGTGTTTGAGCCTGGCGTCTAAGACCACTTTCTCTAAGTTGAGGATCCCCAGACCACCGTCTCTTTTTCGAGTATAAAACAGGTAATTAGTGGTCGAGGTTTGTAGGTGCAACATCTTCTTGACCACCTGTCTAATCGTGGTGTCTAGCTCAACGAGGGCCGTTTTACTTGTCCCATTGGTAATAAGGCTATACAGAAAGTGCGGTAGCACATATGTCGTTAGAAGGCACAGTTTTTGGTAGACCTTAAGAGGTAGCTCACAGAGACGAGTGACGGCTTCGACGAGACATTGACTCTGTTTCCCTTTTAGGATCCCCTTCCAGGGCCCCATCCGAGCATCGAGGTAGCGTATGCTATCTGCAGCGTCCAGGTATGGTATCGGACTTGCGCCCACTGTTAACATGGGATCTCGGGTAAAGTATGTTTTCCCCTTATTAACGATCTCAAACGCATGGCATTTATGCGGAGCGAGTTTCATGCCCAGATTTGACAGGAACTGGTTAGCCGTTTGGAGGAGGCTTTGTGCTGAAGGCCTGTTCCTCCCAAGGAGCGCGATATCGTCAATCCGTTTTCCCCGTTTTCAAGTTCCCGTAATAATGGATCTAGCACACAGTTAAAGATTGTGGGTGATAGCGGGTCGCCTTATTTGACGCCTTTATTGATGTCAATGTCTGCCATCGTGCCGTCACCCGCCCTGATCGTGGTCTTGCAGGCCCTATAGGATTCTGCAATGAATCTAGCTAGGTGCTGTGGTGCACCTGCCCGAGTGAGGCTCTCACAGACTACGTTGTAAGGAACTGTGTCGAAGGCGTTTGCCGTGTCTAATATGGCGATAGTAGCCCCGCTCTCTCTTTTGGCTACCAGTAGCCCGGTCGCCAAAGTGCTGATGTTATTGCAACACCCATTTCCTGGCATAAAGCCCTTTTGCCTGGCGCTTAGTTTAATGGTTGTCTCAAGTTTGGCGTCCAGGATCCCCGAGAATACTCTCGCTATTATTGGCCCTATTGTGATCGGACGCCAGTTTTGTATATTCTGCAGGACGTCCGATTTTTTCGGAATTAGAGTGGTCCGATTTCTCCTCCAGAGCTCCGGGAGGTGCCCCGTCAATAGGACGACATTATATAGTTTAGTTAGTAGCTGACCAACTATGGGATCGTCGATTTTAGACTTGTCGACCAGGTCAGGTCCGGCCGCAGTGCCCTTTTGCAATCTCTTTATACGTGCGTTGACTTCCTTGAGCGATATCGGTCCTATGCGCTCTAGGTTTTCGTTATTACTATTTCTCATAGGAGGGATATTTTCGGCACCTCCAGCCGTGGCTGGCGGTGCTCTGGACCATAGTGCTTGATAAGCTTCTCTTATGAAGATAGCATCTGGTGGCTTCACTGTAGGATCCGCTAGGGAAAGGTCACCAGATATGACCATTTCCGCTAGCTTTCTTGGATTCCTGCTATAGAGATTTTGGCATCTGCTGTACCGGTACCTCTTCTCTTTGGCCTTTTGACTTGGCCGGTTCTGATTTTGGTTAGGTCGTCTCTGACGCGGCACCTGGCCGGCGTCTGGAGCCAGTTCTTTATGGATTATTGTCGTGATGACACCAAGCACGGCTTTAGTAGCGCTTGGCTCAACCAAGGTACTCGAGAAAAATGTATTTTAAATACATTGTACGGAAAAACGTTTGGCCGACCAGGCCGCAGAGCCTGGCGGCCTAGTGCGATCGCAACGTCGACGCACTCTACGAGCAATATTTCGAAATAGCTTCCTGGTTGATCCTGCCAGTAGTCACATGCTTGTCTCAAAGATTAAGCCATGCATGTCTTAGTGCAAGCCATATTAAGGTGAAACCGCGAATGGCTCATTAAATCAGTTATGGTTCCTTGGATCGTACCCACATTTACTTGGATAACTGTGGTAATTCTAGAGCTAATACATGCAAACAGAGTTCCGACCAGAAATGAGAAAAATGATTTTATTAGATCGAAACCAATCGGCGGCGGGTTCTCCCTGTCCGCCGTTTACCTTGGTGACTCTGAATAACTTTAGGCTGATCGCACGGTCTCGTACCGGCGACACATCTTTCAAATGTCTGCCTTATTAACTGTCGATGGTAAGTTCTGCGCGTACTATGGTTGTAACGGGTAACGGGAAATCAGAGTTCGATTCCGGAGAGGGACCTGAAAAACGGCTACCACATCCAAGAAAGGCAGCAGGCGCGCAAATTACCCACTCCCGGCACGGGGAGGTAGTGACGAAAAATAACGATACGGGACTCATCCGAGGCCCCGTAATCGGAATGAGTACACTTCAAATCCTCTAACGAGGATCCATTGGGGGGCAAGTCTGGTGCCAGCAGCCGCGGTAATTCCAGCTCCAATAGCGTATATTAAAGTTGTTGCGGTTAAAAAGCTCGTAGTTGAATCTGTGTCCCACGCTGCCGGTTCGCCGCTCGCGGTGTTTAACTGGCATGATTGTGGGACGTCCTATCGGTGGGCTTAGCCTCTCGAGGCGGCCCAACTAATATCCCATCGCGGCGCTCTTCACTGAGTGTCGAGGTGGGCCGGTACGTTTACTTTGAACAAATTAGAGTGCTTAAAGCAGGCTATTTTCGCTTGAATACTGTGTGCATGGAATAATGGAATAGGACCTCGGTTCTATTTTGTTGGTTTTTGGAACCCCAAGGTAATGATTAATAGGGACAGATGGGGGCATTCGTATTGCGACGTTAGAGGTGAAATTCTTGGATCGTCGCAAGACGGACAAAAGCGAAAGCATTTGCCAAAAATGTTTTCTTCAATCAAGAACGAAAGTTAGAGGTGCGAAGGCGATCAGATACCGCCCTAGTTCCAACCATAAACGATGCCAGCTAGCGATCCGCCGAAGTTCCTCCAATGACTCGGCGGGCAGCTTCCGGGAAACCAAAGGTTTTGGGTTCCGGGGGGAGTATGGTTGCAAAGCTGAAACTTAAAGGAATTGACGGAAGGGCACCACCAGGAGTGGAGCCTGCGGCTTGATTTGACTCAACACGGGACACCTCACCAGGCCCGGACACCGGAAGGATTGACAGATTGAGAGCTCTTTCTTGATTCGGTGAGTGGTGGTGCATGGCCGTTCTTAGTTGGTGGAGCGATTTGTCTGGTTAATTCCGGTAACGAACGAGACTCTAGCCTGCTGAATAGGCGTACTTTCCGGTATCTCGGAGGCCCCCGGCTTCGGTCGGGCGGTTTTTACTACCGGCGTACGAATAAATCTTCTTAGAGGGACAGGCGGCTTCTAGCCGCACGAGATTGAGCAATAACTGGTCTGTGATGCCCTTAGATGTTCTGGGCCGCACGCGCGCTACACTGAAGGAATCAGCGTGTCTTCCCTGGCCGAAAGGCCCGGGTAACCCGCTGAACCTCCTTCGTGCTAGGGATTGGGGCTTGCAATTATTCCCCATGAACGAGGAATTCCCAGTAAGCGCGAGTCATAAGCTCGCGTTGATTACGTCCCTGCCCTTTGTACACACCGCCCGTCGCTACTACCGATTGAATGATTTAGTGAGGTCTTCGGACTGGTACGCGGCAATGTCTCGGCATTGCTGATGTTGCCGGGAAGATGACCAAACTTGATCATTTAGAGGAAGTAAAAGTCGTAACAAGGTTTCCGTAGGTGAACCTGCGAAAGGATCATTAACGTATCGTCCTGCAGAAGCAGCGATCGATCAAAACGTGGCACCACAAACGATAGCGATTTTAGCGATAGGCGAGAAAGTGTGTGGTGGTGTTGCGGAATGACAAAAATATCTCTTAGAACGACGTAACGACTGGCCCGTGAGGCGCGACGCAGAGTTGTCGATCCGTTAACGGGGGTGAAGAAAAGTTGCACGCAGTGTGTACCCGATAGGTACACCGGCCGTCGCTTTATACCCCTGGGTTCGACGGCGACGGTCGCGTCGTTTCACGTGCCGGTGACCGAGCATAGTCGCCTGATGATCTCCCTCCGTGGTGTACCCACACGGGGGAGTAGGACGCGCGTGCTTCGGTGCCGCTCCAACCGGGTCGACCCCGACGCCCAGTGCGAGAGGCGTTGGGTTCGACCGTTTTTTTTTTTATATTTTTTTTTTCATTCACCTCGAACAATTTTCGGGTAGGCGGGCAACGTCCGGTTCTTCGCCGTTTGTCGTCTCCTCTTCCGAACACCTCTCTCTATACGGCTGTCAAAAAAGAATTTTTGCCGAAATGGTTTAAATTGTCGTCGACGGGCTTGCCCGGCGACGATCCTCTCGAACGAATCGCACAAAATTTGAACGTTTGACGCGACCGGGTCGATATTTTCTGAAAGGAAGAACCGATCCGTTCGCGAGCCGTGAACAACACCCGACATTGCCATATTATAATGAAACATATAATGCCTCAAATGATCACCTTGAACGGTGGATCACTTGGCTCGTGGGTCGATGAAGAACGCAGCTGATTGCGCGTCAACTTGTGAACTGCAGGACACATGAACATCGAAATTTCGAACGCACATCGCGGTCCACGGATACAATTCCCGGACCACGCCTGGCTGAGGGTCGTTTCCAAACGACACACTGCCCCAGATTTTCACCCGTCAGACGGAGGAAGACCTGGGGCGAAAGGTTGGACGTTCGCCGCACGGTCGTGGGTGGCACTCATGTGTTTGAAACAAAATACGCGCTTGCCTTTCTGTTTCGTGGCGTCGTCCCAAACGAATAAAGACTGTCATGGTACGACGCGTCGCCGCAATTCGCGGGGTCTAGCTGTCGTGGCCGGTCCGTCGCGTCCCAGTGCTAGCAATAGTCGAGCGGAACAACGGTCCATGAGCCGCGGCACGTACGAGATTGTCCGCGGGCGCGGCAGCCGCTCGAATAAACTTTGAAACCTAGGTTGTCGAGGTTTGAGAATCGGGGCGGTGGAGGGCTGTGTGTATATGCATATATCGCACTCTCTCTCTCGATCACACTCTCCTTCGTCACACCGAGTCGTTTCCGTGACAATGTAATTATCCGTTCGATTTTCGAACGATATATCCTGACGACCTCAGAGCAGGCGAGACCACCCGCTGAATTCAAGCATATTATTAAGCGGAGGAAAAGAAACTAACTAGGATTTCCTTCGTAGCGGCGAGCGAACAGGAAATAGCCCAGCACTGAATCCCGCGGTTCTGCCGCCGGGAAATGTAGTGTTCGGGAGGATCCACTTATCCAGGGGCGTCGTCCCGCGTCCAAGTCCATCTTGAATGGGGTCACTTACCCGTAAAGGGTGCCAGGCCCGTAGTGACCGGGACGCGTCACAGGAGGATCTCTCCTCAGAGTCGGGTTGCTTGAGAGTGCAGCTCTAAGTGGGTGGTAAACTCCATCTAAGGCTGACCATGACCACGAGACCGATAGCGAACCAGTACCGTGAGGGAAAGTTGAAAAGAACTTTGAAGAGAGAGTTCAAGAGTACGTGAAACCGTTCAGGGGTAAACCTGAGAAACCCGAAAGATCGAACGGGGAGATTCATCGTCACCGAAGTTGGCTTCTCCGCGGCTCGTGATGTCGGGACCCCGTGTCCACGGCACTCGGCCGCGGTGTCACGTCCGACGACGTCGTCGTGCACTTCTCCCCTAGTAGGACGTCGCGACCCGTTGGGTGCCGGTCTACGGCCCGGGTGGCTGCCTGTCTCGGCGTTCGCGCCGGGGAAGACCCCCGGTTGCCCGTCCGGCGGCCCGGCGGTACCCGCACGGTATAGAGCTGCATTGGACTGCGTCGGGCCCGCCGCAAGCGCGGTCAGCGATTCCCGGTGGTCGGACCTAGTGCCTTCCCCGGGCCTGGCCAGCTGTTGGCAGGCGGTGTCCTCTGACTGGCTAATTTGAAATATGTGTTATACCGGTCGGCGACGCTATTGCTTTGGGTACTTTCAGGACCCGTCTTGAAACACGGACCAAGGAGTCCAACATGTGCGCGAGTCATTGGGACACGCAAACCTAAAGGCGAAATGAAAGTGAAGGTCAGCCTGGCGCTGACCGAGAGAGGATGGGCCGCGTCACGATGCGTTCTGGAACGCGAAGAGCACCGCAGTTGCGGCGGTGTCCGGATCTTCCCCTCGGACCTTGAAAAGCCACGAGAGGGCCACGTGGAGGTGTCGCGCCGGTTCGTACCTATATCCGCAGCAGGTCTCCAAGGTGAAGAGCCTCTAGTCGATAGACTAATGTAGGTGAGGGAAGTCGGCAAATTGGATCCGTAACTTCGGAATAAGGATTGGCTCTGAGGATCGGGGCGTGTCGGTCTTGGTCGGGAAGCGGGTTGAGCTGACGTGCCGGGCCTGGGTGAGGTGATGGTTTCGGCCGGATCCGAGCTTGGTCCCGTGCCTTGGCCTCCCGCGGATCTTCCTTGCTGCGAGGCTTCCGTGACGGTTCGCCGTCGCGGTCGTCCTCTTCGGCCGCCATTCAACGGTCAGCTCAGAACTGGCACGGACTGGAGGAATCCGACTGTCTACTTAAAACAAAGCATTGCGATGGCCCTAGCGGGTGTTGACGCAATGTGATTTCTGCCCAGTGCTCTGAATGTCAACGTGAAGAAATTCAAGCAAGAGCGGGTAAACGGCGGAAGTAACTATGACTCTCTTGCTTTATGCACTGGTGAGGCATTCTGCTCGAAGCGTAGTTGCAAAACAGCTGCGCAACCTGTGAGGCTATTAAGCCCACAAGAAACACCATATAAGTCCAACCACACCCTCCAGAGGTGGGGCTGATACGGTCCGAAACTCCGGTAGACGACCAACAGACGTGGCTCTGGCAACACACTCTAGCAGGCAAAGGTATGCGCGCGCTCATTGGGCTTTACGCATAACTCTCGGAGCGGCACCCGACTAGTAGCCTAGCCAACAAGCAAGCGCGGGTAAGCGGCGAAAGTAACTATGACTCTGAGGATGCATTCGACCGCCCGCGATACCTGAAGTGCCTGACGACCACACTCTCGCTTATTCGGCGCGCCTCAGCCAGGCGCGGACGCTGGGGACTCACCCAGCTCAAACCTAAAAGTGGCTACGCTACGGCGGGGTGTCGCCTCGGCACACTCGCGTGGGCCTTCGGCCAACAGGCGCCCAGCGCGTCGAAGGTAAGGCAACCAAGACTAGGCACGCGTATAGCGTGTCGAATGCGGTTGAACAAACGATATCCCG
This sequence comes from Tenthredo scrophulariae, assembly GCA_963978835.1. NCBI lineage: Eukaryota > Metazoa > Arthropoda > Insecta > Hymenoptera > Tenthredinidae > Tenthredo > Tenthredo scrophulariae. Next base: position 30,328,696 of record OZ022227.1, read on the forward strand.
GGACCTGAGTGTATACTCAGGGACCCGGGCTTATCTCGTTGTGCAGTTTTCGACATCTGCTGCCAACAAGCGTCGGTTCCTGCGCGCCCCTTGAATTAACAGGACCCTAGCGCCGTCGTCACGACTCCCCACGACGCTAGTATCGAACCGGAGTCACCAATGATATGATGGAACAATCCAATATCGCCTCAGAGGCGGGTGGTTCAGATGTCCCAAAGGGGCCACCTGTTGCAGACTATAATGCAAACTCGAATGAGGGACAAAAATTAGAACAACCGCTACCCATACTGGAGAAAACGAAATCAACTCTCACTGGCCAACTGGAGGGTGCTGTAAGTTGCCCGAAATGCATACTCGAGGGGATCAATGACATCTCCTTGAGTAGCAAACTACTCGACAGGCACTTCAGAAATAAACACCCGTCCATCGAACTAAGTTGGCAGTGTAGAGACTGTGGCAAGGTGTCATCCAAGCATGGAGATGCCACGTGGCTAAGTGCCCTGGCCCCATCGCGGATGCACCTAAAGCTTACGGCTGCGAGAACTGCCAAGAAGCATTCACCTCTAAGAGTGGCCTATCCCAGCACGAGGGTCACGTTCACCCCTGCGTTAGAAACACCAAACGCAGGGAGGCGGCTGCACGCACCAGGAAAGCTGGCGGCAAAAAGCCTATGCTCTGGACAGAGGAAGAAAGAGCAGAGTTGAGGCGCCGCGAACAAGAGTTCGCAGGCGTTCGCCTCGTTAATGTTGCTCTAGCACCCTTCTTCCCCGGAAAGACGTACAAGCAGATCGGCGAAGCTCGGAGGATAAGGTGTGCGAGAAAACCGCACAAAGCCGAAAGCGACTCGGAGCAATCAGGTCTGGAGGAGGAGGGGGAGGTACGTTTCTCTGTTAGTACTCTCGTTACTCCGCCTGCGGGCCCCATCGAACAACCGGGGTCCGAAGCAGACCTTGAGAACCCCAAGCATGCTAGAGGCACACCGGAGAACCGTCTAGAACACACCACTCTTGAAAGAGGTGAGGCGCCCTGGAGGGCGCCCTTGCCGACGCCATACGAGTGAGCTGCGCCACACTAGAGTCGACGCCGTACAAGGCGTGGGCTCAACGGGTCATAGAAGCTGTTGATCTCGAACCAAAACAAAACTCGAACGCAATAGATGAGATCTACAAAGATCTCATAGAACGCATCACAGGTGCTACGGCCTCATCCGACCCGGCACCTCAAAACCAATTGAATCACAATAGGCCGTCCAAGCCACAATACCGCCAAAACCTACCGAGGCGAGGAAACAAAAATAAAAGCCCGAACAGGTCCCAGCGTCAGGCGTTTGCATACGCTCGCTGTCAAGACCTGATGAATAATGAACCAAAAAAGCTTGCCAATATGGTTGTCTCGAACAATCTATCAGTGGCCTACAACCGGCGCGCTCCGCCTCGACTAGAGACGGAATCGCTATACGGCCAGCTGTGGGGTGTGTCGGGACCGAACGTCGCTCCTTTTGAACGCGCAGAACATCTTGTGCCCATGGAGTGAGTTCTAGTACCGGTAACACCCGCAGCCGTTGAACGTAAACTGAATAAGATCTCGAACAACTCGGCAGCCGGGCCGGACGGCCTCAGAAAAATAAACCTGAAACACCGCGATTTGTACGCCGCGTTTCCAGTTCTTTTTAATTTGCTCCTCCTAGTGCAACACTATCCAGCAGCTTGGAGGTCAAATAGAACCACCCTCATCCCAAAAGCCGGCAAGGACCCGTCGGACGTCAAAAATTGGCGTCCGATAACAATAAGCTCAATGGTCAGCAGGGTTTTCTCATCCCTCATTGACCTTAGACTAATAGCTGTCCTTAAACAAACTGAACGGCAGAAGGGATTTACTGAGGAGAACGGCTGCTTTTCGAACCTGCAGCTTTTGAACGCGGCTATAAGTCAAGCCAAGCAAACCGGGGGAGTGGTCTCCGTACTCGACGCCACAGTGGGGGATTTCGACCGAATCGCGGCCATAATTCAGGGAAACATTAGAACTGTATCAAATTTGGTATTCCGAGGTTTTTGGGGTCGCTGATTACGAATTTGGTATCGAAATTTTCAAAAACAAAATGGCGGCCGAGATATCGTCGTTTGGTCTTAGAAATACTGGTTGGAAATGGCTGAAAGTTGTCTAGGATACGTTTTTGGGGTCGCTGAATACAAATTTGATGTTGTAATTTCCAAAAACAAAATGGTGGCCGAGATATCGTCGTTCGGTCTTAGAAATACTGGTTGGAAATGGCTGAAAAATACTAAAGGAGCTTCTTGGCTACTTGCACGGAGTCGTAGCTCGGATAAACTTTGCAATTTACTGTCTTCAATCTCTTTCTGATGACGTTGTACTGATGTCTTGTCAGTTTTCCTTCAACTATATCTGATAATGCTTTATCCGCAGAAATAGTTTGCTGTGCATTAGATGTTTTCGCAAACGCTGCTCTGTACCGTGTCGCTCTTGTTGGTGAAGCAGTAACATCTTGTATAACTTTTGCAGAATCCAAGTTGCCAGAAGACCGAAAATTCAATGTTGTTGCTTGTGATAATTGTGCAGGCGTATATTTTTTGCGAAGCTCTTCCGTTTTTCAACGCTTTGAACGATCGCTTGATGTAGCGAAGTCCAACGATGGCCGACCGCGACTGTGACCAGGTGTGGTTCGAGATTCATTTGAAGAACAGTCTTTTGAAGATAAGTTTCCGGCTCCGTAATCTTCTGATTGGTCTATTGTGCGAACGGGGAATGAGAAATCAACATTTAGCCAATTTTCATTTTTTTCGTCAAAAAATTTGTCATTGCCTCTCGCCTCCTTCCACTTGGTTCGCATTTTGAAGAACAATTTCGATAACTGCGATCTTGCGGTCGATTGTATTTGCACAGGACAATCAGCTTCTCTCGACAGTTCATGCACCAAACTTTCCAATTGAGAATCGAACTCGGATGACATGCAGTTACGCAGTATCGAAAATATTTTTTTCCCCGTCCAAACGACGACCTGATCCTGAGATCCTTAAAAAAAAAACGGATACATATATAATTACAGTTATTTGCGATATTAGAATAACATCTATTATGGAGCTCTGTTTGCACAGTACGTCATATATAGTTTTTTGATCAAGACTTGATTAGAGATGAACATAAGGTGTATTTATTCTTTATATTTTAATCTTCTTTTGAATTTTCGAACGAGCCTTTGCGAGAAAAGTTCACATGAACACATTTTTCAGAAAAGGACAGTCTTTTGTCATTCAAATGCTAAAATTATACGAACTGCCCCTCGGTCCCCAATAATCCATTCCGAGAAGAGACACAATGTAGGTTCTAGCTGACCTGCAGCTGCGCGCCCGAGCAGGTAGGCAGGTAGCATAACGCGCGATGCACGCGGCGCCCGAGCCAGAGGCCTTTGCTGAGCGCACACGCTGATCTAATAAAATACATTACATCCAACCCGGTCAAAACTGGTCGCTAGCTCTTTCAGAATCATTTACTAATAGTTTATACTTCAAATTAATCCCAGAATGATCGCGGGATTCCGCGGGATTTGGTACTTTTCGTCTGCGTATCGTCAGTTTTCTTTCAAACAAATAGTCACTTTTTCGATGTATTGTCATATGTAATAAACAAACAGAGCGATAGTTTTTTAGAAAAAGTAAAATACCCATAATATTCTACATACCTTCAGGAACCTCAGCCATATTTTCAATATTTTTTTGTGATTATAACTTCGCGTAAATATGAATTCAAACTTTGTACTGAATTTCGTAGATGCGCGCGTCAAGCATGTGCCGTTGCAGAGGGTGAACTTTACACTAAAATATCTCGGCAACCACAGGTCGTCGGGGGTTAGGTTTAACGGTTCTGAATAGAGGGGATATTCCTGAGAAAATCCCTACCAGTCATACATTGAAAAAAAAAAAAATCACATTTTCGATTTTTGGCCGCGATTCGGTCGAAATCCCCCACTGTGCGACGTCGCCAAAGCGTTCGAGACCGTTCCGCATTCCGCCATAGGCGAATGCTTGATGCGCAAGGGCATCCCGGACGTGGTAGCTCACTACGTTGCTGGGATGTACCAAAAATGCGTTACAAAGATCAAGACGGACGATGGCGTGGTTGACATCGAACTTAAGCGAGGGGTAAAGCAGGGAGATCCCCTGTCGCCCCTGCTCTTCAACCTCGTCATTGAACCGATCATTGAGCGGTTGAATTCCGGAACGAACGGGCTGACGATCGAGGGTCGCAAGCTGGCAGTCTTGGCTAGGGTGATTTTTTTTTTTCGAATATTTTTTTTTTTCGCTCCCGTCCTGAAATTTTGTTTAAAATGCCTCCAAAAAAATTCCCTGAAAGTTTCAAACCTTAATATTATTATTAAGTCCTCGACCAAGGCATACAAAGATTTTCCATTTAAAATACACGTAAAATTAGGGTTTTTTCTTCGGATTTCTATAGCTTAGCGGCATTTCATGGTATTACTTCGACCATAGACATGTATTTCTCCAAATTGAACGTTCTACAAAAGTGTCCATTGCGGCGATGTCGTAACTCACATCGGCGAGGTAGTACGGGTCACTAAATCGAATTTTATGATGAAATTCACGTTATTTTTACCCTATCTCATAATTGAGAAGAGTTACAGAAAAAGTGTAAATGACAAAGTTGTAGGATATTCAATTTACTACAAAAAATGTCTGAAGAACCAAATCGCTAAGATCAATATTTGTCGAGATATTAAGCCTTGTATCAATTTTACTGTAAAATTTTTGCCGATTATTAATTAAAACTTTTTAAATCTTGTTTTTTTTTTTTGTATTATCACATTTTTTGTTCAACATATTTTTTAAGGTTAAAATACTAAAATATGATTAATATCTTACATCATTAAAGCTCATATTTGAAGAATCTTTAACAAATAAACGATTTACTGGTTCCTTCATAAAACACACAAATACAATTAATTTTATAGAATTTATATATCACTAACGTTTATTAAATCATAATAATTTGAATTATATTAACAACAATAAATTATTTATGAAATTAGAAACAACAATACCAATAAATTATTATTGTAAGTTGAAAAATTAATCGTTACATTGATTCATTGTTAAGAATTTAAGATATTGTGATTTTTTACACGATGTGTATTGAGAGCGATGATACTGAACAGTTTGAAAAATTTTCTGTCTCTCATCTTCGTTATGCGTCAATGCTTCATGAAAACTTTCGGCTAATGCAACTCCCCTTTCTGCGGTATCGTTAACCACTTTTAACATTTTAAATGTATCATAACATTGTTTATATTCAAAATTTGATTCCCACGAACTCGGATCTGTACACAGAAATCCATGAGGAACATCAAATTGTTCAAAAATAAATAAAGAGTTTGGATTAATAAAATCACTTATGTTTTTTTCGGATAAGGACTCTATTTTTTCATAAGCAACGACAAAACGTTTACTTGATTTCGGGACAGCTACCTGGGAATTTATTTTCTGTACGATATTTATTTTTTCTTCTATTGCCACAGTTTCATCAAAAAGAGCCAAACACGCAAGTTGTTCATGTAAGTACCACAAATGCCGAGACAATTTATCAAGTGCTGCATTTGCGATTTCTGGATGTATTTTTCTGTACTCAATGAGATCTTTTACTAATTGCAAATCTGAATTTGGAGCATTTATTGCACTAGGAGCAGTAAACCAAATTTTCACATAAAATATTACGATAAAAACACATATCTTGCGTAAAATTTTTGTTTCTTTTGCTGCTATCTTAAACTGGTTTCTAAATAAATATATTTTTAAGCAATAAAGAGCTTTGGATAACCACCGTGCGTGATGAAAAGCACCAGGGGCTTTAAATTCGGCTTTATGACTTTCGACACCACCTAAAAAGATGCAGCTCAGCTCTAGAAACTCTTTGTAATCATTCCTCGGGTGATGATTCTAAAAATAAAAGGAAAATTTGATAAATGTGGCAAGAAAAGAAGATTTTTTCAAATTTTGAAGTAAAAAACATGTTTCATAACAATTTGAAAAATCTAATGCCTTTAAAAGAAGTTCGCTAAAAATAATAAATATTTCAAATATAAAATTGTTTATAAATCTCAATACCTTTAGTTGTTTTTCGATGAAGTCGAGAATATCATCCTTTCTTTGATTTAAAATAGGTGCAATATCTCCATCCTCTGTGCCGATTTCATACACGGATTTATCAATTTTTTCCCAATTATCTCTGAATCTTTTGAAAATTGGTACATTCGGACTATTTGTCACTGGCCAAGCGACTTCTGCGACATTTCGTAACATCAATTCAGAAGTATGATGACGACAAGCTAGATATAATAAGTCACGGCCAATTTTATCTTCTAATAATGTACAGGCACCACTAAAACAACCTAAAACAAAAAATTACTTATTAATACATTGTTATTTAATTATCAGTTATTTAACTCAGTTACTCAGCTTATTTTTTAACTCAATATTCGTAAACATTATTAATTCAATAAATAAAATTTTAATTATTTAAAAACTCATTTTTCTCGAGTCGAACAACAGATACTGCGATAAAAATTCATTCAAATACAATATTAACTTACCAGTATTTGAACTAGTTGTATCAAAGCACATCGCTTTGATATTATCGCAAAGATTCCACTCTGTCAACGTTTCAAAAATGGCTGAAGCTTGGCTTTCTCCTGTACCATCAGAGAGAATCGGAGTTTTCAAATTTTTGTCAGAACTTATACCTGTGACGTGTATTGATAGTCGTTCTGCTTTTGGTTGGCCGTTTCCCGCAGGAAGCACCTTCCCATCCCAGTGAACTACGAGAGAGTCATTAAAATTTTCTTCTTCTTTAATCGTATCCACAATTTCTTCTCTTTTTGAAATACGCGCATTGCGAATAGTGGAATAACTCAAGTTATATTTATCAATATCAAGTCCTAAACTCTTAATAACGGCAGAAATAATGTACATCGCATTTCTGTTACTAGTTTTGGTTCTATCTAGTGCTAATACTAATTCCGAAGTTAAAATTTCAATTTTATTTTTTTTAGGCACTGGCATTGTATCTTCAAAGTCCGAGCAAGTTCGCTTTAATTCACTAGAATTCGATATATGACTACAAAAACTATTTATGGACGACTGTTGAGATAATTTCATGCCTGGAAATAAAAAATGTTTAAGTTAAATGCGTTAAACTAAATTGTTAAACAAAACTAATATAATTAAACAAAACTAATATAATTAAACAAAACTAATATAATTAAACAAAACTATTATAATATTAAAACTAACCAATTTCTTGCATATTTTTTTTATTTACATTATTCGAAATTTCTTCTTCCATAGCAGACTGATTCCCAGAAGTTTCTTCTGACAGAATGTCAATTTTTGGAAGATGAATATTTCTATTTCCTTCACGACACTCCGTGAAGAATCGTTGTAGATTTTCTGGCAGATTTTTTATTGCTGCACAATTCGCAATGTCAAATAATTTATCAAGACGGTTGCTAAACTGTTCCACATTTTTTTGTTGTCTTTTTGATGTCTTTACACGACTCCGATGTTTCCTCAATTTCATGTATTCACTGTGAATGTTTTCTAATTTTTGAATACTGTGCTGAGGTCGAGAAGTCGGAATCAAAAGGTTGGCCCAAACAGCATTCGTATCACTGATCACACTACTTGCACTATCTCGTATACTTAGTTTCAATGATTGATGTTTGTACATGAAGAGACTCAATACATCTCTACACGAAGGTAGCTTATTGTTATTAATCGTACGGATTTCAAACCCAATTAAATAATTATAAATTTTAATACCAATTTTCTCAGACATTTTTAACAGTAGTAATAAAAAATAAAAATGTTACACGGCGTAAGCTATAAAAATGCGACGCGACTTCGTTCAGTATTCACAGAGCTTTGTTCTCGAGACTCGCGACATTAGCATCATATAGTAGAAAACAAAGAGAGCACTGCAATTACGTGAGTGATTCATTAAGCTTGTTCAAGGTCAAGTAAAAGAATAGATGTTTTAAGAGGAGAAGGGGTTTCAATCAGCGGACAATGATTGAGCTTTCGCTAGTCGCGCACCTCTTGCCAAATGTCGTTGATCGTGCGGGTAGGGGTGGGAATCGCCACAACGTTAGTTACACCGCAACGTTGCCGCGTCAAAGTTAAGGCTCAGACGCGTTAGTTAAACTCGAAAGAATATTTTCGTACATTTGGCAATGTTGCGCATCAAACTGTACCTACAATTATGGTCACCTAGAGAAGAAAGACCTCGCCGTGTACTCACCCTAACCAATAATTATAATATTTACAAATGTAATTAAAATAATCAGAAGATATTAGATTAATTTATAGTGGATAAATGAATAAATAACAAAACATTTTTATATAAATTATAAGTAATTTATTTTGTAGAAAAAATATAGGGAAAAACTTTTTTTTATTGTTTATTCATATAAAAGCTTAAATGTTATAGATCATTCACTTAATTATTATAAATTATTCACTTGCTTTACTTTCCTAACCTCAAAAAAATATGTTGAACAAAAAATGCGACAATACAAAAAAAAAAAACAAGATTTAAAAAGTTTTAATTAATAATCGGCAAAAATTTTACAGTAAAATTGATACAAGGCTTAATATCTCGACAAATATTGATCTTAGCGATTTGGTTCTTCAGACATTTTTTGTAGTAAATTGAATATCCTACAACTTTGTCATTTACACTTTTTCTGTAACTCTTCTCAATTATGAGATAGGGTAAAAATAACGTGAATTTCATCATAAAATTCGATTTAGTGACCCGTACTACCTCGCCGATGTGAGTTACGACATCGCCGCAATGGACACTTTTGTAGAACGTTCAATTTGGAGAAATACATGTCTATGGTCGAAGTAATACCATGAAATGCCGCTAAGCTATAGAAATCCGAAGAAAAAACCCTAATTTTACGTGTATTTTAAATGGAAAATCTTTGTATGCCTTGGTCGAGGACTTAATATTAATATTAAGGTTTGAAACTTTCAGGGAATTTTTTTGGAGGCATTTTAAACAAAATTTCAGGACGGGAGCGAAAAAAAAAAATATTCGAAAAAAAAAAATCACCCTAGTCTTGGCGTTCGCGGACGATCTCGTCCTGCTGGCCCAAGACTCTAGCGCAGCCAAAGACCAACTCGAACTGGTCCACCGCGACCTCGGCGAGCTTGACATGCACCTGGCCATAACAAAATGCTCAGCCTACGAGTACAAACCTGCGGTTAGGACGTGGTACGTCCAAGACCCGCAGATCGTGCTAGACGGCGAGCCCGTCCCCTATGCTAAACCTGAGACAGCCTTCAAGTACTTGGGGATAAGAATAACCCCTTGGAAAGGGCTTTTGCATGGCTTTGAGGTCGATAC
>OZ022227.1:30943133-31097630 GCA_963978835.1 Tenthredo scrophulariae
GTCGACAATTAGGCTCGTCGACGTGCGGAATCATAGGTTTTAGGGGTGGGGAACCTATCAGGACCTACTAATTTGCCTATTGGTTATCTGAAAACCGTTCGTCGTTCTCACAGCTCGTCAGCTGTGCGAGACTAAGCGTCCTCTTGCTGCCTAGCGTCAGGCGGCAGATCCTGGCGCTTCTCTGCGATATCTTAGAGCATGCTGCGGTATTTCGGTGGCGGGATGACTCTGGGGAAGATGTGACCTTGGCTCTTACGAAGCTGTACCGTCCATGCGGTACCAACCATCCTTGTAGTGCACTCTGCAGCGGCAGTCTCACCTGAAGACGACCTCGCCGCATTCCTCTGCCGAGTCTCTAGATGTCCCTTACCTGGGCCTCCACCTTTCTTGACTCGGGTTCAGCGCGCGGGATGCTCTCCTCGTCCCCTCTTGCGCGGTGCACTACTTGACGATAACGTTACGCCGGTCGTGGCGTCGGTAATGATACCTGGAGCGGTAGATGGCTTCTGGTGCGGTAACGGGAGGTTATAGCAGTCGTACAACCCTGTACGCCGTCGTTGCAACCAGGCGCTCGGCGGTAAGATGCAGTCAGCTGCCAGGAGGCCGTATGCAGGCCCTATACTCTGTTCAGCGATATTTAACCAAGGTCGACAGCCTTCCCCGTCGATGGTGCGGTACTATCCTCAGCGGAACTTCCGGAGGTACTTGCTTCGGGTTGCATACCGTTTCAGTCATCTTGTAGCGGGAATCTTGCAGCGGAACTCTTGAAGCGGTATCTTCTATATCGTCTGTCTCTCTCTCTCTCGTCGTACATTAACAGAAAAACTCTCCAAATTAGTCTAGCTCTACTGCTTATTAACTAGGTGTGTCACTTGTATCCCGAGGGTCTAGACGGCGGTAAAATATCTCTCTCTCTCGTGCGATACTAACTAATAAAAGAAACGCTAAAGGCATCTAAGTGACGCCTGCAAAATTGCAACGTCACAACTCCTCCCTCCTAAAAGGAGGCCTAGGCAAAGGCCTCTATGCTACAGCCAGACCACAAGCGATAACAAGCGACTTCATAACTGAATGAGCACAATAGATAATCAAAGAAAGAAAAGATAGGCTACTTACGTATTTGACAGCTGGTTATTTGCGATAGGTAATAGACTTCCTTCATGGTGTGGCTACTGAACGAGAAGCTGTATTAAGTTGTTCTTTACTACTATCAAAATACTAACCATACTTAGATAGCGATATGCAAGGATGTTATCTGCGGCAAGTGACTCGGAGACTAAACTTTTCAGACATGCTAAAGAAGACACTCCTTAGGAACTTGATATATCAAAGATAAGGTAGCGACAAAAATTAATACTAGATGGTTCTGACTTACTGACGACGAACTTACTGAGATGAAGTCAAACGATAGATATTGGTTTTGCTTTTGACTTAAAACTATGGGATTAAAATTGGTAAGAGACAAGACAAAGCTGGCGAGACATGTGTTAGTGTTAAGCGATATTTATTGCAGGGCGGTATTTATTGCAGAGCGGTAATTATCGCGGAGCGATACAGTCTTATGGGGCCGATCTTATTGACAGGTTGAGGGAGGGGTTACCAACGATCGAAGGTGAGGTCAGTACTGTCCCAATCGCCGCGACAATAGGGGCACTCAGAACATTTCACCCCCGACAACCCGCAGCGGTAGCAATATACGTATCCTGGGTCGCCCAGCCATTGACAATCCCGGTGCTGATGTCCATATTTATGGCAGCACCAGCACGCGCCGTACGGTGCGTGCCACAAGAGCGGCCGGGGTGAATCGTCCGTGTATAGTCGGGCTGGGGCGTGGCGTCTCGGGGCCGTGGGTCGGTAGTCGGTGGACGCAGTCCGGGGTATCTTAAGTGGCGGCATTTCGAGAGTATCCCGACGTGGGGGTCGTAGGTACGAGGCCGGTGAAGGAATTGGTTGATCGTCGATGTCCATTGGCGCTGGCCCTAGGTCTGGTGAGCCATACAGTGGCTGCCAGGTTGGAACGGCCTTCACGTCCTTGGACCCACCATCGGCAGGCGGGGGTGGTCGGCCGGAATCGGTATAGGATACGGTGGTGTATTTTTTTAACTGTCATCAACCAGGTCATAGGTTTTCCGCATGTAAAGAACCGCGAACCCGGTTTTGTTATCGCTGCGGGTATCCAAACGCCACCAAGACCACTTGCCCGCGGAAATGCGCGAAACCCCAGGTAGAAAATCTTTAGATCAATTAATCGCGAAAAACTAGTACCTTCTCCATCGATGACTTGCCAAAATACCGACTGCAAGACCATCCGCATTGCTTCAAAAAAAAAAAAAAAAAACGCGAACCCTCGTAAAACAACCCAGTAAAACTTCTGCTCATCAAGCTATGCTGCTGAGTATGTTCCAGATTCGGAGATATACCCTAAATGCCCTATTTTGATTCCGCTTACTCTTCCGCCTGATTAAGCACCAGAGGCAGAGAATTAATTTATTGGATCTCCCGTTTTAAAATACTCAGAACCGTATCGTATGCGGCAGCCGGTCAAACAACTGAGCTCACGAGTGAAGTACATTCACCTATCGAGCTTCGCGATCAGCATTTTAAGATTACTGCACGTACTTTACCAAGTTTAGGTTCTCCTTGTATTATCGGATTGGATCTCATTCGCGACTTAGGTAATTGATTTTTCGTAATTGATTTTTCCGCAGCCACCTGGCCACTCGTAAGACGGTCCTGCTCAGATTTTCGAATCAGTTGACGCTACTGCGACCGAAGTGCATCCCGCTTGCAATGGTATCGTAACGCGTCCGAGAAATAGACCCTAGGAATCGCGTCGCGCCAGTGTCGCTTGTCGTCTAGTCTTTCAAGACTTCTACTCCAATAGGTAGAATGCAGTGCACTCAGGAAGGGCAACGGCAAATCAAGTAACGACGCATTCAAAGGATTGATAATTTCTCATTTTGTAACGGAGTTATGTCAGAGTTCAACTCCGCACCCTACGGCGTTCCTTTATAAAATTGCTAATTAATCAAACCTAAAATTTTGTTGGGCGCCAGACACGTTAGTGTCGTTTCTGAGATATCAAATAAATCGTCAATCAAAAAAAAGGGTCGGAACGACGGCCTTGAAGCGACAGCTAGCTCAAATGTGCTAAGGTAGTGGTAGAGTGGGTGGATTCACCTTCTTATGGAATTAAGCGAATAAAATATAGAACACCAGATATAAGATCCTTCAATGAAATCTTTGATTTCTTATATTGTTCGGTAACTTTGCGGTAACAGATTCAGCGGTATACAAGATCTTAGATATTAAATTATACAGAGGTAGTTATCGAATTAACAATGCAGAATCATAAGCCAAAAATGACGGTTGGAATAATACTTAATAATACTGTCTAACACAGAAAAGAATATTATATTATTGAGCCTTATTGCGACGCAGCGGTATAAAAAAAAACGTTAACACGCCGGTTAGCTAGCGAGCGCCGTAGAAGCGATATAATGCAAGCTAGACTATTTTCCAGGCTGCGTATCACCGAGCGATACGATACTCTATAGCAAATTTTCTAATGCGGCACGCTAGCGATATTCATCAATTATTTGCGATATAAGGACTCAATAAATAATTTCGACTGAATCTAAGAGAAGCGATAACTAAATTACGAATCAAATTACATATGTAAGAGTAATCAAACAGAGCAGATATAATCAGCGGAAATCAAAGATAATCAAATAAAGCAACAAACAAATAGAACAACTAGAACAACTTAAAACTATGACTACTACGTTCAGCCAACCCTCGGGGAGTTGGATATTAAGCGACACACCATGCGATATTATTCTAATAAATTTTCTACAAGCTACTAAATCAAAGATAGCGATAGATCAACGAATTCAGATATTCTCAAAGCGAGAATTTAAGTAGAACAAGCTATCAAATGAATTATTAACAAATCATAAGCAGCGGTATTACAGAAATCAGACTAATATTGCAAACAAATAGATTCTAAGCGAAAAACGTGCTCAAAATGGCCTCAATCAGCTACGAAGCGCTTTCGCTGAACTTCAGTAACTACAAATAAATTCACGTGGCCCGTAGGCTGCACGTTACATCCAAAAACTACCAAAGATACGAATAAAATACTTAACTAATTGAAGTTCAGCGATAGATTCGTGGCTTTACAAGCAAGCGTAACATAGAAACCTTACCTTAAAATAGTTGTGAGGCTGCACACACTAACTGACTTTAATTCTAACTTTACTTTACTGTACGGTATCCAAGGGTAGCGAGAGAGAGGATTGATTTACGTCTGATTAAGTAGAAGCGAAACGTAGAAGTGAAGATCCTCGTCGACAATTAGGCTCGTCGACGTGCGGAATCATAGGTTTTAGGGGTGGGGAACCTATCAGGACCTACTAATTTGCCTATTGGTTATCTGAAAACCGTTCGTCGTTCTCACAGCTCGTCAGCTGTGCGAGACTAAGCGTCCTCTTGCTGCCTAGCGTCAGGCGGCAGATCCTGGCGCTTCTCTGCGATATCTTAGAGCATGCTGCGGTATTTCGGTGGCGGGATGACTCTGGGGAAGATGTGACCTTGGCTCTTACGAAGCTGTACCGTCCATGCGGTACCAACCATCCTTGTAGTGCACTCTGCAGCGGCAGTCTCACCTGAAGACGACCTCGCCGCATTCCTCTGCCGAGTCTCTAGATGTCCCTTACCTGGGCCTCCACCTTTCTTGACTCGGGTTCAGCGCGCGGGATGCTCTCCTCGTCCCCTCTTGCGCGGTGCACTACTTGACGATAACGTTACGCCGGTCGTGGCGTCGGTAATGATACCTGGAGCGGTAGATGGCTTCTGGTGCGGTAACGGGAGGTTATAGCAGTCGTACAACCCTGTACGCCGTCGTTGCAACCAGGCGCTCGGCGGTAAGATGCAGTCAGCTGCCAGGAGGCCGTATGCAGGCCCTATACTCTGTTCAGCGATATTTAACCAAGGTCGACAGCCTTCCCCGTCGATGGTGCGGTACTATCCTCAGCGGAACTTCCGGAGGTACTTGCTTCGGGTTGCATACCGTTTCAGTCATCTTGTAGCGGGAATCTTGCAGCGGAACTCTTGAAGCGGTATCTTCTATATCGTCTGTCTCTCTCTCTCTCGTCGTACATTAACAGAAAAACTCTCCAAATTAGTCTAGCTCTACTGCTTATTAACTAGGTGTGTCACTTGTATCCCGAGGGTCTAGACGGCGGTAAAATATCTCTCTCTCTCGTGCGATACTAACTAATAAAAGAAACGCTAAAGGCATCTAAGTGACGCCTGCAAAATTGCAACGTCACAACTCGACGTAGCCGCGTTACCGCAGAAATATCCCGCTTGGAAAATTGAGAACGACGAACTATATTATTATCGCGAAGACCCTATGCTTGGAAAACTAGTCACGGACTTAGAAGCTTGGAAGCTAGTCTTACCAGCTGATCGACGCGACCAAGTCTTACACGAAGTTCATAACGAGCCGCAAGCCGGACACCTTGGTGTCGATAAAACATACCGCCGAATAGCCACCTCCTACTACTGGCCTGGTATGTTCCGCGATGTCACTCAGTATGTTAAGCAATGTGAGACTTGTCAACGCTGTAAAGTCAATCAGTTAGCTCCCGCAGGCCTCATGGGTCATCGTGTTATCGAACAACCGTGGACTGTCGTTGCCGCTGACGTCATGGGCCCGTTTCCGCCAAGTCGCGCTGGTTTCGCCTATATTCTCGTCTTCCAGGATCTTTACACCAAATGGGTAGAATGCTGTGCGCTTCGGAAAGCTACAGGGAAAGCAATTAGTGATGCGTTCAAAGAACTGATAATTTCTCGCTGGGGTATACCGCAAGTTTTACTAACGGACAATGGTACGGAATTTAATAATAAAACGCTGAAAGAATTAGCCACCACCTATAGTCTAGTACATTGTACTACTCCACCATACCATCCGCAGGCGAACCCGGTAGAAAGAGTCAATCGAGTGTTGAAAACCATGATTATCTCGTTTTTAGAAAAAGATCACCGCGAGTGGGATCAACATCTCAGTGATTTCCGCTTCGCCTATAATACCGCTTATCATTCCTCGATCGAGACTAGTCCCGCTTTCCTAAACTTTGGCCGTGTACCGCAACCGATTAATTCGCTAAGGCATAAAACGAACGAAAATCTCGCTGTCGCTCCGCTACCGCCGAAACTCTGGGCTGAACGTATGGAAAAATTGCAGCTGTTACAAGAATGGGTTACCGATAACTTAGATAAAGCGTACCGCCGACAATCAAAACAATACAACCGACATCATCGACCTCCTGCTTTTGCAGTTGGAGACCTAGTGTTAAAACGGCATCACGTGTTATCTTCCGCTACCCAGCATATCGCAGCCAAACTCGCTCCTAAATTCCATGGTCCGTTTCGCATCTCTCGAATTCTGTCTCCGGTAGTGCATGAACTAAGCGACATACGTAGTGGGAAAGTAGTTGGGAAATTACATGTTAAAGACTTGAAATTATATCAACCTTTGGTTCCTCCTGTTCTTTAGTCAACTACCGCTCCGCAATAAATATCGCTACGTGTTATTCATGGTCTCACCAGATTTGTATCTTACCAATTTTTAACCCCTAGTCTTAAGCCAGAAACGAAATCTATGCCTATCGTTTGACTTTATCTCAGTAAGTTCGTCGTCAGTAAGTCAGAACAATCTAGTATTAAATTTTGTCGCTACCTTATCTTTGATATATCAAGTTCCTAAGGAGTGTCTTCTTTAGCATGTCTGAAAAGTTTAGTCTCCGAGTCACTTGCCGCAGATAACATCCTTGCATATCGCTATCTAAGTATGGTTAGTATTTTGATAGTAGTAAAGAACAACTTAATACAGCTTCTCGTTCAGTAGCCACACCATGAAGGAAGTCTATTACCTATCGCAAATAACCAGCTGTCAAATACGTAAGTAGCCTATCTTTTCTTTCTTTGATTATCTATTGTGCTCATTCAGTTATGAAGTCGCTTGTTATCGCTTGTGGTCTGGCTGTAGCATAGAGGCCTTTGCCTAGGCCTCCTTTTAGGAGGGAGGAGTTGTGACGTTGCAATTTTGCAGGCGTCACTTAGATGCCTTTAGCGTTTCTTTTATTAGTTAGTATCGCACGAGAGAGAGAGATATTTTACCGCCGTCTAGACCCTCGGGATACAAGTGACACACCTAGTTAATAAGCAGTAGAGCTAGACTAATTTGGAGAGTTTTTCTGTTAATGTACGACGAGAGAGAGAGAGACAGACGATATAGAAGATACCGCTTCAAGAGTTCCGCTGCAAGATTCCCGCTACAAGATGACTGAAACGGTATGCAACCCGAAGCAAGTACCTCCGGAAGTTCCGCTGAGGATAGTACCGCACCATCGACGGGGAAGGCTGTCGACCTTGGTTAAATATCGCTGAACAGAGTATAGGGCCTGCATACGGCCTCCTGGCAGCTGACTGCATCTTACCGCCGAGCGCCTGGTTGCAACGACGGCGTACAGGGTTGTACGACTGCTATAACCTCCCGTTACCGCACCAGAAGCCATCTACCGCTCCAGGTATCATTACCGACGCCACGACCGGCGTAACGTTATCGTCAAGTAGTGCACCGCGCAAGAGGGGACGAGGAGAGCATCCCGCGCGCTGAACCCGAGTCAAGAAAGGTGGAGGCCCAGGTAAGGGACATCTAGAGACTCGGCAGAGGAATGCGGCGAGGTCGTCTTCAGGTGAGACTGCCGCTGCAGAGTGCACTACAAGGATGGTTGGTACCGCATGGACGGTACAGCTTCGTAAGAGCCAAGGTCACATCTTCCCCAGAGTCATCCCGCCACCGAAATACCGCAGCATGCTCTGAGATATCGCAGAGAAGCGCCAGGATCTGCCGCCTGACGTTAGGCAGCAAGAGGACGCTTAGTCTCGCACAGCTGACGAGCTGTGAGAACGACGGACGGTTTTCAGATAACCAATAGGCAAATTAGTAGGTCCTGATAGGTTCCCCACCCCTAAAACCTATGATTCCGCACGTCGACGAGCCTAATTGTCGACGAGGATCTTCACTTCTACGTTTCGCTTAGCCATAGTAAGGCGTTTATAACTCACCTCTCTCGCTACTCTTCGCTACAATAAAGTAAAGTAAAGTAAAGTAAATCAGTAAATTCCGTTTAGTGTGTGTAACTTCATAGCTATTTTAAGGTAAGGTTTCTATGTTACGCTTGCTTGTAAAGCCACGAATCTATCGCTGAACTTCAATTAGTTAAGTATTTTATTCGTATCTTTGGTAGTTTTTGGATGTAACGTGCAGCCTACGGGCCACGTGAATTTATTTGTAGTTACTGAAGTTCAGCGAAAGCGCTTCGTAGCTGATTGAGGCCATTTTGAGCACGTTTTTCGCTTAGAATCTATTTGTTTGCAATATTAGTCTGATTTCTGTAATACCGCTGCTTATGATTTGTTAATAATTCATTTGATAGCTTGTTCTACTTAAATTCTCGCTTTGAGAATATCTGAATTCGTTGATCTATCGCTATCTTTGATTTAGTAGCTTGTAGAAAATTTATTAGAATAATATCGCATGGTGTGTCGCTTAATATCCAACTCCCCGAGGGTTGGCTGAACGTAGTAGTCATAGTTTTAAGTTGTTCTAGTTGTTCTATTTGTTTGTTGCTTTATTTGATTATCTTTGATTTCCGCTGATTATATCTGCTCTATTTGATTACTCTTACATATGTAATTTGATTCGTAATTTAGTTATCGCTTCTCTCAGATTCAGTCGAAATTATTTATTGAGTCCTTATATCGCAAATAATTGATGAATATCGCTAGCGTGCCGCATTAGAAAATTTGCTATAGAGTATCGTATCGCTCGGTGATACGCAGCCTGGAAAATAGTCTAGCTTGCATTATATCGCTTCTACGGCGCTCGCTAGCTAACCGGCGTGTTTACGTTTTTTTTATACCGCTGCGTCGCAATAAGGCTCAATAATATAATATTCTTTTCTGTGTTAGACAGTATTATTAAGTATTATTCCAACCGTCATTTTGGCTTATGATTCTGCATTGTTAATCTGATAACTACCGCTGTATACCGTAATATCTAAGATCCTGTATTACCGCTGAATCTGTTACCGCCATCAATTAACGACAATATAAGAAATCAAAGATTTCATTGAAGGATCTTATATCTGGTGTTCTATATTTTATTCGCTTAATTCCATAAGAAGGTGAATCCACCCACTCTACCACTACCTTAGCACATTTGAGCTAGCTGTCGCTTCAAGGCCGTCGTTCCGACCCTTTTTTTTTTGATTGACGATTTATGTGATATCTCAGAAACGACACTAACGTGTCTGGCGCCCAACAAAATTTTAGGTTTGATTAATTAGCAAATTTATAAAGGAACGCCGTAGGGTGCGGAGTTGAACTCTGACATAACTCCGTTACAGTACATAATTACGAACACCAAATTAAGCTAAAGAAAGAGAAACCCTTTATAAAGCGATCGTACCCTGTTCCATTGTCGGTACGCCCCGCGGTTCAGGAGGAGATTAATAATATGTTAGAAGCGGGATTAATTGAGAGGTCAAATAGTCAATATTGCAATCCGCTGCGTATTGTTAAGAAGAAAGACGGACGTGTGAGATTGTGCCTTGACGCGCGACCATTGAACGAGGTGATAGAGGGGGATAACGAGTCTCCCCCTCCCATTGATGAACTCATACATCGTGAACATGTTTCTCAGATATTCACGACGTTAGACCTCACTCACGGTTACTGGCAAGTGCCGCTAGCCAAGGATTCGCAATCATACACCGCGTTCTTATTCAGATCAAACCTGTATCATTTTCGGCGCATCCCTTTCGGCCTGAAAACCGCCGGAAGCGGGTTCAGTAGGGCACTAAGCCTAGCGCTCGGAAATAAATTTGACCATTGTGTAACGTACTACATCGACGATATACTAATTTCATCAAAAAACGTTGATGAACACCTGTTACACTTAGAGTACCTCTTCAAAACTTTATCCGAATACAACTTCACGTTACGTCTAACCAAGCCGAAATTTTGTCAGCCATCGGTCAAATTCCTAGGTTTCGTGCCGGATTCAGAGGGGGTTTGCCGGATTCGGATAAATTGGAAGTGATACGATGCTTTGCCGAACCGGAAAATGTTACACAACTACAGAGTTTTCTTGGTGTGTGTAATTATTACTGGTCAATTCGCGCTTCATCACGCCAATTATCTTGACCCGTTTCGTGCGCCTCTGAAAAGCCAATCGGCATGGTAATGGACCGAGGAACACTCTAAAGCATTCAGCGATCTTAAAAATATCTTCATGAATGCTGTTACTTTGCGTCATATCATTCCGGACCGCGTTTTAGGGCTACAAACGGATGCGTCAGATAGAGGTATATGTGGTATCTTATATCATACCGATGATTTAGATTGTCATCGGATCATATCAATCGTAAGTCGCTGTTCAACGGCCGCGGAGATCAACTACACTACATCCGAAAAGAGCTGCTAGCAATCATGTATTCGGTGCAGAAGTTTAGAATCTATCTAGTTGGCAAACCATTTCAAGTGATTACTGATCACAAAGGACTGATCTTCTTACAGCGTACACCTTTCCAAATATCGCGATTGGACAGGTGGAGCCTATTCCTGCAGGAATTTGATTTCACGATCAAGCATATTTGTAGTGGGCGTGATAACTACGCCGCGGATTTCTACAGTCGGAATCCGGGAATGAAGTTTTGTCAAGTAGCGCCAAAAAATATAATAATCTCGTTGATAACGTCGTATCTATTTGAGAACGATGAAGGCCTCCCAGATGTTCTAAAGAGTATCTGCCTGATTGAGTTGGACCCAGTCTTAAAATGGCATTTCAAAAATTTGGGCTAGCCGCAGCAGGCCGATGTGGGTTTGATGGAAATGATTGAATAAAATCAACAAAAGGGCCTAAGTCCCGTCTGGCAAGATTATAAGAGAGTTTGGTTTCACAAAGATGTGAATAGGGGCGGGGGAGGGGGGGGGGGGGGGGGGGGCGCTATCCCCACCACGTTGCGCCACCTCGTTATAGAATCGGAACATAGCCGATTGGGGCACCCGGGTATCTTCAAGCTCAATTCACACCTCCGTCGATTATACTATTGGCCACGTATGGCTAAGGATATCAAGTCATATACCGTTGCATGCGATTTGTGCCAACGCGTCCAGTACCTTCCACAAAGGATGGAAGGTGCATATGGCAAGGTAGGCGCCGATCAACCGTGTGAACTCGTGACAGTGGATTATTATGGTCCTCTGCCAAGATCAACGGGAGGTGTTCGATACCTGTTTGTGCTGATTGACGCATTTTCTAAATCAGTGACGCTTTATCCAATTAAACGAGCGACGACGCAAATCACGCTGGAAAAAATATTTGACGATTATACAACACGATTCGGCAAACCGAAACGGATATTATCGGACAATGGCACGCAGTTCACGTCCGGGCGATGGTGGACACGTCTTGAACAAGCCGGTATCACTGTCTCGTTCTCATCGATTCGGCATCCGCAATCTAACCCGACCGAGCGCGTCATGCGAGAACTGGGACGATCGTTAAGAACCTACTGCGGGGAAAAGCATACCAAGTGGGCAAAATTCCTACCGCGAATTAAATATCTCTTAAACGCAACGACCCATCACAGCACAGGTTATACTCCGTTTGAAATGCATTTCGGCAAAGCGGTCCACCAGCATTTCTTAGACTTAGTTCAATTCCCTGAAAGTATCAGTGTACCGTACCATCGTATGATCATCATAGCTCGCGATCAACTTCACAAAAGCTATGAAAAAAGATGTCGCCAGCAAAAGTCGAAATCGCATAGATGTGGTACTGTTGATTTCCTGGTTGCATTTTTAATTTTATGCTCTACTTATGTATCTTTTGCCCATTGACCCTATTAGGGTCACGGCATAATAAAACTCTTTCTACTCTACTCTACTCTTTACCATGATTGCTCTCCTGTGCCCCCCTATCTCTGCCACCTCACGTCCCCCTCTATCTCTCACCCTCTAATTATGAGGTTGTTCCTCCTTTCTTGCTTTTCTCTCCTTTCCCATTCTCTTTCTATCTCCTTCCTATTCTCTTTTTCGCTTCTCTTCTCTCTCTCACCCTCCTTTCCCCCTCTTTCTTTTGCTTCTTTCGTCTTCTAGTCTTGCTCTTCTCTCTTCTAGCCTTCTCCTCTCTTTTTCTCCCTGTCTGTTTACCTCCTCTTCCTCCTTCCTTATTTTGGCCTGCTCTCCCTTCATTTCTTTTCTCCCCTCTTCTATTTCCTCTCTCATTGTTCTCATCTCTTTCGTCATTCCTCTCATTGCCCCTTCCATCCTTTCCATAATCATCTCTACCCGCCTCGCTTCCCTTCCTCTTTCGCCCCACCCCCTATTTTATTTTTCCTCCTCCCCTATTCCTCCTCTTCTCTCCTCTTCCTTCCCTGCTCCCGCCATCCCTTTTTCTTCTTTCCTGGGCGACTTCTTGTCTAGGCTGCTCTTCTTGCTGTTTCTTCCCTCTACTGTTCCTTCTGCCTTTCTTTTTCTAAAACTGTCTATTATCGACCCGTCTGACGCCGACCTCCATCTTGCCCAGCTCTCTGCCTTCGTCCGCCTCCCTCTCTTTCTCACCTCCTGCGATCCTCTTGGCGTTCCCCACCCTTCTCCTGTCTCTTCGTCACTCCCTTCCCACTCCTCCTCTTGCCTTTCCATACGCTCGCCCGACTCTCGTAGTGCGCTCGCTTCTCTCGCGCCTGCGCTTCTCCCTCCTTTCTTTGTTTCTTTCTTTCCATCTCTCTCTATTTCTATTTCTAGGTTAGTTCCCTACTTTCTTCCTTCTCCCGTTTTTTCCGGTCTTTCCTCTTATTTTCTGCTATTTCCAAGCCTCTTGCCTTCCTCCCGTTATCCTTTTCCACTTTTTCTCTTTCTTCCGTGCTGATGTTTCCCGTGCTTTGTATTTCATCACCTGTCACTTTCTTACTCAACTTTTACTCACGGCATCTACGATGGAAGTCAATTCTTAACTAATAAAAATTGTCAATTGTGATATTATTTTATTCGTTAAAATTGAAAAACATAACGAGTGCACGTGACTCACCGAAAGGAATATTTTAGTCAGCTTGAAGAAACAAGTAAAAATGACGCTGCGCTCGCCGATTAACAATAACTACCAATAAAAGGAATTGGTACTATAAAGATAAAAAAACTCATCAATGGAAAATGGCATCGGTCGACTATTATGAATGTTTTGTACAGTAATGTTCATCGATGGTGTCCCCGTGGCTTACTATTTATCCCAGCCTTTCTTCGAATCGAGTTTCACTTCTACGAATGATTTAATTTGCCCATGACCAGTGGAACCTTCAGGTTATTAGGAATATGACAGCTGCGAGGTGGAGCAGAGTCACGAAGTAAGCCACTGGTCATGGGAAAATGAAATATTTGTAGAAGGGAAATTTGATTTAAAAAGAGGCTAGGACAAATAGTGAGCCACGAGGACACTATCGATGAACATTACTGTACGTTATGAACTTCAGGAGAAATTTGTTTTTCGAGGGGATGCTAACGAAGAAAGGCATGAAAATAATAAAAGAACAGAATACTGCTGAAGTGTTCGATGGAAATAAACTAGTGGCATCTGCGGTTCGCGAATCAAATAATCTTTACCTAATGTTGTTCCGTACAATCGTTGCTCCGGAAGCAAACGTGGTTACGCGAGGTGATTTCAAACTGTGGCGCGAAACACTAGGACATTTTGACGTGAAATCTTTGCGTGGAATGATCACAAAGGATCTTGTTAAAGGTGTAGAAATATCTGACGTGGAAGATTTTTTTTTTGCGAAGGTTGCCAGTATGGGAAACAACATGAACTACCATTTTCAACAAACAAAAAGAGAAGAACTGTACCAGGCAAGTATATTTACAGTGCCCTGGGTGGTCTAATGAGTATATTGTCAGAAACCGGAGCAAGATAATATATTTTGTTCAAGGATGAATGTTCGGCTTACTGTACAGAAATGTTTATAAAACATAAGTCAGATAGTTTGGAATATTTCGAGCAGTATGCAAATCTGTGCAAAAATAAATTCGGTCAAGCGATAAGAACGCTACGTTCGGACAACGGAACTGAATTTGTCAACGCAGATTTTTGGGAATATTTCTCGAAACACGGAATCCAATATTAGACGACAGCGCCATATACGCCTGAACAGAATGCCAGATTGGAGCGGGAAAACAGAACAGTTGTTGAGGGTGCAAGGTTCATGCTATACACGAAAGATATACCAAAAAGTCTGGGAGACGATTTGCAGTATACGTTGTTATAAGTCCATTATTTTTCTTATGAGCGCCGGATGTGGATGTTTTGTCTTCGGTAGAAGGAAAACATCCTGCACGTATCGTCAGCATTTTTATCGTATTGCAGTACCGCTCGATTCATGCTCATTCTCACTCGGGACTCAAGAGAGTTCACTTCAAATATCACTGTTATATTTCTTTGCTTTAATGAATATCCAGTAAACAGCGGTAGATGATCTTTGGATTATTTCAAAAACCCAATTCCTGAGTACCCACAACAACGTATTAAACAGGACTTCAACGACACAGACTTCCAACTCGACACCATTCGAGATTCGGCATGGCAAGAAGCCTACGCTAGATCACATTAGGTTGTTGCCAGCGAAGCACATATGCTTATACCAACGGAAAAACGTGTGAATTCGAATCGAAAGGCAGAAAAGATAATTTTCGTTGGATATGAAAAGAATTCAACAAACTACAGATGGTTTGACCCAGTAAACGAGAAATAATAGAAATTTCAAGAAATGTGATTTTCAACGAAACTTACTGAAGTGGTACTTTCTAGAAAGAATACAATTCTGATTCAAATATACAATCAGAATCCGGAAGTAGCAGAAGATTCACATTATCCTAAGGAAGCAGGGCAGCAACTGGAAGAATATCATCAACCAGAAGATGAAGAGCAACGACCCAAAGAAAATAATCAACCTGAAGAAGAAGAAGTACGAAAGTTACGACCAAGAGATACATTGCGTCTTCCAAAATGCTGGGAAGTTAATTTAGTCGAAGCAGATGAACCACTGAATTTTGAGGAAGCAATGGGCAGTCCAGATTCAAAGAAATGGAAAGCAGCAATCGTCGGAGGACTGGATGCTTCGGAACAAAATGGTACGTGGGAGCTAGTCCCATTACCACCTGACAAAAGAAGCATCAGTTCAGATTGGGTGTTTCAAGTGAAAAGACACCCCTATGGAACGATTCAGCGTAACAAAGCTAGACTCGTATCTAAAGGCTTCGCCCAAATCGAAGGAGTTGATTATTCAGAGACCTATGGTCCGACTACACGATGCGAGATAATAAGAGTACACTCGAACCTCAGCTCTCTGACCAACTCGGGACTACGCGTACTCACCTCTTTGACGAGAGGTGGGGCCCCCACTCCCTGTCGTTAAGTGGCTGCTGGTCTCTGCGCATATGGTGTGCGCAGGCTCAGTCAGACCCAGATACGTCACTTGAGATTCCAATGTAGCCTTATGGTGGGGGTAGAGAGAGTCAAGCAGCTGAGAACGAACTCCGTCGAATAACCGCGTACGTCAAAGAGCTGATGGTCAGAGAGCTGAGGTTCCAGTATACTTCTTTCTTTAGCAGTAGAGACAGAGTTAAAGATATCCCAGTTTGATGTGAAGATCGGATTTCTTCACGGACTTAAGCAGACATCTCGGTGTTGGAATCGAAAATTCGACAACTTTCTACAGGAATTTAGATTTCGACAATGTCAAGCTGATAAATGTGTCTACAACGGTGAATTTGAGGATAAGACAGTTCTACTTATCATCTACATGGATGATAGTCTCATTCTGACAGAGAACAATAGGACTTCAACTAAAGTAATAAATGAGTTGAAGCGAGGCTTCAAAGTTACTGTGAGTGAGCCAGGATACTATCTTGCGATGGAAATTGATCAAGATCCAGAAGATGGATCGATCTTCATTCATGGAACCAGCTACGTCGATTGCCTGCTCAAGAAATTCAACATGGAAAATGCAAAAGCACAAAGCATACCAGCTAATCCGCATGTGATATTCACATGTGACTCTGAAACAGACGAAAAGAACTCTGAAGAAAAGATACCATACAAAAAAGCTATTAGACCACTGATGTTCGCAGCTCTTACGACTAGACCGGAAATAATGTTTTCTGTAAATTTACTAAGCAGATTTTAGACAAACTACAACAGCATCCACTGGAATGCTGTGAAACGCGTTCTTAGATACCTGAGAGAAATACGGGATTTCGGAGCTTTGTACAGTAAAGACTGTATAAATGCAATAATAATTGGCTATTCTGATGCTGATTATGCAAATGATCGAGAAACTAGACGTTCGACGACGGAGTATGTTTTCCTGATGTGTGCAGGTCCAGTAGCCTGGACATATCAACGTCAGAAATCAGTTTCCTTATCTACAACAAAAGCAGAGTATGTTGTAGTGTCAAATACTTCCAGAGAGGCAGTATGGCTAAGGCATCTACTGTCAGGAATCGAGGAACAACAAATCAAAGCTACAACCCTGTGTATTGATAACCAAAGTGCAATCAAGTTGCTTCATAACCCTATTTTTCATAAGAAATCAAAGCACATTAATGATGCGTATAATTTTATGAGAGAAAAATATATTGACAATGTGATCAATGTAGAATATGTCCCTACAACAGATCGGTTAGCAGATATTTTCACGAAGGCATTGCCAAGAGTTGTTTTTTGAAAGATTCGCTGTTTACTAAATATAAGAAATCAGTAGATTCAATGTTCACCAAAGATGTATCCAAAATTAACGATAAGAAAAATATGTTTTTATTTTAGATAGAAGTTTAAGTGATATACTTTCAAAAAAGAAAACAATAGGCTTTAAAATAGTGGGAATATTGAGAATATTTTTGTTTGAGCCCTTTTGTTAGCTACGGCACTGGTCCTGGCGATACGCACTCTCATCTCAGGTAATAACTAGCAATCCTGCTGTAAGCCATAACTGAGGAAGCGAGTCTCAATAAATACCTGTGCACAATAAACCTGTGTAGTTTATTTAAAACAAGTTATCCTTTGTTGATTTCCAAAAACTCACAAAATAGAATACAAACAGGTGAGCATATAATAGATATGAAATAATTGAAGGTAAACTATTTGCAACTCTTTTGTGTCATGCATTTTCATGACAAAATTACACAAAATTCTTACTTCACAATAAATTTCAAAATGATAAAAAACCATCTGTTTTCATTGCTGATAATTCAATTATATAGTTTCAATTTTATTCCAGATCGAAGTTTTACCATGCAGATGTTTATCGTAGCCAAAAGTCATCACACAAATCTTCGTAATAAAAAAAAAAAATATCGATGACAACGGCAATTATAGCCCCACTAAGACATCCCAGACCATACATTCTGAACATTCTGATCATGACGAACCTGAATCCCTTGAAAAAGAACCTCGACTACAACAAGACCTGAGACATGCGGAGAATAATATAAGCAACACACCCGGTACTTGTCATGTTATAGAAAAATATGAATACTGTTGGCAACTTGATGGCACTAAAGCTCTAATCCAAAGTTATGGATCTCACCTTGATCTTGTTGATTGTATCAGCCAACATATAGGAGGCATTTCTGGACCAATGTTACGAATGACTTGGTGAGCCAGAAATGGAACGTAACCAAAGAGTTGTGTCAATCCAAGTGAAATAACTTACTAAAAAGTTATAAACAGTGCAAAGATAAAACTGGACGTGGTCCTTCAAGATTTCTTCTCTTTGACGATATCGATGAGATTCTCGAGAGTAAGCCATCGAATTCATCATCCCACACATTGAGCTCCTTGGAAAAACAAAATAAAAATCAAGTAAATGATATTAACGTATGTACCCAAGAAAATTGTACCACGAGCGACGAAAAAACCCTTCGGAAAAAAGAAGTGAAAACTGGAAAACTGAAGAGGGAAAGTATTGGCAAAGATAATGAAGATAAAAGGATAATGGAGCAAGAAAAACTAGACATACAGAAAAAAAATTCAAACTTGAAGAGAAGAAGCTAGCTATTGAAAAAGAAAAATGCAACCTTATTAAGGGGGTAGTCTGGTATTAAAAAAAAAAAATTCCAATTTTTTTCCTGGCATATTTTGATAGAAAAGCATCTTAGAATGCTGGTATAAAATTTTACGGCGATATCTCATTTCGTTTCCATTCTACAGCGCTCGGAGTCCCCCTCTGTTTCTATTATATTTTTTTTCTGTTTTTATCATGATTTTTTTTTATTTTCATTTCATTTACAAACAGTATTTGAAAATAGAAAATCTAGAGAGTTGATAAGTATCCCGTTATAGTTGATTTGGTAATCTCAAGAGATTACGATGACGCTGAGAATGTCTAGTATGATCAGATAATCAAGACTTCGGATTTCAAGTACCTGAATAAAGGTGCTTGCCTACGCAATTCCACCAGACCTGAAAACATCGGAAAACAAAGGTGCTATTAAATGGAATATCTCTGAATGGGCACCGAAATCAATGAAACAAAATACGTCGCGCAATTCTATGTGCAACGAACACGTACGGCCCAAAACATGTTTTTTCAACGCAAAAATAGAGAATATATCCATGTCAAACGTTTTCAAAACCGTTTTAGAGTTAAAATTCGAAATGGCCAACCCGCTTCAGCAGGCGATGAAGCTCGCGCATGCGCAGCCGACTGTATAGTCGCCGTATATGCCGTCACATGGGTTCCGTGATTCTATCTTTTATGTGATAATACTGCGAGAGAGAGATCCCGCCGTCTAGACCCTCGGGATACAAGTGACGCACTTAGTTATTAAGCAATAGGATTAGACTAATTTGAAGTGCTTTTCTGTTAATGTACCGCGAGAGAAAAAACGACGATCAAGAGGATACCGCTTCCAGAACTCCCGCTACAGAGATGACGCGACGGTATGCAGCCCGAAATACGTACCGCTGGAAGTACCGCCGAGGGTAGTACCGCATCATATACGAGGAAGGCTGTTGACCTTGGACAAATATCGCTGGACAGAGTATAGGGCCTGCATACGGCCTCCTGCGAGCTGACTGCATCTTACCAAAAAGCGCGTGGCCTGCAACGACGGCGTATAGGGTTGTACGATTGCTAGAACCTCCTGTTACCGCACCACATGGCATCTATGGCTCCTGGCATATTATTACTGACACTCTGCTTGGTCCCAGGAGACTCAGGGTGTAACGTTGCTTCGGAAGAAAGAGCCACGTGTGAAAGGACGCGTATAGCGTCCCGATGCTCGGGGCAGATCAGGAGAGGTGTACCCGACTCAAAGACATCGAGATCTGACCGAGAGGCTGTAGGAAAGCTAACTTAGGAAAAGTTTGCCGCTATGGAGTGAATCCGGAAGAGCTAATGCCGCAAGGACGATACCGCTGAGTAAAAGCGAAGGTCATGTGACGGACGGTGTGGGTAGTGTGGTTATTAATTCCAAACGGTTTCGTTAACAAGCGAGGACCTGTCAACTATTGGAATTCGGTTATCCGTCACATGCGTGAAAATGATAAATTAAAAGATCTACCTTACGATAGATCAGTAAATAGGATCGTTGCTGTCTAGTCCTATACAGGTCTCAATTGAATTGTCCAAACTATGGTTGAGGTAATTAATATAAGATTAATTAAATATTCAAAAGCAAAGTAAAGTAAATGAATAAAAGGTGGTTCAAATGAAAATGAGAAATTAACTGGTAAAAGCTAAATTATATTCTTCAATGATTTAAGATAAAATAAAGCATAACATGATTTATGAATGATTATAAGATTATAAAACGATGTAGTGGGTTACCGTCGTGGGGATCGTGAAGGCTTTATCACTATAGGTTGAATCTAGCGTTATTCTGAATATACCCGCTGCATGGATGAATGAATGGACAAATATAAATGCCTGATCACGGTTCTCACGTCGGTGATGTTGAATAATACCCAATATAAAATTAATATAAAGAATACTGAAATTGGAACTCTCTCTATCTTTCTATTTATCTATATGCCAAGTTAATGATGAGGGGAAGTCTATTGTACTTCCTTTAACGATATATCGGTAGGATCTCACTTGTATCGAATCAAGATCGGTAATTACGAATTTAGGTAGAAGGAAATCTAGCACTGGAATTGGGGTAGAACCCGAAATTCTATGAATTATCCCAGGCGGCTTGTTGGATTAACAATCATAAACAATCGTTCCGGTCTTGATTCGTTTGAGATAGCAAATAATTGAATTCCTCAATAAAGGAAATTAAATATTGTTACGTGAGGGTTAAACCCGAGCGGATGGTAGTTTGGCTCACGCAACAAAAGAGATAATTATTTATTTGACTTATCCCTCAATAAGTCGGTATATGGGATCTTACTCGCCTAGCTCTATACAAAGCCGTACGTTCTCTAATTATAATGTTCATGAGGCCAGTTATACATATACGGGTGTTCCAGATTGAGCGCAACAAATTTCGTGGGCAGATTCCTCGTCAAATTCTGGAACGAAAAGTCCTCCGCCAAAAATTCCTGGGACCGACGGTTACCCAGTTAAAGAGCATCCAAGTTGACCTATCACAGAGCTTATACAGTAGAAAGTCAGTGCCGGGTCACGAACTCTATCAATGCTGTGCCCGTGGCTAGAATGTTCCGTTCGTTCACTAGTGTTGTTTATCCAATTTTTAGGTCGTCTAGGTGTGTTTCCCTTCGTAGTTTTCGTCATCCGGGTTATTCCTCCATAGTCTCCGTCGCCCAGGTATCCCTCTTCAAAGTTTTCGTCATCCAAGTATCTATTATCATAGTTTTCGTTGTCCAGGTATCCATTTTCATAGTTTTCGTCGTCCAGGTATCCCTCTTCATAGCTTTTGTCGTAATTATCGCGTTCCGAGTCTTTTCTCCCATAGTTTTTGTCCTCCAAGTATCCGTCATCATATTTTTCGTCGTCCAGGTATCCCTCTTCACAGTTTCCGTCGTCCAGGTATTCCTTCACATGGTTTTCGTTGTCCAGGTATCCGTCATCATAGTCTTCATCGTCAAGGTATGCGTCATCATATTTTTCGTCATCCTAGTATTAACCCTCTTCATAGCTTTTGTCGTACTTTTCGCGTTCCAAGTCTTTTCTTCCATAGTTTTTGTCGTCCAGGTATCCGTCATCATATTTTATATACCTGGACGATGAAAAATATGATGACGGATACCTTGACAACGAAGACTCTGATGGCGGATACCTAGACGACGTAAACTATGAAAAGGAATACCTGGACAACGAAAACTATGAAAATGGATACTTGGATGACGAAAACTTTGAAGAGGGATACCTGGGCGACGGAGACTATGGAGGAATAACCCGGATGGCGAAAACTACGAAGGGAAACACCTGGACGACCTAAAAATTGGATAAACAACACTAGTGAACGAACGGAACATTCTAGCCACGGGCACAGCATTAATAGCGTTCGTGACCCGGCACTGACTTTCTGCTGTATAAGCTCTGTGATAAGTCAACTTGGATGCTCTCTAGCTGGGTAACCGTCGGTCACAGGAATTTTTGGCAGAGGACTTTTCGTTCCAGAATTTAACGAGGAATCTGCCCACGAAATTTGTTGCGCTCAATCTGGAACACCCTGTATATATATCAGGTTGAAATGTGATTTAAATGAATTAACAAAAGAATGATCAAGTGAATCTAGCGCAAGCGATGAAATATTAATAGATGGTTAAACAATATAATGATTATGAATATAAATTTGATTATAATATAAAGGATATAAAGAACAGGTTTTGAGAAATAAAGGGGGTTAGGATCGGTCGATAAACCTTTGCAACTCGCTCTGTCTATACTATTAGCTATAATATGTGAAACGGATAATTTCGTATAATTAAATTGGAGGATAATATTAGCGGGTGATATTCTAGGTAAGGACCAATTCGCACATGAAAGACTTATGGACGAATCAGCCTTCTTATCACTCGTAGGAGATTTCCTAGCGAAGATAGATTTGCATATGAAAGACTTATACTCAACTTTATCCTGCGATCACTGCCTATTTCGGCAAGCAATTTATTTGAACTTGATAAAAACTTAGCTTTGCTGTACGACTGTAGTGACGCTAGGTCTCGTCGGATAATGTCTGGGTACGTCCCAATGTATGTTAGGCCAGCGAGTCTCACCTGACGACGAACCACGGTAAAACAATACCACAATCTATCACTATGTCTTTAGTCCGATTCGAAACTGAAGCTGAATTTTAAATTGGAAATGTAAATGTCCGGGAAGGCACTGAGCTGAACAACTACGAGGTTGAAAGAAGGGTAAGATTTTAGGGTTTATAAATTCATATATTTCCGATTTAAAGGGTTTTAAGTCTCTCAGTGTTTGATTGGAATTTAGCAATCACTTGATTTGAATTGTCCGAATAACTGAAACTAACGATTAAGAAATTACTAATATGACGCGGATCTTGTTAGGAATGTGAATGAGTAGAAGAATAAGATGCTTATTATAAGTTGAGTTGATCTATGATAATATTTTATTCAGACACGAATGTAAATTGAATTTGATTTAGAATTATTGAATGTGTCCACGCACTATGTGTAGGTTTCGCTGAAGAGTTTTATGATTTTAACGACTTTAAAATGAGTCCTTTAGGTTGTCACTTATGAAAGATTTTCAAACACTAACTATTGCTCAGTTTTACGATACTCGGGGCGAACGTCCACGCTGCTTGCGATTTCATAGACGAAAGACACTGCATCAGATCTAGGTGCAGCCAGGAGGCCGCGGTTGTGACAAAGTATCTATTACTGCGCCTAAGTAATCAGCCTATCAGCAATCTGCCTTGTTCCGCGGATGAGGATTTGCATCGCACCTGGACGCTTTACTCAAGACAGTGCTTTGCGGTCCCAACCTCACTACAGTCGATTCGTAATAACATTAAAATTTCATGCGCTCACTATCTCAACAGGATCTATCACATATACATCCAAACATTGTTTCAACCGGTCTATTTTAATCTAGGGTTCCTATCCTTATCAATTAACTCTGTTTATTCCTGACTCAATGTATTACTGATCAGAGGAGTTGCATCGAACCGACCATCCGATGTGGGGTCAGCAGAAACCCTCAACACCATATCGCTTCCGTTCTGTCTAAAGGTTTAAGTTTCTCGACGTGACTTCGTGATCTTTAAGCTGAGAGGGTTTTGATAATGAATATTGTATTGCAATAAACTTGAAGAAAATAGTGATTATAATTTGCTGTATTTGAGGTATTCCCACGGAAACCTGGACCGTTGGCTATCGCTTTCGACCCATGGGTTTTATATATTAATAATTCAAATTTAAATACAAATTTTGAATAATGTGGAGCGGTACGTAACAATATGTATATATTTAAATATATTCATGTGTAATTATAGTACTAATGTAATATTATAATTCGAGATTGGTGGGTTGAATCTTAATGGCTCAGCTAGAGGCCTAATATTTATTTAAATAAAGCTTCATAGTCGAAGGAAAGAAACCCAACGGAATTAGGGTAAAACCCGGAATTCTATGAATTATCCCGTTTGGTTGTTTAATCTATGGTCATATCAATCTCGAGTTATTTAATTAGGGTAATATACGGCTCAAACAATGAGTAGCAATGCAAGCTCGACGGGTGGTCTCGTTATTAGGAAGGCATCACCCCGAAATACCGTCGATATTGGCCTATAACGATATTCCCGTGGTTATACTACTCATTAAATTGAATTGATTTTTAACATGCATATGATCAGCTCTAAAGAATTCTGGATAACAATACAGCGAATCTTGAATATAAAATATAAGGTATAAATGAGTGATTCTGCGAGCGACTGTGGTTACTTAGCTTTGGTTGACATGGCGTAGCATGAAACTATCCCTGATCACAGGCTATCAACTACCCTCACCTTTAGGAACCTCGTAGCCCTTGAATTTCGTAGAATTTAGATATTGGTTCAGTACGTGTTAAATGTCTTAATGTTCTGAACTGAAGCTAATGAGTCTGCCTGATTGATATTGAAGTTGGATTTAAATGCACTGATTCTAAGTTGCGAAAAATGACGTTAGGTATGTTAGAAAGTTAGAGTTGGTAATATGTTTGATTTAGCGCGATCTTGAGTTATCTTGAATATTACAAATACCCAAAATGAGTATAAGGCGGAAGCGAAGTTTATTATATTTTAGGGTCGATTATCAGAAATAATCTAAAGGTGTCTCTAAACTTGATTGAGGAGTTTAAACGGATCACTAAGCTCTAGATTTTTCACGTTTAATTGAAGTTATTGACGGGTGCTAAGTCCTTTATACTACCACTTTAATTATGAAAGAAAGAAAAGATTGAATACAACTCGTGGCTCGATAATTGCACACGGGTCGATACATCCACGCACGTCGCGATTTACCAGAAGAAAGACGCTTGTTCAAGTTCAAAGGCGACGAGGTCCCCGCGGTTGCAACAATGTATGTATTACTGCGCGCGTGGCTTAGCCAATTAGGATCTTACTTAATGGCTAATTGTCGCCTGATTGGTTTGGGGACTACTGGCAGTTAAGCGTAGGAGCGGGGACCCTGGTGGCGTTGTGCGGTCCCATGCTACTCCGTGCCTCACCTATAGTCTACTCATACTAGCTTAGTTTGAATATCTTCAATCTACATTTATATCTCCATATTAGATTCAAAGTACCATGCATTAGATTGCTCCTTAAATTTAGTAATGTTTGATTTAACACCGTCTTATTCTATTAATTGATTAGCTTAATTTTCCCCATTTCTTTGGAAAAATGAGAGAGACAGAAACTACACCTACGTACTACTATAATAGTGTGAGGATGAGGGGTCAGCAATACTGGGGTCCCAGCGTTGCTTCGCCGCTTTCGACACCCACGTGACTTATAAGTCGTTTCAAGAAGGGATAAATATTAGTTACAATTAAATATTGTATTTCAAATATGATTCGCGTTGGGCTCTAAATCACGTCCAAATGTAAAACGAGAGCACTACTGCGCGCTGTTTATAAATGCGATTGATATTTATCCGGTTTTCAAAATATGATAGAAAGAATGAATTAATTAAGAAATTTAGGCGATTTATGCATATTAACAGTTGCGCACGTAACAGTCACACCTTCCCGAAGATCATCTCGCCGCCGAAATATAGCAGAACGGCTGTTCTATCGCTAAAAAGCGCCAGGACCTGCCGCCTAAACGCTAGGCAGCAAGTCGACGCCTTACATCGCACAGCTGACGGGCTGCGCGGCCGAGAAACATTTTTCGAAGAGCCAATGGGCTAATTAGTAGGTCCTGATAGGTTCCCCACCCTTAAACCTATGATTCCGAAGGTCGAAGCACCTAATTGTCGACGACGATCTTCACTTCTATGTTACGCTCAGTCCGAATAAGACGAATCTCTCTCTCGCTCTCACTAAATGGTATCAAAGTTAGGATCAGTTTGAGTGTGTGACTAGCAACTATTTATTAAGTTAAGGTCTCTTGAATTATCTCGCTAATAAAAACCGCAAGCTACCGCTGGATTTTGATTAGTATTAGTTATCTTTGCACTTTGATTTGTGGTCCGTTGTTTCGGTCCATTTATTAGTTAGTTTAGTTAGATATCTTAGTAGTTAAAACGCCTTCTTTGTGTAGCGTACAGCCCACGGGCTACGCGATTCGTTTAATAGTTTTAAGTAACGAAATTCAGCGAAAGCACTTCATGGTTGGCTGTAGCTATTTTAAGTATCTTTGTCTTGTAATTTGAATTTCGCTTGATATATTTTCCTGCTTATGTTAGTCTAATTTCTATGATATCGCTGCTTATGATTTGCTAAATGATTTGATAGCGTAGTTTTGCCTTAATTCTCGCATAGAGAATCTCTGTTGCTTTGATTTATCGGTACCCTTGACTGTGTGGTTTTGATAGAATTAATTAGTATAATATCGCATGGTGTGTCGCTTATCATCCAACTCCCCGAGGGTTGGCTAAACGTAGTAGTCATAGTTTTAAGTTGTTCTATTTGTTGTGTTTGCTTCGTTGGATCTTCTTCGATTTCCTCTGAGTGTATTCGTTCTGATTGAAGGCCGGCGCCCACTACACCGCACCGAACCGAACCGATCGGCACCGAAGCGATCCGCACCAAATTTTATTGTTTGCATGCTTTTTGATGAGAGTGCGCTCACTAGTCGGCTGCGATCTGCTCCGACAATTCGTGCGCCCATTGCATCGAAGGAATCTGCAACTGATACGTTGGCAGTTGTCAAAAGCATGTCAACAATAAAATTCGGTGCGGATTGCTTCGGTGCCGATCGGTTCGGTTCGGTGCAGTGTAGTGGGCGCCGGCCTTAATTCATATCACATATTTAATATGATTTGTCTGTTGATTACAAGGTATATCCTAATGTAAATCAGATAACTCTGTATATTAGTTTGAACCCGTTGTTAATTTAGTCATCGCTTTGCTTAGAGTAATCTGAAATTATTCATCGAGCTTTTATATCGCCCGAGAATTAATTAATCACGCTAGCGCGCCGCATTAGAAAATTTGCTATAAAGTATCGTATCGCTAGGTGATACGCAGCCTGGGAAGCAGTTTAGCTTGCATTATATCGCTTCTACCGCGCTCGCTAGCTAACCGGCGTGTTTACATTTTTTATACCGCTGCGTCGCAATAAAGCTCAATAATATAATATTCTTTTCATTGCAGTGGGCGTAAAATCCGATTTTACAACTTGTTCTACTTAGATAAAATCGAATTTCACGTCAACGCATCGAAGAATATCGTTCGCAACACGGGCGTAATACTTTATACCCTTGTGTGATGCCGTCATCACTCGGGCCGGCTTCGCCGATCTTCGTGCACAGCGATCACACGCGGGTATAACATTTTACGCCCTCGATACGGAATATACTATTTCTTTGTTATCCAGTATTTCTAAGTAATATTCCAACCGTCATTTTTGACTTACTATTCTGCATTGTTAATCTGGTAATTACCTCCGTATAATTTGATATCTGAGACCTTGTTATACTGCTGAATCTGTTACCACTATAAAATTAAGAACAATATACGGAATCGTAGATTTCATTGAAGGATTCTATATCTGGGGCTCTATATTTTAATAATTCACTAAGAAGTTGGATATACCCACTCTACCACTACCACAGTACATGTCAACTAGCTGTCGCTTCAAGGCCGTCGTTCCGACCTCTTAATTTATTGGAAATTCATTCGTTATCTTAGAAAACGACACTTACGTGTCTGGCGCCCAACACTTCGTAGATTTTTTTTATTAATTAGTATTTTTATCAAGGAGCGCCGTAGGGTGCGAAGTTAGACTCTGGAAACTCCGTTACAGTACACATAAACTACGGATGCTTATAAGCGGTAACCAAAAGAGCCTGATATTTAATTTTCTTCTCGACATATTACACCAAAAAATTAAACTGGTTGTTAATATTTATGATTCATAAACTGGCGCTCCTCGCTAACCACGTTACACAGAAATTTACAACCAACAAATAACAGATAATTAACGTTGTATCTAGCGGCTGAAGGGTGAAAGCATTTCTAGGGTTAAAGTTAAGCTATTTGACTTCGCACGCATTGGTGATGTTTACTCTAGCAGCATCCACACTTTGCATCGCGTTGAACTGGACCAAGACGAGCTCATAGGTGACGATCGTCCCAGCTACCTGCAATGCCCAAAAATGTATATCATTCTCCATGATCTGATCGGCTATGATGTGATAAAGATGAATCATGACTTTATGCATGCACATGCATGGATAGCGATGTTTTTAGACAGCATAAAAATTTTCAAAATAGGTGTCCATTGAAATTAAAATCGAAATCTGAAGACGTGAGGTTCATAACGCAATCACATGGTTCAAAATTATTCATTCAAGTAAATGGCGGATACTGCAAAGTATCGTTAGTCTAGTGAAATGATAAGAGAATATTCCCAATATTTTGAGAAATATTGTGTGTGTCAAGGTCGGTCATCTCCACATATGTTACTCATCGCGACGTCTTCACCAATTTTTGTAGTTTTCCTAGTCTTTTTCGTTTCCTTAACAACCTCTTCTTCTTCTGTCACATATTTTTCCGATGGCCAGTGCTCAGGTGGGGTCTTAAGCCACTCAGGACCCTCCCACCATCTTGATGCGATTAGTTGCTTAGCCTCTGGAGGGTAGATCGGCAGGGTTCAATACTCCTGGTACATGTCGCCATTGTTGAAGGTTAGTCAATTGTCTGATTTCTTGGATTCGATTCCAGACAAATGTGGCCCATTGGTTCTCTCGATGAATCCAAGTCAAGACAGTGGTTGAGTCACTCCAGTAGTAGACGTCGTGTCGTCGTATTTCCAAGTCTGACTCGTAGAATTTATCAGTCGTGCTCCCACCGTTGCAGCTAGAAGTTCCAATCGAGGAATTGTCGTCTTGCTGGTAGGTGCCACTCATGTCTTGGCTTGAATCAATTGAACCTTTGCACCATTTTCTGTTTCCGAGCTAGCGAGGATCACTGCAGTATAAGAAGGCTGACTAGCTTCTACAAATACATGGAATGTCAACGAACCTTTGTTTCTGTCTTCACCAAACATCCATCGTGGAATCTAGATTTCTTTCAGTCGATGTAGTTCGCTGAGCCACTCCACAAATATCTTCTTTGTCTGGTCATTCACTGCAGTGTCCCAATCTAGCGCTGACATCCAAATTCCTTGCAACAGTAGTTTGGGGGTCAACATTACCGGATGCGCGAATCCTATTGGGTCGTATATTTCATGCGTTGCTGACAGTATCGCTCTTTCTGTGATGTTACCCGGTGGTTCTACTTCTAAGGCCATCCGGTTTAACATTAGATTATCGTCTTGTTTGTTCCAAGTTGAACCGAGAACCGATGTCTCATCGTTGGAGACCCCACTAACTTGTCCAGTATGTTCCCATCCACGTAGCTCGAATTTCGCCGTAGCCACGAGGGCTTTTGCTGCCACCCGAAATTGTGTTAATTCTGTTAGGTCTTCTACGCTGGTAACTCAATTGTCGACGTAGAATGCTTTCATCAATTGTAGGATGATTGCCTCTTTTCTAGGTGTCCTGCTCGCGCAAGGGCATGTTGAAGATGCATTTCGATAGTTGCACCCAACAGGTATGGGCTACTCAATACTCCCAACACGACTCGCGTATGCTGTAACACCTCTGAGCAGCCAGGCCTATCTTTATTCAACCAAAGGAATCTTAAGACGCCTGTGTCTTCCTGAGCGACGCTGATCTGCAAGAATGACTTCTTCATATCGGATATTACGCCAATGGGTTTCTCATGGAATCTCAACAATATAGCTGGAATTATTTCTATAAGGTTGGGTCCAGTCTCTAAACATTGCTTCAGTGATGGTGAGTCGGTTGCTCTGGCCGAAACATCAAAAACAGGTCTCACTGGCGTTGTACTACTTCATTTTAGGATATGCTGATGAGGTAGGTAACGACCATGTTCATTTATCTCATCCTCTGGTACGATTTCAACAATACCTTCACGTATCCATTCTTGTAATATTCTATCGTAGACGTTGAAGAGATTTTCTTGTCGTAGATTTCGTGTCGTTGATCGAAGTCTTTTCAGCATGCTCGATTTGTTGTCCAGTAGGGGCGGGTGATTCT
Organism: Tenthredo scrophulariae; assembly: GCA_963978835.1. Lineage (NCBI taxonomy): Eukaryota > Metazoa > Arthropoda > Insecta > Hymenoptera > Tenthredinidae > Tenthredo > Tenthredo scrophulariae. The sequence continues at coordinate 30,972,946 of OZ022227.1, forward strand.
CTTTCCAAGGTAAGCATACTTCATCACGACCCTCTTGAGTGATGCCTACTGTCTGACGAAACTTCTTGTTGACTTCTTTTTGATGTAGTTAATTCGATTTCTTCTGTTCTGGGTCAACGATTCCGAGGACATCCAATCTCCATAGGTCTGGCACGACAGCTCCTTCGGTGAACAAGGCGGTTACCATCAGAACACCCATTATGTGTATGTGGCTTCGACGGTTTTTTCCCTATCAGTGTCCAACCTAATCGAGTTTCTACTGCTGTCGGACCACACTCCGAGTCAAACTGGGTCCCTGTCAGCAGCTTCCCTATGACATCAGCGCCTATCAAAATGGCAATGGGATAGTCAGCCTTTCCTACATCCGACAGTTTGATGTTCTTTCTTTTCAATTCTTGCAACCATGGACCATTATGTGTACTGGGCACCTGACTGTAAATAGTGTGTTGATCGAGTGCGACAAAATTGCAGTCATACTTATCATCCAAACTGTATTCTTCTCCTTCACCCAATTCTGCCGCTCTTCCAGTGTCAGTCTTCGGGCCTTCTCACACGCTGAACTCTGATGTTTCTCTGAACAAAATGAGCATTTTTGTTTAGGGTTATCTTTTATGGTCAAAAGTTCAGTTGCCGTGGCAATGTCGTTCGATTCGTTCTTGGTTTTCTACTTAGGTCTTTCTTGTTCTATATCTTATCCGAAACCTTTAACAGCCAACTCAATCCTATGTTCGTTCTCAACTTCCCTTTGCATGAAATCAATGAGCCTGGCTAGTCGGTTCTTTGGTACCATGTCTCCTGCGACTCCTGGTGCATCGGTGTGTCTCTGCCAAGCTCTTAGCAACTCCTGTGCTAGCGCTGATTCCACTAGTGGATACAACATGGCAGCACATTTGTCAGATGTTACCCCTAAAGTTTCTAATGCTCTCAGATGTGACTTTAGTTCATCATACAAGCCGTCTAATTGAGATTCAGCGCTCGGCTTAAGTGCTTTATTAAGAATTAATTTCAAGAGTTCTCTTACATATACTTCGACTAAAAGTTCTTTCTTCCCAAAACGATTCGTTAAGCACTTGATTACCGTTTCATAATCGTCTGCCGCCGGTGAAAAACTATTCACCAACTCACTAGCCTTCGACTTAGCATCCATTGCTTGTATCAGGTACTGGAATTGATCATCTTGCTGATACCTTTATCCTCGTGGATCTTCTTAAAGTGGCTCCGGAATAACAACCAGTCCTTGATTTCAGCACTGAATTTTAGCAACTCTATTTTCGGTAAATTAAGAGATCTTTGGCTATTGTGTTGATCCTGTGGTGGTGGGTGTGCGGTAATAGGCGGTTGAGGTGGTGGATTTACCAGGCGTTCAACCACACACTTGGCCGTTGAAAACTCACTCTTGTATTCGTCTGCCGTATCACACTCTCTGGCAATATCTTCTACTGTAGCCTCCTCGGTGAAAAGTTTTTCGAATATGTTTTTATCATACTCTTCTAGTTCTTTCATTTTGGTGCTCAATATTAGGAAACTCACTTGGACATTCTCAATCGTTGGATGTTCTTGATCTGAGGCTCCTTGTACCGTCGTAAGGGTCTTTGCAAAAGCTGTGCGTATAGCTGCACGTGCTTTCTTGTAATTTTCCATTGTGTCTCATAGTACTTTGAACACGACAATTTCCGGTCCTGTCACGATCGCCAGATGTTGTAGGCATGGACTGGATGTATATTATACTCTTAGTTTTTTATTAATGGAAAAAAGGAACACAGTTAACAGAGTCAGTATCTGAAAAAAACGTGGTCTCTCTTTCTTCCTTTTATGACTTATTGCTCAGAGAGCATGTAGTTAAAAAAAAAAAAAAAACGTGGTATCGTATACAAGCTTGTCAGAAGAACATAGCGTATATAATAGCAAGAAAGTGAAACAAGACGTCCTCCTCGTGGTGGACAGATTGGGTACTACATCTCTATACGGATAGTTAGACACTACTTTGAACTCTACAAGAGAATGAGTGGGGATTATCGCCCTCGCTGCGCTCGAGTAATAAATCCCCACTCGTTCTCCTGTGACACAGCACACTTGATCGGCTCATGTTAGAAATAACCCATACCGAAAAGTGACACTTTTCGAAATTGATACATGAATAGCTATTCTCCACTGATAGGGCGACTGGCCGTGTAAAACTGTCTCACCATTTTGTTTCTCTTATGAATGCAAAAAAGTGTTCTTGAATAAAGCTAACGTTTAACTAAGTACTATCCGGCATATAGGGCCCCATAAGGTTCGCAGTAATATATGATTCATTGAAGCTTTTAGAAACAAAATAAGGCAGGGGACTGTTCCATGTAAGGTAACGGGTCCATATCCCGGACATGTCCCGATACCCGGGCATTTACATATTTTGCAAGGAAATAACTATCTTCAAATGAATAAATGTTTTTTCAACTATTAAAATCACAAAATATTGTTACACTGGGTAAAATCACCCTTATTTCATCTATTCTATGTAATTGACATCTACTGTCGGCGCAAAAAGGTTTGGCCCCTATGTTTGAGTGATCATAACTTCTACAGAGAAATTGATAGAGCATCGAGTCTGGAAAAATTGTAAAGCGCCAAGTTTTCTGCGTCTGATGGTTATTCACAAATTTCTGTGTCAAAATTGGGGCAACCGTTATCTCCGAAAAGTTGGAAAACATAGTCTTCGGAGTCCATCGCCGTACGTCAATTCAAACTGGTCACCGTTTGTCTGAACTGAGTTTCAAAAATCTGTAAAAATTCAGAAACATTCCCTGAACATTGACGAGCATGATAGCGTTTGGTAATTTCAAAAATATTCAAAAATCTGGACGCCAGGTGTAAAAAGGTCCATTGGTGCGATTTGTGGAACGGATTGGTACCGGCGAACCTGAGCTAGCTCAAAATTTTCGTCAAGACATACACTTTTTGATTCCGTATTCAGTTTTTGGTTTGCAAGAGTCAACTTCCAGTAATCGACGTCAACAGTTTGTCAAATTCGCGTGGGGCCGCGTGTGTCTCAGCTGCGATATTCGTCGCTGCATTTACATTGTTAATTGCATTAACAATTGAGTCTGTGACCGGCGCGGCAAGAGGGAAATGCAGCAACGAATATCGGGGCTGGGACACGCGCGGCCCCGCGCAAATTTGAAAAATTGTTGAAGTCGATTACTGAAAGTTGACTCTTGCGAACTAAAAACTGATTACGGAATCAAAAAGTGTATACCTTGACGAAAATTTTGAGCTAGCTCAGGTTCGCCGGTACCAATCCGTTCCGCAAATCGCACCATTAGACCTTTTTACACCTGGCGTCCAGGTTTTTGAATATTTTTAGAATTACCAAGCACTATCATATTCGTTAATGTTCAGGAAATATTTCTGAATTTTTACAGATTTTTTTCACTCATTTTAGACAAACGGTGACGAGTTGAAGTTGACGTACAGCAATGAACTCCGAAAAAACTAGGTTTTTCATTTGGAGATCATAACGGTTTTCACGATTTTTACACAGAAATGTGTGAATAACCATCAGACGCAGAAAACTTGGCGCTTTACGGTCTTTCCTGTCTTGATGCTGTATCAATTTTTCTGTGGAAGTTATGATCACTCAAACAGAGGGGCCAGTAGTAGCCTATAAGATGAAAGGTATCTTTCAAAATATAAGAACCTCGGTTGCTGCGTCAACAAACATTCTTGTTAAACAAGTTAGTCTAGCTCTAGCTGACTTCTAGCACAGACGTGTATCCATTTTCTGAATATACCCTAATTTTTAATTGATCCTTCTAATTTTGTATTCGGTTCACTTTATTTCTCTCGAGAATCCATATTTATTTTTATTGCACAACTAATTTTCGAACAATATATTATTTAATACGCGGAGTGTGAAAAAAAAAATCTGCTCTTATACGTTTTCGAAGGAAAATAATCACCTCCCAATCTCGGTATCCTCGATCGGGACGCCAGATTTCTGTGTCAGTCTTACGAGAATGCTGAGGTTAGCACTGTGAATTCTTAAGACTATAACTGCAGTTTTTCTTTATTTTTCCAATGAGTTTTTTTTAGAACTGCTGACTCGGGAGTAAATACAAAATTGATTCCGGAGGTGAAAATTCGAATTTGATTTGTTTATCCGCGCGTATTTTCCCGTCCGGAGTTGTGCAGACATGGAAAGACCATACTGTGGCCCCTTTCCCGGACGATTCTCTAGTCCCTGCCCGTGCATGTTTGCGCTCAGGTTGTGAATGTTGACAGTAGAGTTATTGGTAATCTTACACGAGTTTAGCATATGTAAACGTCCCCATGAAAAGGGCCCACTTTGTCGAATTTTGTTTCCGTGGGAATCGCAATTTTCGATTTACGGTCTAGATCCTTGAATTTTTTGTTATTTTTTTTTTTAAAGCCGTTGATTCGTCATTCCATAGTTATTTTCCAATGATTCAAGGGTAGGAGATACTGAAACGTGCCCATCTGAACCAATTGCGATTTTCAAATGAGGTTTTACACACATGTTTTTCATCTCAAAACATAGACATTGTGCAAATTTCAAGTCATTCGAAACAATAAGTACAGAGCTACTTCTTATAATGCTTCTGAAATAGCCTTTATTCGAAAACCTTCCATGCGTCTCAATTATTCTCGAATCTTGCTGGGCTTGAACACACATATTTTAGGATGCGTAAAGCACAAACCCACGTTGGTTTTCAGGGATAGCTACGATACTTTGATTTTGACACTTTTTTTCATGAAAAGTAAAATATTTAATTTCCATTATTTCCCTAAAATCCGTAATTTTATTTCGACTTTGATAATCTGACGTGAATTAGTAGGTAATGTGTATAAGAATGCGCCCTGAAAATTTCAGAAGCCTGCAACAAAAACTCAGACACATGGAGATATTTCGATTGGCTAAAACATAGTTCTGAGATAAATCGATTTGAAGTTTTTTTCTCAAATTGTTTACAAAACTCAAGATTTCAATTACAGCATGAACCAAACTAGTTTCAGACGAGATTGCCAATAGTTTTGAAGCGTGTTACGTTGAAAAAAAAAAAATAGCTCTTACAATATTTGAGTGGAATTCACATTTTCACCATACCTGCTACATTTCAGGAACTACGATTTCAATCAAGTTGGAAGGAATTATGAAAGGTAAAAATTATTTCAACAAGAAAAAATTTGAACATATATTTCAGCAGTTCGGTTGATATAAACTTGGTCTTGTCGAGCGTGAGCAATATGACCTGCGGGCAGCGAATCGTGCGGTTGATATCTTGTAAATCTAGTTCTGTAAAATGAATACCAAAGTTTGGAAGAATAATGATTTGCTATACCGTGAGAATCACGTGAATCCGAATGGATCCATGCTACCGAAAAGCGAATATTGGCGAATATGACGTCATTTTAGCGGGCTAACCATTCGTTGCGCTGAACAATCCCTAGGGTGATTTTGGCGCGCGGTCGATGCAACTCGGCAGCCATTGTTGATAGAAGCCGGCTGACTGTCAATACATCGCGGAAGGTAGACATGTGGGGTTATGTTCGTTTATTTTAAGCAAATGATTAATAAGGTGAATAAAAACTACGTGAATAAGCTATGAATGTTTATCAAAAATCTATCAATTAGTTTTGAATGATATCTTAATACAATCAAGGAATTGGTTGTTCTCGATGAACTCTTTGATTCTAATTAATTTGCAGTTATAGCTTAAGTTAATTCGTTGATTGTACTATGATATTATTTAAAACTGATTGATCGATTTTTGATAAATATCAATAACTTATTCACGTAGGTTTTATTCACTTCATTTATCATTTGCTTAAAATAAGCGAACATAACCCCACATGTCTACCTTCCGCGATGTATTGACAGTCAGCCGGCTTCTATCAACAATGGCTGCCGAGTTTTATCGACCGCGCGCCAAAATCACTCTAGGGGTTTTCAGTGCAACGAGTGGTTAACCTGCTAAAAATACGAAATATTCGCTGTCCGGTAACATGGATCCATTCGGTTTCACGTGATTGTCCCGGTATAAATTTCAATACTCATCTTTGGTGGAGTGTGCGCCAAAAAATTCAATATGATTCCGAACTATAGAAAAAACACATTTTGGAGTTGTTATTCTATGCAAGTGTTTTGAACCGCATGTCGATCATCATACTGACAGCCTACAGGAAGCATTTCTGTGAATAGAAATATCAGAGTGAGACAAAATAATAATCATTCTTTGGGAAAATTTGACATATCTTTTTTTCGAATAAGTCTCAAAACTCTTGGGTGTCCAACATAATTTTAGTAGAGCAGTTCTTACTTCATTGCAAGAGGCCTCACATCAGAAACTTCTGTCGGTCAACAACCAAAAGCGATTTCTATAAAGGAAAAACGAAAATTAGAAATGGAAATGTGCACAGTGAGATCCTTAGGTATTCAGGTTCTTATCTTTCGAGGTTCGGTGAAAAGTTCCTTCTTTGTGCAAAATTCAATTTTTTTCAAGACGATTCTTCCGACTTGCTAGCTGAAAATGAATCAAGATTTGCATGACTCCAATTTCTAATTCACTCACACTATGGGATATCAGTAATTACATAAATATCATTACTATTCCATAATTTTATTGCAGTAGCACCAGTCTAAAATATTTTCTACACACACTAATCCACGCCAAACCTGCTTTTAGAATTCACCTGCTGTGTAATCCTTTGCTTCTTTTGCTCCTCCTGCATCCGTGGTAAGTTTCTTCTGATCTTTTCGTTTTTGTTTGAATAAATAAGGTTAACGCAGAGGATTAAACAATAATAATAAATGTGGTTTATTCAATATATGTAGAAAGTATGCCAAGCATGCGTCTGCTCTCATAGAGCGTACAGCACCAAGTAAGCAGAGTCGTAATCGCGCAGTCTCGATCGACGTCGTACGACTCTCACATATGAGCGCTGGAGTGGGGAGACTTACATGTGTGTGTCTCTACTACTGCTGTGTCTCATGCACAGCGCGCACTGAAGACTGTGTAGCTGCCGAGCAGCGTATAGTTGCGCACAACGCTTCTGCGCAATCTATCTCTATACTATTGTGTACAGGCAAATGTACTATATATTCAACAGTTTTGATCGTCTGACTCGCCTGGTCTCCAGAGCCTCAGCTTCTCCTGCCAATTTTCGTTTTCTGTCCCCTTGTCTGGAGATCATCTGTCCTGATGGTCCGGCTTCTCCTCCTCTAAGTGCTGCTTTCATCACTTTCGTTTTCCGATCCTGTTGTTGTACCCCGCTACTGCGCTTACCACCGCCAAATGTAGACGCTTCTTCGAAACGAACACTTTTTTGACACACTTTCTCCATATCAAACTGTTGAGGCACTCATTGGCATTTTGCATTTTTCCTCGGGCACATCGCAGTAATAGTTCGTCACCCGTGAGTCGTTCGTAGGCGGGCTGTATATTTTAAAAGACTTTCTCGTTCAGAATCAACTTCATATCCTCGTGGCGTCCTGGTTCTTCTCGGTTGACCGTTGCTCTATTGTCAAAACACCACGATTTCGTACCAGTTGGGCAATGTGTATGTTGTGGTCTCTCGTCTGTTGATGAGGCATGATGGAGTGTGGCGTAAATAGCTCTTCATTCCCTCAATGTCATTCAAGTGCTCTACGATTCCTCATCCAGAATATTCCGTCAATGTGTCAGTCTTTGTAACGGTCAGTGCTCCAGTAGCTTTGCCACCCAGCTTTTTATCTTGAGACAGCTTACGAAGAGCTGTTCCTAACCCTTTGGCGACATGGTTGACGCATTCTTCCGTCTCGACACGAGTATCACCATAAGACGCAATCTCTCTCAGGCGTAACCATGTTCTCGCATCCCCGTCAGATACCAAGGTGGTAAATCTCATTTACTTCTTCTCGATGGACTTGATCAAATTTTTTCCGCTGCCCTCACCTCCATTGAGCCTGAGGCACCGATGAAGTTTTGGTTGCACTCTCTGCTTGATTTATGTCCCCCCATCCAGAGAGCAAAATCAGGGAAATATTCGCCAAGTTCGATACGACTCACAATACACATTTGACAATACTTGGAAAATATTTCAAAGTCTATTACAAGTCCTGTAACGACATCTATGGCAATTCCAATCCCGTAAATAGACTGGTGACCTCGCTTCTGCCATGTACCATCGAAGGTGACTGTAATGTCTATAATGTCCTGATCTCGCAAGTCTGGCTGTAAAGTGACATGAGCATTGCGGATCTTTTCCCTTGCCTCATCTAAGATTTGCACCTCAAGCTTATGGGCTTCCTGTGACAGGGATTGCAGGTGTTGCTGGTATATTCGAGCGGTCATGACGAAGAGATCTGTGGCAATGCATAATTTTTCTGAAGCTCCGTATCCCGACCCGACAGATGTAATTCCGTCAACCATATTTCGGTTCACTGCAAAAAGTGGCCTCGACTTTTCTTCATTCTTGACACGTGGGCTCGAATAAGTATCACTAAGCACAAAACCACACGCATTACACTTCAATAATGATTTCACACTGAAACCATGACGATCACGCACTTGCACAAACACTTTTTGCCTTTCACAGTTAGTACACTTCACGTTTTTCATTGAATTCTGTAAACACGAAGCGTAAATTAGCAAAAAATCACCTGCTTCAACAGGTGGACTTGGATCTGGATGAGGAATGAGGTTAGGGTCGTTGGGATCGTCCCAGTCGCTCGATTTTATCTGCTCGGCTGCGATTACTGCCAGTTTCTCGGACAGAATCGTCCGAGCATCTATCGCCCGCTGCTGCCGCAAGTTCTTGCGTCCTTTGGACCTTCGCCAATGCCGATGAGCTTGATGCATTTTCCCAACACACAAGTTATTCAAGAAAAATACACGTGGGTTTCGCACGTAATGCTCAAATTACCGCCTGCGCGGTATGTTTACCAAACACAAGTGCCATCTCACGCCGGCGACAAAAAATAAAAATTATAAATTTGCTTCGTAGTTTTCATTTTAGTTGTCGTCAGGCAGGTGATTTTCGACCTTCAAAATTCTTACTACGTTTTTGACGTTGTCCAGGTGTTCGAATTGATGACTTTCGATCCCCGGGTCGCCCGCTTCGTAGTTTTACTTTCACCCCGTAGTTTACGTTGTCCAAGTAGTCAAATTGATGACTTCCGATCCCCAGGTCGTCCGCTTCGTAGTTTTCACTCTCGTTGTCCTCGAGATGTTGATTTCCGGGATCCAGGACTTTCGCCCCGTAGTTTACGTTGCCCAGGTCGTCAAACTGGTGACTTACGTGCCCCAGGTCTTTTGCTTTGTAGTTTTAATTCTAGTTGTCGTCAGGATGACCTGGAGATCGAAAGTCATCAGTCCGGTCGGGTCGGTTCGGTTCGGTTCGGGTCAGGTTAGGTTAGGTTAAGTTAGGTTAGGTTACTATGGCAACCATTTCTGACCTTAGGTTAGGTCAGGTTAGGTTAGAGGGGGTGGCCGAGGCTTAAATTCTGACACGGCCCGTCGCTGCCGCCGTGTCAGTATCGCACGGAATCATGGGTATTCGGAAGCCGGGAATTTCCCAGAATTCCCGGGGATTTCCGAGAATTCCCCACGGACTTCCCAGATTTCTGAATAGATTTTCTCTTTTTTTCCTCCCCGAATTTCCCCGAATTCCCATGGATTTCCAAGAATTCCTAGGAATTTCCCAGAATTATTGGGGATTTCCCTCTATTTCCATAGTCTCTCCATAGATACCGCGGGAATTTCCCACTATTCCCACGGATTCCCTATAGATTTTTCAGGGATTCCCCAGAATTCCTACGAATTTTTCATAATTTCCCAGAATTCCCAGGGATTTTCCAAAAAAGCATCATGAATATACATTGATAAATTTGCAATTTCATAAAATCATAAATTATGACCAAAAAATACATACACGGTGAATTCCTATCGTCCGAACACTTACAATTGTACACTCCGATAGAAATTCACCCTGTCTAAAAATACCCACAGACGTCATCAAAATAGGGCTTAAATTCTGACACGGCCCGTGCTGCCGCCGTGTTAGTATCGCACGGAATTATGGGTATTCGGGACCCGGGGATTTCCCAGAATTCCTCGCGGACTTCCCAGACTTCCCCATAGATTTTCCCGCAGATTCCCCCGAATTCCCATGGATTTCCAAGAATTCCTAGGGATTTTCCAAAATTATTGAGGATTCCCCTTTATTTCCATAGTGTCCCCATAGATCTCCCGGGAATTTCCCACTATTCCCACGGATTCTCTATAGATTTTCTGGGGATTCCCTAGAATTCCGACGAATTTTCCATAATTTCCCAGAATTCCCAGGGATTTTCCAAAAAAGCATCATGAATATACATTCATAAATTTGCAATTTCATAAAATCATAAATTGGGATCAAAAAATACATACACGGTGAATTCCTATCGTCCGCACACTTACAATTGTACACTCCGATAGGAATTCACCCCGTACAAAAATACCCACAGACGTCATCAAAATAATTGATAATAAATATTCAAATGCTTTTACTCATTCGTCGTATATTGAGAGCAGTTGTTTTCATTTAGATTCTGACAGCTTACAGCTATTGATCTGACAGCTATTATGTTTAATCTTTCTGAAATTTGTGACCTACAAAATATCGGAGACGTAGAGATATTTGCTGAAACTTTACCGGAATCGTGAAGGGATATACTTGCTGAATAAGCTAACTTGAGTATATAAGAGATAATTTGGTTGAAAATAGTTTTTCGAATTTTGAGATTCGATAAACCGATTTCCATACAAGTTTTTCTTCCGAAATTATAATGGATAATTTTGAATCAAATCACATCATTGAGAAATCCATTTTAGGGGACGGTAATTGTTTGTTTAGGTCATTTTCTTATTTTTTATATAATGACCAGAAGAAGCATATGCAAGTTAGACTAAGGATTGTTTCTGATGTTTATAAAAATTGGCAAGTTTATGAACCATTCATAATAGGGGATGAGTCTTATGGTACTCAAATTTTGGATAGAAATTCTTATAAGTTATATATGTCAAAAGACGGTGTTTTCGGGGGGGAGGTTGAGTTACAATCTTTTGTAGATATTTATAACGTTTACATATTGGTTTATGTTAATAATTCTGAAGTACCAATGGAATTTGGGCAAAATTGTAGTAACAGTAAATTAATACTCCTCTTGAGTGGTATGATCGACAAAGGTCATTATGATGTGATAGAATGTTTGAACTCTACTTTCTGGAACGATTAAAGAGCTATTGCAATCGTAGGTACCATAACGATAATAAAAATGTAATTAATGAAAGACGACGAGTTCAAAATCTTACGAGGTTAGAAGTATTAAATAAACGGTATAATAACAAAGTCGACAATATGACCATCGAACGTTTGGAAAAAAAAAGGAAGAAGGATATGGTGGAAAATATGACTGAAGAACGCTTAGAAAAAAAAGCGGACAAATGATATGGTGCACAATATGGAACAGGATCGGCTAGAGGAGAAGCGGAAAAAAGACATGGTACAAAAAATGAAGGAAAGACGTCTGAACAAAAAAAGGGAAAAACAAGTGGTATAGAATATGGAAGAAAAACGTGTGATCAAGAAAAGGGAAAAAGATACGGTACGGAATATGAAACAAGAACGCGTGAACAAGAAAAGGAAAAAAGATGTGGTACGGAATATGGAAGAAGAACGTTTGAATAAGAAAAGAAAAAGAGACGTGGTACAAAATATGAAAGAAGAGCGTCTGAACAAAAAAAAAAGCAAAAATACGTGGTGCAGCATGAAGTACGTCTGATGAAAAAAAGGGAAAATGATATCGTTCAAAATATGAACAATGACCGGTTGAGCAAGAAGAGGGATGGCAATATGGTAAAAAACATGACATGTGAACGTATTAATAAGAGAAGGAGAATTCAACAAGTTACTAAATTATGCCCAAATAAGGTGTCTTACTTGGATCTCGGAGAAATGGATTATATTTGTCCATATTGTTCGGCATTATTTTGGTCAGCGGAATTTTCGAAAAAAAGTTGTTGTCACAATGGAAAAGTGCAGCTACCACCGCTGAGTGATTATGATGAAAATTTAAAAGATCTATTGTTAAATGACAAAAAATTCAGGGAAATAATTCGTTATTATAATAGTCGGTCTTCGTTTGTAACGTTTAATACTAATCTTATCAATGAATCTAGAAGAGGAGTATACAATTTAAAAATTCAGGGACAAGTTTGTCATATAACTCCAAGCAGCGTTCATACGAAAAAAGGAAATATTCCTTATTGCGGCCAAATTTATATTCATGATCATTACAAAGCAACGAAAAAAAGGTTAAAAGAAAATAAAAATTTTGTTGAGAAACATATACAAATAATATCAAAAATTTTAAACGATAACAATCCATACGCTAAAAAATACAAAAATCTCTTCGAATTAACCAAGGATAAATCATTACCAGAGTATTATCTGTATTTCGTCCGTAACATAAATTCTAATCAACATCGTTATAAGGCACCTACGACTGCAGAATGTGCAGCTATAATAGCTTCTAATGATGGTGAAATTCCATGTTTCGATTTGTGTGTTTATCCAAAAAATCTTCCAAAGATTTTTGGAAATATTTTGTCATATGTTTATACAATAGAATTTCAGAAACGTGGATTACCACATGCACATGTGCTATTTGTATTGAATTATAAGAATAAATTGATAACTCCAGAGGCAATTGATAAATACATCAGTGCTGAAATATGTTCTGATGATCCCGAATTGCAAGAGCTGGTTCTAAAACATGTGTTACATGGTCCTCATACAGAATATTCTCCATGTTATAATATAAAAACAAAAATTTGTTCAAAAAAATTTCCAAAAAAGTTTTGTGATTCTACACAATTTGAGAAAAATGGGTTTCCTATATATCGACGTAGAAACAATCAAGATGAACGTCATGTCTACAATAAAAAAATTGATGGAAAATTTGTGAAAGTCGACAATTCGATGGTAGTTCCATATGTATAACGCATGCTTGCTTAAGAAATATAAATGCCACATTGTTATGTCCCCTGTAAGGGGAGGGGGAAATAGTCTATTTCCCAATCTATCAGGGTATCCGCTCCGTGTACTTCCGAGGCGGCGGTTTTGTGGCAGAGTGCTAGTCTGGGCTAGTCCTCAGAGCTAGCCGCTCCTCCCCCACTACCGTCACCCCAGTCGTACCACGTGACGTTTCTTTATTAGTATGCCACACACAGAAACGTTGAATACTGTGCATCCATTATGAGTACAAAATACATATACCAATATTTACATAAAGGACATGATCGAGCATATGTCAAATTAAATACAAAAACAGACATTGTAAGAACAGAAACTCATGATGAAATTTCCGAATACATTGACAGCAGATACGTAAGCCCTATGGAAGCTGCTTGGCGAATTGAAGAATTACCACTTTCCGGTAGATCACATACTATTGTTCGGTTAGCAGTTCATACAGAAAATCAGCAACAAGTAATTTTTGAAGAAAATAAAGAAGAAAAGGCTTTAGTAAATAATAACACAACACTGACAGCATGGTTTGATCTTAACAAACAAAATAAAGATACAAAAAATTTAATGTATGCTCATATACTGTAACTTGTTGTATATGTTTCACGAGCTGAAGGCTCGTGAAATTATACTAGTTCGCGTCAATTCTTTGTCACGGGTTATTTTCTTAGAATATTTGGAGCTCCTCTGGGAAAAGTTGAAAAAACCCTTAATTTACCCTAATACAGACTCGGATAGATTTTACTCTACCAGAGCTGCCTCCCTACAGACTTGGGATATGCTAGATTCACCAGACTAGGATAGCAATTATCGCTCTATCGTAACTGTCCTGAATCTAGCTCACCGAAGCTGCCTATTACAGACTTGGGATATGTGTGTTCTCAGACTAGGGTACCAATTATAGCTATACCGTAGCTGTCCAACACACTCACCGAAGCTGCCTTTTAGCTAAACAATGAATTTAAGTTTACAAGCAATTGAAGTGAAGTACTTCTCTGAAAGAATATAATTTTTAGGTTATGTTTTCAAGGAGAATAGAAGATAAAGATCAGATTTCCGATATTTGTGAAATCAGTTGATCATTTCTTATTTATTTTATCTATTGTTCTAGGTTTTTAGAACTTATTATTTACAAAAATAAAAATGTGAACATAAAATAATAATTATGAGAGAATGAGATGAATAAATGAATGATTTTATGAATGTTTTCTTAATCTAAGTTTTCTTATTTTAAATTTTAGGCTCAATGGCCGGACTTTGCTTTACTTTTTTGTTTTACTCTTTTATTTGAATTTCCTTTTGATTTTTATCGAGACGCCGCTTTGGCTGAGTCAATATTGTGTTCTATGACTTTAATCGAAACGCCGCTATGGCTGAAACAATCTTTTATTTTTTTATTTGATTCTAATTGATACGCCGCTATGGCTGAACAATCTTTTATTCTTTATTTGATTCTAATTGATACGCCGCTATGGCTGAACAATCTTTTAATCTTTGTACGTGACTCTATCCGAAATGAGAATTTACGTGAATATGTTGCGGTTTGAGAGAATATAGAGGATGAATGACAATGAGTCGCACGGCCGCTTTGGCTCGAATACGCTGTGAGATTTGATTTTTAAATTGACGTGAGTCGCACGGCCGCTTTGGCTCAAATACGCTGCTGTTGCTTAGCCTCGTCCGTCTTATATACCAAGAGCGTCGTTACACCGACGCTTCGACCTTTTGGTATTGTATCACGTGATACAATACCTGCGTGTGCTATGTCTATGATGTTATGTATAGTCAGCCTATATAGCCTATAGGCTGAACACGTTACAATACCTAAACATTACCTATTTGATCATTCAAAAAAAATTTGGGTAAAACGTGAAGCATTTTCTAATGCAATTGGTCGTATTGATAATGTGAGCCCAAAGGATATTGAGCGATTCCATCTGAAATTGATACTCAATCGTGTTGGAGGAGCCACTAGCTTTGACGATTTGAAAAAGTATGAGGACATAACATATAAAACATACAAAGAAACAGCAATTGCAATGGGATTAGTAGAAAGTGATGTAGAAATTTTCAATATTTTCGATGAAGCATGTACCATCATGATGCCAAATCAGTTGCGTAAATTTTTTGCTTGGTTTTTGATTGCTGAATATTCATCATTTTCGTGTGAAATTTGGAATAGATACAAACAGTATTTTTGTGAAGGTTTCTCCGATACTAACGAATGTGAAGCGTTACACGAGATCAACCGAATTTTGAATTTAGAAAATACAAAATGCTCTGATTTTGGACTACCTGAACCCGATAAATCTTCGAAAACGTGCAAAACTGTTGAAGTAGAAAGGTTATTCATGACTGAAAACAAACATATGTGTATTAAATTATTAGAACAACTCAATACAGAACAGAAATCCATTTTCAATTATACATATAACTCGAACTAATCACGAACATATGATATTTATAGATGGTCCGGGAGGTACAGGGAAAACATTTCTTTATAAAACGTTGATTCATCATTTTTTAGGAGAACGCAAAAAAGTATTATCAATGGCATGGACGGGTATTGCAGCAATCTTATTACCTGGAGGTATGACCAGTCACAGAACTTTCAGATTGCCTTGAGATCTAACGAACATTGAGACTGGATTTTTAAAATCAAAATCAGATAAAAAAAAATTGCAAGAGTGTGATATAAATATTTGGGATGAAGCTTCTATGATGCCAAAGAAAGCATTAGAAATTGTAGATAAAACATTGAGGGATTGTTGCAATGTAAATGAGATTCCATTTGCAGGAAAATTGATTATATTAGGTGGGGATTTTAGGCAAATTCTTCCGGTTTTGAAACATGGGACTAAATTTTATATTATTAACAAAACCATAAAATTTTCGGATCTGTGGAGTAATTTCAAAATTTTCGATTTGAAAAAAAATATGCGTTCATGCAATCAAGATTTTTCTTCGTTTCCATTACAAATTGGTACAGGCTCTATAAAATCTCTCAAAATCCCGAAAAATTGGTTAACAGATGATATTTGCACTAAAATTTATGGTTCTCATCTTGATGAGAATGAAGACTTATTAAATCGAGCCATTTTATCTAGCCACAATGATGATATATACAAACTGAATGATATAATATTAAAAAAAATTAATAATAAAGAATTAACTTATTATAGCATTGATTGTGCAAAACATAAAGGGTTGGATCAAACGGACAATGATGTGGCATTAAATTATCCAATAGAATATTCAAATTCATTACGGTTTCCGGGACTTCCAGTTCATAAATTAGTATTGAAAATTGGTGCGATAATTATGCTCATTCGAAATTTGAGTATAAATGATGGACTCTGCAATGGGACAAGATTAAAAATTGTAAAATTATTCAAATTCAATTTAGAAGTCAAAATTATAACAGGTAACAACATTGGACACAATGCTTTCATTCCAAAAATTTTGCTAGATACAGGAGAATTATCGTCTCTACCATTTATCCTGTATCGCAGACAATTTCCTTTTGTTTTGGAATTGCAATAACTGTAAATAAATCGCAGGGACAAAGTTTCGAAAAAGTAGGCCTATACATTAACAGACCTTCATTTTCTCATGGTCAATTATACGTAGCCCTTTCTAGATGTCAAAATCCAAATACTTTATTTATTGAAAATAGGTCAGAAAATTTAGAAGAAATAGAAAATATTGTATGGAAAGAGGTGTTCGATAAATAGAGGAATAGATAGTGGATTAGGCTTCCTGGGGATACCACTTTAAAAAAAAACGCGCCGAGTTATCTACTACACAGTGGTGTGGAAACGATAACTGTTTGAATAATAATTATTATTCTTATTTATATACATATATATATATATATATACATATATATATATATATATATATATTATTATTTTTAGATCTTTCCCTATCTACTGGTACCCTACCCTTCGTAATTATGTGATCTGAAGACAGGCCCTTGACCCTCAGCGTGGATAGAAACATTCATGGGATAGTTACCGAACATTTTGAAGACCATTGTTATACTAAATACATAATTTGACTGATTAAGCCTAATTTACTATTGATATTTTTATATACAACCACCCTGTATATTAAACATTGATATATGATAATTCGATCAGGATTCATTGGCTTTCATTTATTACAATTAATTAAAAACCTCTATTGTCAGTTTGAAATCAAATATAATTGAAACCTTATACATTTTGCCATAGAAACATTTGATAAGAAAATTTTTATTGCTGTAGGTGATTCAAGTAGTTTTTCCCAGTTATAAATAATCGTAGTTTAATGTCATGATGAAAATTTTTGGTCGTAATATTTAATCATTTCTTCCGTTTTTTCATATCATTTTTTCATATTCTTTGCCCTAATTGTAAGGAGTTCGAGGTAAGGAGTCCAAGGGACGAATCTGTGTAGGGTAGGGTACCAGTAGATAGGGAAAGATCTAAAAATAATAATATATATATATATAAATAGGGATAATAACAATTTTTATAACAGTTATCGTTTCCACACCACTTTGCAGTAGATAACTCGGCGCGTTTTTTTTAAAGTGGTTTCCTCAGAAAGCCTAATACACTATATACTTTTGATACAAATATAAGTACAAATGATTAACATAATAATAATAATAAAAAAAGTATATTTAAAATTATAATAAAACTTTGAGATGTATTATTAATTCAGAATTTTAATTTTTGTTTCTCTGTAAAACATCGCCAGCCGCAAGCAGTTCTTGGATTTCCATTTTTGGTCCCTCTAAAATCTTGATGTGTTGTATTTTTTGAATTTGAATGTATAGATTCGGATTATCTATCAAATATTAAGAATCAATGAATTATTGTTATAAATACAACTTAATTAATATTGACACAAAGAACATAGTCAAATTTATTCATATCAATATTCACCATATTCTCCAATTTCTCCCGTTATTCGAATTTTTTGGCCTTGCTTTATACAAAAATTTTGGTCAACACTTCTTGAAATAATTTCAATTCGAAATTGCCCATCCGTAATAGATGCCGAAAACACTTCTGCGGTAGATTTATTAGGTACAAAAAATTCATCTCGCAAATAACCTTCGATCTCTAAAAAGTTTTAATTGTCATAGATATTAGATAGGAATTTTGTTACGGGCAAGAATTTTGTTTTTTAGTAATTGCGGTACATAAATTTCACCTATATATCCATATTTGTTAGAGATTTCTTCGAAATTAGTAATTTTTAGAATTTCGACATCGTGCATCGTTGCATAAAAATGTATATTGTCTCAATTGAAGCTCATATGGAAGATTGCCCAGATTAAAATTTGACAACGGTTTTGCGACTGCATTTTGAATTGATAATATCTGAAAAATTTGATTACATGTTATCAATTTTCCTCCAAAACTAAAAAATGTTCTGAAATAAAATCTTATCAATTTATGTTCATATTTATACCTGATGTAGTTTCATTTCATTGGAAAATTTTTGGGCATCTTCGTTCCAGGCATAGCAAGATAATTTTGTTCCATCATTATTGTCAAGAATAAATTTGAAAAGTTCGAGATATTTAGAATCTTTAGTTTTAAAAGTTTTTATTTTGTTCAATGTATTAACGTAACCAACGATAGAGCTGAAATTTGAATAATAAGTTGATCTCGATGATGAATATTTAGTTAAATCAACCATGAGATTTTATTCCATTAGAATACGTACACAAATTTATCATGGGGCTTGATTTTTTCTTTCAAAAACTTCGTTGTAGTGAAAGGGACAATTGAGTGAGTACTTTTCGATCGTTTACGCAATTGAGTGTGGGAGCTATGCCTTGAAGATTTTCTCTAAGACATGTATTCAGTGTTATTGTAAATTTACCAAAGAACAAATGTATAATATACCTTTAAAGTATACTTTGATGATTTATCGTGCGGAGAATCAGTATTTTGAGGCATGGTTGATGGTATATATATCAAACTGTTTTGAATACAAAAATTTCAAAAAACAGGATGAAATAAATAAATATGTGTCAGTCACAAAAATTTATCATAAAAACAAAACAAAGTGAAATAAGAACGAATCATGTTTTAAATGAATATAGTTACGGTTTGCGTTTCGTGGTTCTGCATTTGGTTTCATGACGTATAATCGATATCCGATAAATTTTCGTAAACGAATTTCAGAAATAAAATTGATCCTGGACTTATTTGGAATAATTAAAAAATTTGAATAATGGATCTACCAGGAATGTTTGGTATATAATGTCAATATGTAGCTACTTACACCAAACAACAAAAAAACATAACAAAATATGGATTCACTGAAAATTAACTAAATTATCGTGATAGATGACGAAATAACGGACGAGGAATTTTGCGCGACTGCGGAAATGGTAGAGGCAGCTTTAGCAGCAGCAGCAGCTTTAATAGAAGCAGCAAGAGAACAAGCCAACGAAATAATAGAGTCTGAGGACAATCGAAATTCTTAGTAATATCCTTTCTATAAAAAGAATACATAGTCGCGAGTCGCAAAACATTCACTGGATTTCATTAAAAATTTGGTTATTTTTCGAAGAACGTAAAAGCCGTAGATTCTTGGGGTTTCAAACTAACTGATAGTGTATGGGGGGTTGGCGCGCGAAGCGCGCAGGGGGGCGTAGCCCCCCTAGTATATATAATATATAATTAGACTTGAATCGCAAACTCGCCACGCATGGGCGAGACTTGTGACAGAATTTAGAAGGTTTGACGGATTTTCAACTAAGACCTTAAATCTCACATTCCCTCGAATAGCCATTAGTCTAGGTAAATCAGACCCATTTGTATTAATCTTTATAACATATTTCATTCACCGGCCGAGTCAAGTGCAATCGCGCTGTGAGAAATATCCGTGGCTCGCGCCCCACTGTAAACGATACCTTATACTTTGATAATACACTCAGACATATACTATCAGTAATCATTCATTCATTTCTTTATCCTTACCTTTGTTCCAAAATTCAATTTTAGCCCTAGTACGGGGTAGACAAGATTCGAACCTAAATTTTAGTATTAAGATCAATAGATTAGCTTTTCCATAAAGTTTAATTTTATATTGTTATGTATATGGCGTGAACCATACAGTACGCACCGCTCGGCTACCCTCACGTCACACCGTTTCGATGTTTGGGGAAGACATTGATTTGCATGTACTCCTCTACTGCCTTGAATCCTGTAGTTTCCACTATCTTTTCTGCAAACCGAGTAAAGGCAAAGTCGAACAAAAAATATTTTTAACAAATAGCTTCAAACATCCCTCAATTAGGCAGTATCTCTTGTTCATTCCTGCTTTCATCGGTTGTGATACAACCTCAGCATTTCACAGAGCTGCAAAATAAAGCATATAACCAAACTATCAAATGACAAGGACTTACAAGTCATTCTGACACCATTTATTGAAAAGGATTCCCATCTTGATCACCTGGATTTTGCGGGACACAAGTTCATCGCGGCTTTATATGGAGCAGAGAAGAACAAGCTCACATATTCAGACCAGCTACGATTCGAGTGCTTTGCCAAGGCTGCTACAAGGACGTCATGTAACATCGAGTCATTGCCTCAGACTCGAGAAGCAGCTAGGCAACATAGCTTACGGGTTTACCACCAGATTCAAGCCTGGTCAGGGATCGATCTCAATCCTGCTGATTGGGGATGGAACCGACAATTGATGGATCATTACCCATCCCTACGACGAATGCCGCAGCTCCAGAGAAACTACTGAAAACGATTTCTTCTGAATATATCAAAGGATGCACTGGTAACTGCGGCTGTAGAAAAATAGGGCTGCATTGCTCAATTTTGTGCACTGGGTGCTAGGGGACGAATTGTTTCAATACAAAGGTCAATATTGATTGATATTGTTGAAGAAGTCGACGAATTAATTAACATCGATGTTGAAAATTTTTGGACATTCAAGCGAGTGAGGAATCAACCAGCGAATCTGAGTCGGTGGAGGATATCGGTGGTTTGCGTGCTCCGATTCATAAAAACAGAAGAGCTTACTGATAACTATTAAAATCCACAAAATCCATTTTTGATGAATGAACAAATTTATAAGTACTTTGTATAATCACTATGATTGGATGCCTTCCCTCAGATTTCCACAAGTCACTTTATACCTAGATTATTTGAATTTTTAGCTGATTTCAATAATAAAATTTTTTTGTTCATAACAATTGCATTGTTTGTGGCCTTTTGTACTGCAAAATTATTTCCGTAAGTCAAGTTTGTGATAATAAGGAAATTACCACGTTAGAAAAATGCGTGTGCGTAAACCGTGACAATCAGGTGAATCCGAATGGTCCATGCGCCTGGACAGCGAATATTGGCGAATATGACGTCATTTTAGCGGGCTAACCACTCATTGCGCTGAAAAATCCCTGGGATGATTTTGGCGCGCGGTCGATGCAACTCGGCAGCGATTGTTGATAGAAGCCGGCTGACTGTCAATACATCACGGAAGGTAGACATGTGGGGTTATGTTCGTTTATTCTAAGTGAATGATAAATAAGGTAAAGAAAAACTACGTGAATGAACTATGAATACTTATCAGAAATCTATCAATTAGTTTTGAATGATATCTTAATACAATCTACGAATTAACCTAACCTATAACTGGAAATTAATTAGAGTCAAAAAGTTCATCGAGACCAACCAATTTGAACGAGATTATTAATTGTATTCTAGGGTTGAGGCTTCAATAAATTAAACAAGGTGAGTGAGAAAAACTTTATTGAAGATTACTGAAAGTTCATTCAATGCATAACAAGGATAATTGTCATGTTGTAACGAATTACAGTCAGCAGCGCAGTTCAAACCGCCAGGTCTTAGAGTCTTCGAGAAATGCACCACGCCTAGACTGGACATAATGCCTGCGCCTGTAATTTCAAGGTAAGAATTATCACACATTCAATGACAACATTCATTGGCCACGAACATCTGCTAATATTCCTGTAAAAAAATAAGTGCTGTTGAATGGAATTAAGTTATTGAAAAACATGAATATTTGAAAAGTATGAATAACTACGATATCGTGCGATGAATGTGTGATAATTTTTACCTTGAGATTACAGGCGCAGGCATGATGCCCAGTCCAGGCTTTGGACATTTCTCGAAGACTCTAAGACCTGGCGGTTTAAACTGCGCTGCTGACTGTAACGAAGACTAATTTATTACAACATGACACTTATCCTTGTTACGCATTGAATAAACTTTTAGGAAGCTTCAATAAAGGTTTTCTCACTTACCTAGTTCAATTTATTGAAGTATCAACCTCAGGATTGATAATTAATAATTTCGTTCAAATTGGTTGTTCTCGATGAACTCTTTGATTCTAATTAACTTGCAGTTATAGCCTAAGTTAATTCGTTGATTGTATTATGATATTATTTGAAACTGATTGATCGATTTTTGATAAATATCAATAGCTTATTCACGTAGTATTTCTTCACCTTATTTATCATTTGCTCAAAATAAACGAACATAACCCCACATGTCTACCTTTCGCGATGTATTGAAAGTCAGCCGGTTTCCAACAACAATGGCTGCCGAGATTCATCGACCGCACGCCAAAATCACCCTAGGGGTTTTCAGTGCAAAGAGTGGCTAACCCGCTAAAAATACGAAATATTCGGTGTTCGGGCGCATGGACCATTCGGTTTCGCCTGATTGTCCCGATATAAGTAGCAGCCATAAGCGTGATGTAACACAGTTCGACTAGTCTCGCGACTGTATTGTGAAAAGTATTAATCGGACAAAAAAAAGTCAAGAACCATTTGTTGTAGATAATTCCATGAGGATCCGTTTCGTAGATAAGTATTTTCACCGTAGGCCCAATATTTTACGCAAAAATAATAAAAAAAAACAAAAAAATCGTCCCTTTCCATTGTTTGAATAATAACTTCCCGATCGAATTCGACAATTATTTTGTAGTGTGTTATGCTTAATGCTAAAACCAAGCCAGCCATTCACGCAATAAAATCTTTGGGGGTAATTTTTACGTCCATTCATGAAATTTGATGTTCTTACGCCTGGACTAGTTGCTAAAAGTGATGAAAACAAGTTCGTGGTATACAGGGTGATTCAATCTGCGCGTACCATTCGGTAAGGGTAGATTCCTTGGAAAATTATCAGACTACTTTTCCTTTACCAAAAAGTCCTGTGACTAATATTTTCCGGGCTACAGAAGGTCTTAGTTGACCAATCACAGGGCCTGCAGCTGCTCAAGTTAGGGCCGAGTCAAAAGTATAAGACTCGCAGTGCCCGTGGCGAGTCAATTTCCAGTGAAATGAAAATAAATAAATCAATCTCGTGATAAACTTTTTCACCATATGGCATTTAGGTTACAGTTATTATCGTCAGGAGTCAGCAGGAGTTGTCTTCGTACAACATACGCTTTCGTTATGTGACCAGGACCACCGCTACGTCGGCTTCGTTCTTCAGGTCCACCGCACCGTGATTTTCGTCCTCCAGATACACCGCTACGTAGTTTTCGTTCTCCAGGTACACCGCTATGTAGTTTAAAACTATGTAGTTTAAAACTACGGTTTTAAATTTTGAATGAAAACAAGTTCGAAAGAAATAGTTCGAAACTATGTAGTTTGAAACTACGGTGCAGTCGACCTAGAGGAACAGTCGATAGGACTTTTTGGTAAACGAAAATTAGTCTCAGAATTTCCGAGGAATCGACTCTCACCAAATGTTGCGCGCAAATTGAATCACTCTGTATCTATGCGAGTAGAAGATGACAGCCATGGCGAGTCATAACAAATGACGTCACCAGGCAGGAGTGGGGATCTGGCGCCAGTGACGTAGACGGCCGGCAGCCTGATCCAAGATGGCGCCGCCCATACGAACCAATATGGCGACTGTTTTTAAGAATCCAAGATGGCGCCTGTTTTCCAAAATCCAAGATGACGACTGTTTTTCTTCTCTCTCTCCCTCTCTTATACTTATTCAATACTAAAGGCTAATCTTATAGACCGACCAATGAAATTCAAGATGGCGACCGTCTTCTCTCTCCTTCTCATTATACTTATTAAATACTCAAGGCTAATCTTATATACCGAGCGATCCGATTTCAGCAGACAAGGACGACTGCACCTCTAAAATAATGAATTCTTATCCTATATATACTAGCTGAAATTAATAAAGTATGACAGGGTATATGCAAGGATCGACACAAATTATTTTTCAAATATTCGTTTATTCGATATTACTCTTAAGACTGGTTTTACAATCATTTTTTTTTTTTTTTTTTACAGTAGGTACAACAGAGCGCGCTGACCTCACCATTCACAATCGTAAGACCAGATGAGATCCCAAACGTCGGTCATCTGGGACCTACCGAATCCATGAACCAAGCCGCGATCTTCCGCGTACGCCCGGTACAATCCTCCTGACGCTATCTTAGCGTATTCACACTGATGATTACCCCAGGATAGAGTTGGGAGAATTATACCGGCCTTAAGAGGAACATGTCGGCCGAATTCATCACTCGGTAGATCGCGGGCGACTGACCGTTTGGGATCTAATCCGGTCTCATAATCCGAAATACGGGTCATATTCGATATAATTATTATTAAGACTAGTTTCACAAGCATCCCATACATCGAATAGTATAAACTACAGAGCGCGCTGACCCTGGGCTTGCATCCCCCTCCATTCGTAATCATACGACTAGAACAGATCCTCACATCGGTTATCCGAGACGTATCGAAACGATGAACCAGCCAACCATCCTCCGCGTAAACCCGGTGCAAGCGTCCTGACGCTATCTTGACTCATTCACACCTATGAATGCCCCAGGATAGAGTCGGGACGATTGTACCGAGCCAGCACGGAAGAAAGCAGGAAGTTTCATCGTCTCGATACATCGCGGATGACTGATGCTTGGCGCTGCTCAAGTCTCGTGATCCGAATCGCGCGGGATGAAGCCCCAGAGCCAACGCGGTCTGACAGTTTATTACTCTCTCTCCCTCTCACACCTACCGACTACACACACTTGAAACACCGAGTACCAACTTAGCACATATCACTTATCAATTAGAACGCTCTGACATATGTCGACAATGATATAGGGTAAAAACAAACGGGTCAACTCGTGAAACACAACGTTTAAATGGGTCTTGCAGAAATCCGTGTCCATCATCATCCTGTAGACTGCGTCCCTCGCTGCATCGGCCTCCTCGCACACCACGGCACCGATCTGCTGCAGAGTCGGAGCCTTCATCTTTCTGGATCGCACCACGGTGGCAAAGTGGCGAACCAGCAACTCCTTGCATTTGTTGACATCCTCTACCAGTTGCTCCAGCTGAATAATATACTCGTCTATACAGCAGGCGATATGTCGCAGGCCGTCAAACGTAACTTTTTGCATCAGAATTACGGGCGAATAGTTCTTTCGCTTCTTGAATTTAGGCTCGCCAGTGTTATCACCATCATCCTCCTCCTCGTACCCCTGCTGACTTCCAACCTCTTCAGGATTGCTCGAATAGAACGCAATCACTTTTGAGCCGTGTGCCGATGTGAAGCGCAGGGTACACCCTCCGGGTAGCGAGATTGTGTCGTTTAACAAAGAACTCAGTCTACCGGGAGGACGCTCGCTTTTCTCGAAATACTTCTCGATATCTTCGAGCCTTCCTATCAGGTCCTCCCATGCTTCGGCGTTGAGGGATACACCGCTTGAGTAATTGTTGACGAATTTCACCACAGGCTCGAAATTTCCATCCAAACGAAGACGAAGACCGATATTCACTTTTTCAGACCACGAGCCGTTCAGCCCGTATGTCCTCGACAACACCAGGTTACGTTCGGATTTCTTGAGAGCTATGTCAAAAGTTTTGAACAGCCTACTACACCCCTCCTTCAACAGGCCTGTTTTCGGTGCTGCCATAGTTCTCGACTGTTCAATTGCGACTGAACGCTCCGCATCTACTCCAAGACCGAGGAGACTTACCGTTTTCCACACATCAGCAAGAACTTGCATCGCCGCGCGACAGTCGCAGGCAGCTTCGCGAATTGTAACCTTATACCGGTCATCCGATGAATATTGTGCGGGGGCCACCAGAGGTGAAGGGTGGGTTATGTTTTGCGTTATAAATCACGTATTCCGACTCGCAACACCATCCTCGTCTTTTCGGTATCGGTAACGCGCTTTTAGATATTTCAACGATATCTCACGTACCCCGACAGCGATACCCCATCGCTTCTCGCCTTCCGTAAGACGCTGATGCCGCATCACGCGACTCTAGGCGCCAGCGATGAACCCCACACACACACATTTCTCATAATTATTTACATACGCGAATCCTACGCGGCAGAGTGAATAGTGACTCGCAGAACTAAGAAACAGACGAACGCTACAGAAGCATCCCGCCAGAAAGAAAAAGGTATGTCTGGATGATTCTTTTCCAATCTAATTTCAAAAGATTCTAAACAAAAGGATGTGTGATTCAGATGAATCCCGGAAGAATCGAGCGACGTGCGGAACAGATGCGACTCAGGGACGAGCTTCGGCAGCGTTTTTTATCCAAGGCAACGACTTTGCTGCGCTTCCTACGGGAGAACAATGCCAATGTAGGACTCGTGACGCAGACCAACAACGTGCATGACGAAGTGCTCGGGCACCTAAATTACCAGTGGGATCTGAACGATCAATTCGTCCTTAGGGCGACTTCCTCTATTGCCGCAAGAAGGGCGCGGCCAGAACCGGTGCAAAATCCGGAAATTTCCTCGACCATCGCGGAAGATGTAAGCGAATCGGAGCCAGAAACGGTTAATAACGACGACGACGAAGAAGCGGAGCCAATCCCCACACCACCACCATCATCACATAATTCATCGCGTCCTAGCTCACCTTCATTATCGGAAGAATCACGTCGATCACCCTCCCCCGTATTTCCAATTCGTCGTTGATTTGATAATAATAATTTACATATATCAATTTAGGAAAAAAAATGTAGAAAACATATAGTAGCAATAGCAATTTGAGAAAAAATATATATAATCTTATGAAACATTTAGTCATTGTAGAAATTCAAGAAAAATGTATAAAATATATATAATTTTATAAAACGTATATTCGAACCGATTATTTGTTATCCCGAACTATCCTCGCATATATTTTCATAACGTCCGTGTCTCACAGACACGTGTGAGAGGGGGGGCGGAATTATGATTCATGTACGAGACCATACGAACTGGTATAGGGAAATATATAATAATTTTATGAAAACTACGCAAACTATTTTCGCATATATATATATTTTCACAACGCTGTGTCACACACACACACACACACACACACACACACACACACACGTACGTCAGGAGGAAGGGGGGATTATGATTCGTACCCTAGACAGTAGGATGTGGTATAGGTGTGTCATATCTGTGAGATCTATAAATTCAGCTGCATCCGTGCAATTTGCTCAGTTTGAGGATAAACAGGGTAAAAAAATGGAAGCGAATAATTTTCACCGAGAATTAACGGGGGTGAACCGGGCGATTTACCGGAACAGCCTGATTCGAACTGTGATACGTAACGTGTTGGATTACGCCAGGAGGTCCACTCCTCAAACCGTGCGAGACTTTGACGAAAATTGGTTGCTCGAGCTGGTAGACCTATCGGCGCCCGCGCTGCTCTACCGTTTGAGGGGGCTTCTATGGTGTTGCACCATTCACGATATCGGCCGTATGTACGAAAGGCATGTGTTTGATGATTCTTGGGAAAGTATGAAGACGGCTGTCAACGTGCTGTACGAACGCGGTAGTCAGTCATTCTGTAGAGTCACCAAAATGATACGGTCGTACAAGAATCACGAGGGTAAGTAATAACTCTGTTCTACAAGCGTTTCATCAACGGCTCGCTTCATAGTTTTTGCCTGGGGTTTTTTCCCACCAGACAACTCGACTAGCGAACCCGAGACTAATTGGATGAAAAAAAGGAGGAGGTCGACGAGGAGGATCAACTCATGTACGATGCTGCGGCTCGTTGCGAGCTTTCCGCGCGGGAGGAGGAAGAGGAAAGGCGTGAATTGATAAGGGTAACCGAGCAAGCTGAAGCTGTTGAAGCCGATAATACGGCTACCGTCGCACCACCACACTCTCCCGATGAGCATGAATTAGTACGGGTGATCGAGCAAGCCGAAGCTGCTCCTCCTGTCGAGGGCGAAAATACCACTACCATCGACCACCGTCTCCCGAAAATTCGTCAACCGACGATGCGATGGAGGTGGAAATTTGCGACGATTCCTCCGGTGAGTACGCGCGAGTCTGCATTTTTCTTTTTTTCCAATTTTCAAGACGATTCGCGTAACCTGGACTTTAACTCTTGGCTATCAGAGGGGCGCCGTACCGTCTACGCGACGTTGAAACGAGGTGGGAGTATCAACGAAGGTGCTGGTACGTCTGGCGTGCAACAGGGACGGGGAAAAAGGGAGAGAGTCGCTAGCACGACCGTCAACGATTACGGCGCGCGTCCTCCGGGTGTCAGATTCGCGATTGTAGACGAGAGTCGTAAACATTATCGTAGATTCGCCGTCACAGGTAGTGTCTTGACTTTGAAAATCATAACACCGCCGGAAACCGTAGATCCTGTGACCTGGCTCGAAGGAGCCATCCGCGATATTCACAATTACGTCACGACCCCTGCCCCGGACTCTGTCGATGATCCCGCGAACGATTATATAGGATTCGGACTAGACACACCCTCGTTTACTCTGGGAGCGGCCGGTTTGTCGTTTCGGCCGGTCCGCGACTCTCGCTACGAGGATCTCTGGCGGCTCGTATTCAACATCACCCAAAGTGCATCCGAATTTCGTGTGGATGACGCGTTCACAATTACGGTTAACCGAGTCAGCGGACCGGTGGGTCGCGGTCGAAAAAGTAAAGCTCTCACGCACGAGGAGGTGAGCAAACGATCGCTTATCGAGGTCGAACGCGACAATCTTTGTCTGCCGCGAGCTATAATTTCTGCCCGCGCCTACTTGAACAGGGAGAGTATCGAGGGCAACGACGCCGCCGACCCCTTACCTCGATGGTCCGACGTACGTCACGCGAAATCGAGACTTCAGAGGGAGGCTGCCGTGGCTTTGTGCAGAGAGGCGGGTGTAGAAGTTCCCGCAGAGGGTTGTGGCATGCTAGAGATCGTCCTATTTCAAGAATATCTGGCCCCTCTCGGCTTAGCCGTAGTAATATACGATTTGAACACCTTTGGGCGCGGGGATGAACCCGTTCACAATGCTGCGCGCGTACTCGTTGAGCGGGGTGAATGCGTTACCGGGAAATTAAACATACTGTACTTTCCTCGTGGCGGTCATTACAAGCCTATACTGAATTTAACAGCCGCAGCGGCCAACAGACGCTTCTGCGAGCCTTGCAACATTGCTTATCGGAACGTCGGCGATCACAGGTGCTCCAACGGATGTCCCAGCTGCAACACCGTACCACAGTGCGTCAGCGCGGGGGTACGGGTGCGGTGCGTTGCCTGCGGCCGGTGTTTCTTCGGGGAGGAATGTCTGCGGAAACATCGAGTCGCGGGATCGTTCGATTCTTGCAGAAGCGTCTGCGACACCCTGCAGATGTGCAGTGAGTGCGGTCTGTCCGTCGATCGTACGAAACGCGTTCACTCTTGCGGCAACGCGTACTGCCACACGTGCGGATCCGTACGGCCGGTCGACCACGAGTGTTACATGCAACCTCTGAAGCCACCCACCGGAAACCCGCAACATATATTTGTATTTTATGACTTTGAGACGCAGCAATGCGCCTCGGTGGCCGGTAACCGAGATGTCAATCTGCACGTGCCAAATCTGTGCGTGGTACAGCAGACGTGCACCAACTGCATACACGAGCCTGGCATAACCACGCCCTGTCCTAGTTGTGGCCTCGTGCGCGAGTTCGTATTCCGAGACAACCCCGTTAAACAGATGGTGGAGTTTGTCACGCGGGACGTTTGTCGATTCAAAAAGATCTTCTGCATAGCGCATAACGCTAGCGGATTCGATTCTCAATTCATACTGCGCTACCTGGTGGAGAATAACAGAGATCCACCGCAGGTGATTCTGAACGGCACCAAGATCATACTGATGGAGACGGGTCACACGCGTTTCCTGGACTCTTTGGCCTACATGCCTATGGCCCTAGCCGCGCTACCCAAGGCATTCGGACTCCCTGTGGAATCGCGCAAGGGTATCTTTCCGCATCTGTTCAATACACCGGAGAATCGGGATTACGTAGGTCCGTTACCGGCCGCGGAATTCTACTCCCCCGACAGCATGAAGGCCTCGGACAGACACGCTTTCTACAAATGGTACGAGGAAGCCACGACCGCCGGCTACGTGTTCGATTTCAACCGCGAACTCGTGGAATATTGTCGCAGCGACGTAGACATCCTTCGGCGAGCATGCGTCGCGGTCAGAGATATTTTTCTGAATTGTGGCGGTGTTCGCCCGTTCTCGCGAAGCACTACCATAGCATCGGCCTGTTCCGTCATGTTTCGACAAAATTTCCTCCGGCCCTGTACCATAGGAATACTACCGGCCGGTGGGTACAGGTTGGCCAACAATCAATCGGCGAATGCGGTCAAATGGCTCGTTTGGATGGAGAGGGAGTTGGGGACAGAGGTGAGGCACGCTGCTCGAGGCCGCGAGTACAGGATCCCCGAGACGAGACGGCTCGTCGACGGGTATTACACAGATGAGGAGGGGGGACGACACGTGTTAGAATTTCACGGCTGCTACTGGCACGGGTGTCGAAGATGCCACACGGTCAATCGCGACAAAGAGTTAGCCGGCGGGGATACGATGGACAGACGGTGGAAAGAGACTAGGGCGAAAACGGCACGCATGACCGAGCTTCGTTACAGGGTCACCGAGATGTGGGAGTGCGTGTTCGACGAGATGCTGGAAGCCGATCCGGAAATGCGCGACTACGTCGATCAACATCCGCTGGTCGTCTCGCGCGATCCGTTGAATCCTCGAGACGCGTTCTTCGGAGGACGTACGGGGAACACGAAGCGTTATCACGAGGCTGCCCCCGGGGAGAAAATCCGATACGTCGACGTATGCTCTCTGTACCCTTGGGTGTGTAAAACCGGTCGCTACCCTATGGGCCACCCGCGAGCCTACGTCGGTAGGGAGTGCAGAGTGTTGACCGGTCCCTACAACACCGACATCTCCGCAGTCGAGGGTCTCGTGAAATGCGTGATCCTGCCTCCCAGGAATCTTTACCACCCCGTGCTACCGGTCCGGATGCGTGGAAAACTCATGTTTTCTCTGTGCCGCTCCTGCTGCGAGGCTTCTCTGCAGATCGATTGTCCGCACGATTCGGAGGCCGATCGGTGGTTCACCGGCACCTGGTTGTCGGTCGAACCGCAGAAAGCCGTGGCTATGGGCTACAGCGTGATCGATGTGTCGGAGATCTGGCAATACGAGAGCACGGTGTACGATCCGGCGAGCGGTCAAGGGTGACTCTTTGCTCCCTACATTGACACTTTTCTGAAAATAAAGCAAGAAGCCAGCGGCTGGCCCGGCGAGTGCACCGACGAGGCTTCCCGCGAGCGTTATCTCGCGGAGTACGAGCAAGTGGAGGGTATCAGTTTGCAACGAGACAAGATAACAAAGAACGCCGGCCTGCGTTCCGTATCCAAGCTCTGTCTGAACTCTTTCTGGGGTAAATTT
The DNA here is from genome assembly GCA_963978835.1 of Tenthredo scrophulariae. Taxonomy (NCBI): domain Eukaryota; kingdom Metazoa; phylum Arthropoda; class Insecta; order Hymenoptera; family Tenthredinidae; genus Tenthredo; species Tenthredo scrophulariae. The sequence goes on from OZ022227.1 coordinate 31,004,720, forward strand.
GGCCAGCGCGAAAACCTCCCGCGTACCGAGGTGATCAAAGACCGCCAACGCCTGTTGGAATTGTTGACCGATCCCGAGAACGAGGTAGTGGATATTTTACCGGTGACGGAGCAAATACTTTACGCGCGTTGGATCAACACGGAGGAGAGCATCGCTCCGTCTCCCTTGGCCAACGTTGTGCTGGCCGCTTACACCACTGCTCAGGCTCGCCTCAAGCTGTACAGCTATCTCGAGAGGCTCGGGCGCCGGGTGTTGTATTACGATACGGACTCTGTTATTTACGTGCAGAGAAGCGGAGAGTGGGAACCGACTACGGGTAACTTTTTGGGCGATCTGACGGACGAGCTTACGGAATACGGCGACGGTAGCTACATCAAAGCCTTCGTTTCCGGTGGTCCGAAATTTTACGCGTTCTTGGTACAAAAGGGCGATGGGGAGGTGGCAGAGGTTCGCAAAGTGGAGGGGGTCACTTTAAATTATCAGACTCGAATGAGGATAAATTTTAATTCGATCCGGGGCATGGTGGTCGAGGGTGGCGAACTTATTCGCGTGGAACGACGAGCTATACAGCGTACAGCGTTGCACCGGGTGGTCACGCTCAGCGTAAACAAGATATGCCGTCCCGTTCAAACGAAAAGACGTCTCTGCGACACCGGCTACGACACTCTTCCTTTCGGCTACAAATCGCACAGCTGACGCGTGACCGGAGTAAATTGTACATCTCTCTCTTTAGCTATAGAGCTTTGCAGCGAGACTTCGACTCCCTCTCTTTCTATCTAGTCCTATACTCTGTTATCTGACACGTATGCAGAGAGAGAAATCTCTGCTCGCCAGGAACAGAAGTGTGCAGCGGTGACTCATCGGCTAAGTAGGTCAGTAGTAGCAGTAGCTAGTAATTGTTTATCAACCTGAGCGTCGAACGCCTGATGCGCGGGGGAAGGGGGGGGGGGTGCGGTGGATCAAGAAGCTGAGAGCACCGCACGCCGCGAGGCAACCCCGAGTATAAGCTGATACGGGGTTGCCTTTGGCGCGTCACTAGCTGCTTGCCGGCCGGCGACCCGTATCTCAGCTGTTGAGGCGGGTCGCAACCGCACGCGCGCGTTCCCCTGAGCTTGTGCGTAACGCGCGCACCCCCGCGGGGGCCGACCGCGGTTATGCCTTCACGACAGGGATGTCAACTCAACACCGAGTATTTGTCGATAAAATTGTATATATATTTAATTGCAGATACGGCAGACCTCTGAGTCGCGAGAATGGACACGTGCTGGAAACACCCGTTTTCGGCCATCGTAGCCGGTCCTTCCGGTTGCGGAAAATCCAACTTTGTGAAAAACTTTCTGGGACACGCGAGTCTCATGTGCGACACGGAGTTCGCGAGGGTAGTCTGGCACTATGCCGAGTGGCAACCGTTGTACGGGGAATCGACGCGCGGAGCTATAGAATATCAAGAGGGTTCGCCGCAGCCGACTGACTACGACGCGGACACGCGACCCAAATTACTCGTCATCGATATATTTCCCTCGGACCCACACCGCTACGTTTACGTGCCTCGCAGGGAAATAAAGGGTGTTGGAGGGTCGCACGCGACGTCAGTCTTTTGTCTGTGATGAAACCTTGAGCTAGTCGAAGAGGAGGAGGAGGAGGAGGAGGAGGAGGAGGAGGAGGAGAAGGAGGAGAAGAAGAAGAAGAAGAAGAAGAAGAGGTGCAGCAAGCAGGTTCAGCTCTTTCAACGCTGCGGCCTTGCACGCTATCTGTAAATCGGACCCCGCTCGGAGACAGGCTCTGCCGCTACGCACCGCCGACGACACTCTGGTAAAAAACATTGGCGAGTGCGCTTTGAACACTCTCAGGGGTAACGTGAGCCCGAACGCCGATTAGAAAAAACATTTAAGCAAGCACAGAAAAACTTCACCTCGCTTGGCCTGCGACAAGGGTAGCTGGAATAGCAAGAAACGTTTGCTCGTTCAACGGGATGGATTTCTACCTTTGCTGTTAGCACCGATTATCGGCAGTCTGGTGGCCAGTCTTATCGAAAGGTAAAGAAAAAAAAATTGAGACGATGGAACGAGCCAAGAAAATGGTCCTGATACCGCAGGAGACAGCCGAACGTATCCAGCAGCGTCGACCCGATGCGGATCCCGCCAGCAGGTTGGACGCGGAGATGCAGACTATTCTCAACGACGGGGGAAAAAGGGATCGACAGAAATGGAAGCTGTACAGACAGGTGCTGCGACGTTTCTCGTTTTTTGCCGCCGAGTCGCGAAAACCCATGCAATTCTCTATACGCGGAGTCGATGGCGAGACTGCGGATAATGTCGCGGGTGCGCAAGAAGAGGATGAGATGATGCAGGGGAACGCAGTCGGCAACAGAGGCGTAGCTGTACAGGATATAGCCGTAAGCGTGCCGGCTCAGTTTCGACGGAAAGCGGAGTTGTTGCTGAACTATTTGGTCGCCAACGGTCGCTCGGAGATCTCGTGGGACGACAAGGGGATACTCAGGTACCCGGGACAAACATCATCGATCTGATGAACGACGTCGTACGCGAGATAAAATCTATGCAGGCCAGGGTAAGGGAACAGTTCGCGCGGCTCCTTCACTCGATCAACACGCCTCAAGAGTATATCGGTAATCCCATTTTTCACAAACCTACTCGTAACGCCTCGTCACGATCAGCTGCCGGGCCATCTTCATCTCGCCAGTGGCGTATAAACGACGAGGAGGAGGACCAGGCTGTGGACGGTGACATTGATACGAACGAGTCGGGTGAATTGAAGGAGGAGGACCAGGCTGTGGACGGTGACATTGATACGAACGAGTCGGGTGAATTGAAGGAGGAGGATTCGAATTCAGTTTCGGTATTTTCAACACCCAAGACCAGACAACGAGCCGGGCAGACGGGAAACGGTGCGTGGTTGAGACTGAGATTGAAATGAAGATCCTCGAACGGCTGTACTACGATCCGACTAACAAAGCAGGTTACGCGGGTGCCAGGAATTTGACGCGATCCGTGAGTAGGAAAAAGGGAAAGAGGAAAAAAATACCGCGCACCACGGTGCTCGAATCGCTGGCCTCGCAGGACGCGTACACGCTGCACAAGTCTATATGTAGGAAATTTTCCCAAGCCAGATACAACGTGCAGAATATGCACGACCTATGGGAAGCGGACCTGGTGGATCTCAGATCGATCAAACAGTGCAACGACGGATACGGCTACCTGCTGGTGATCATAGACGTACTCAGCAAGTTTGCCTGGGTTGAGCCGCTCGCGGACAAGAGCGCAGCCACCGTTGCCGGGGCGTTGGAGCGCGTGCTGTCGTCAACGGAACATTGCCCTGTCCAACTACAGACCGACAAAGGCAAGGAGTTTGTCGGAGCTCAATTCCAGAAGCTGCTCGTTGCCAGAGGGGTGCGGTACAGAGTCACGCGAAACCCCGATATAAAGGCGGCCGTTGTAAAGCGCTTCAATCGCACCCTCAAGGAGAGAATGTGGCGTTACTTTACCCACAAAAATACCCATCGCTACCTAGATATACTGCAGCAGCTGGTAGGGGCGTACAACGCTTCCACGCACTCGACCATTAAAATGGCTCCATCGACGGTGACGCTGGAAAATGCGGCAGCGGCGCGTTTTAACATGGAGAAGGCGCGCGGTGGCTCACCAAGATCCGGTGGGAAGCCACGGTTTCGGGTGGGGGAACGGGTTCACATCAGCAAGGCTAAGGGTGCCTTCAAGAAGGGCTACGAGGCCAACTGGACCGAGGAGGTGTTTGAGATCCGACGCGTTCTGCACCGCGCGCCGATTGTCTACCTGCTGGAGGATTTGGAGGGCGAGGAAATGACGGACTGTTTTACGAGGCTGAGTTGCAGCGTGTGATCAAGGACGATGTTATGACTGTGGATAAAATAATACGGACGCGGGAAAAGGGCGCCAGTAAGAAGCTGTTTGTCAGCTCGCGCAGTGATCCGGAAAAGTTCAACTCTTAGATCGCTGCGAGCAGCGTGCGAAAACAGGCATAAGGGATCAGTTTTACATCACGCTGCCGAGCAACAGCTCGATGAAATTTTTCCCAACAACACGACGGGTCGATACACCACCCAGCTACCGCAACAAATCGAGCTTGTCGGGGAGTGGAAAGTCGCCCTGGTGGAGATCCAGTACCCGCTGACGCTTCAAAACATAAACGAACCCTACAACGCTGTGCGATTTCACGTGCATCGATCGGACACACCTGCCGAGAATTTTCACGATATTTCTTCGTCGGGGGACAGACGAGTGGCACAGGGTCAATTCCTCATCGAGCCGGGGGCTTATACGGATATTTGGGAAATCATCCGTGCATTGAACAGCTTTGAAACGATCAAGGAACATTTGGAGTTTGGACGAGCCGACAGCGCTGACGATCGTTTGGTCGTCGTGAGGAAATGCAACTGCAAGGATGGTCACTACCTGTCGTTTTCCGGTGGTTTGCTTCGACAGCTGGGATTTCCAAAGCTTACGGGCAACATACGCGACAAGCTGGTGGCCAACAATCCTTTGAATCTACCCGGCGAGATACCCTCGCAGATGTTTGTCTACACAGATCTGGCGGAGCCTAGAATAGTGGGCGATGTCTACGCACCGCTGCTGCGTATAGTGCAGACGGTGGGGAAAAATTTTCACAACGGCGTCTCGGAGAGCAAATCCCTGTCACCTCCGCACTACGTACCTCTGCTTCTCACGATTTCCGAACCCTAGAAATAGATATAAGGGACTCTCTGGGTCCTATGCCATTCATGCACGGGACATTGACGGTTACGCTGCACTTCAAGAGGACGCACTGATGGCCCACTACCTTGAGCATTACGACGATCAGATGGGTGGTGGTGGTATAGACCGCGTTTATTCCGGTGCCCCACATCAGCGCGGCCACGGGATCGGTAGCTTTCTGGGGGATTGTTTCGTCGCGTAATGCCCATTCTGAAGAGGGGTGCGCGCGTGTTGGGCAAGGAGACTCTGCGGACCGGTGTGAACGTCATGGAGGATATGGACAACAACACACCCTTCAAGGAGGCTCTCAAGAAACGCGTCGTCGAGTCGGGGTACAATCTGAAGCGGAAAGCTACCGAGAAATTGGGCAACATGATGAAGGGATCCGGATATAAAGCGTTGCACGGCAGATCGAGCGGACAGTTGATGCGGGGTCGCGGAGCAGGATCGATCGGATCTCGTAGGAAAGGTGTCAAGGAAATCAAGCCGAAAAAGAAGAAACCAGGGCTTGCCGGAATTAAGAAGAAGAGAACGACTCTCAAGCGGAAGAAGAAGAAGAAGAAGAAAAGCTGTTGCGGAAGTAAAAGAAGAGGAAGAACGGTGGCTGCTATCTTCGGAGCTCGTGAACAACAATAATAAACATCAACCATGGCGTACTTGCACTCGCACTCCTGCGAGTGTCTGAAATCGGAGCTGGATTCGTTCTCTCTACCACCGACGCGAACCACGATCGAGAGCGGCCAGTGGGTCCACTACAAGCCTGTGTCGTCGCTCACTGATGATTCACCTATAGAGTTTATGGTGCCCGGCCTCAGCGACGAGTATCTCGACCTATCCCACACTATGCTCAACCTGCGTGTGAGTCTGCAGCCGCTAACTAGGGAGCCGGCTGTAACCGGAACCACGCCAAAGGCCCCGCCAAAGGTGGCCCCTGTAAACAACCTGCTGCACTCTCTGTTCAGCCAGGCCGATGTATTCTTCAATCGGAAGCTAGTTTCACCGGCCAATAACGCGTACGCCTACCGCGCCTACATCGAGTCGTTGCTGAATTACAATTCGGCAGCGAAAAAATCACACCCAACCACCACCCTGTTGTACGGGGATACGGCTAGGAAATGGATGAAATCGGACCGGCTAACAGAGGGCTTACCCAGCGGCAACAATTTCTGAATGCCGAAACCAGTGTGGATTTGATCGGGCATCTTCACTGCGACGTGTTTAATCAGGAGAAGTTTCTGCTAAACGGTGTCGAGTTACGAGTACGGCTCGTGCGCTCACGGGACGCCTTCTGCCTCATGGAGAGCACCAACACACACGGGATACACATACTAGAGGCCTCGCTGCTCGTGCGACGCGTAACGATAAACCCTGGCGTCCTGCTGGCTCACGCCAGAGCTCTGGGTAGAGGTACGGCAAAGTATCCTCTTACCAGAGTGGAGGTGAAGACTATGACTATTCACAGCGGCGTGCAGGGTGATACGTTGGACAATGTATTTCTGGGTCAACTGCCCAAAAGAATAATAGTGGGCTTTGTCGATAACAAGGCCTTCAACGGTGATAAAGCCTACAACCCCTTCAACTTCCAACATTTCAGTATTAACTTTTTGTCGTTGTACGTGGACGGCGCGCAGATCCCCTCGAAGCCGCTGCAACCCGACTTTACGCGAAGCAAGCTCTACGTGGATGCCTACCACACTCTTTTCTCCGGAACCGGCATACATTTTCTGAACGATGGGAACGGTATCGGCCGTGAAGATTTCCCCCACGGGTATTGCTTGACGGCTTCCGACCTCACCCCCGATCTATCGGCAAACAGCGGCAGCCACTGGAATTTGGTCAGACACGGTAGCGTTAGAATCGAGGTGCGATTCGAGGTTGCCCTACCAAAGACAATAAATTGCATCGTATACGCAGAGTTTGACAACATCTTGGAAATCGACGCAGCTCGCCAGGTTATAGTGGACTTTGGAGGATAACCAGCGATGTGAATCACCTCCCCCCACCTAACGAAGACAGAAAAAGAATAGCTGACGCTGCGGATTGATGGGAGGCTGCTGCGGCCGAACGACACACGCAGTATTCAGTTTTCCGTAAACCCGCGAGCACGTCTATACCAATATTATGGACTACGTGGTCGATGTGCAGGGTTTTCAGGACGCTCACAACGGTTTCGCTGTCAAGGAGGTTTCCGTCCTGGCTCTGAATCGCGACCACATCGGCCACTGCCACTGCCACTGGGTTGCCACACCGCCTTGCGCTTTCACCGATCTTCCCGCGAATATTTGTGCTCAGAACAACTATCTTTTGCGTAACCATCACGGTATAGAGTGGTTCGACGGCGACATTCAGGACTGGAAAATCTACAGAAAACTGCGCGCCGTGGCACGTTCGGTCCGCATGATTTATGGGCGCGGTGCCGAAAAGGTGAAATTGTTGCGACGGGTTATGTCGCGTCAGGTGACAAATCTGGAGGACGAAGATTGCCCTTCATTCGGAAAGCTACCGCCCTCGGATACGTACTGCATGCATCACGCTCTGTGCAATCCCGTAGAGTTTGTCTGTTCGTTGAATCGCGCGGCTGTGTTGAAATCCTGGTTGCTGGGGAGGAAAACAGTTGCCGAGGTGGACGATAGCGGTTTTTCTACAACCGAATCCGAAGACCGCAATGAACAGCCTGGAACTTCGGAGGGTTTTGGCGTTGATACCGACAAGTACGTGTGGAGTGTACCCGGCTGATCGTATTCCGCTGCAGTGGTCCCGCCCGGCGACCCTTATCGCAAACACCGATGACCACACACAGCCGGGAAATCACTGGGTCGCTTTCTACAACGACGAGTCCGGCAACGGGGTCTACTTTGACAGTTACGGAATTGCGCCTTTTATCCCACACCACGTGCGTCGTCTCCGAAGAAACTGTTCGCACTACCGGTGCAACACGCGCCAGCTTCAGAGTACCTTTTCCGACGTGTGTGGTCAGTTTTGTGTTATGTTCCTGTATTATCTGCACTTTGGTTACACTCTCGAAGAGTTTGTCAATATTTTTTCGGACAATTATATAAAAATGATTCGATGCGGCGTCGTTTTACAATTGCGTGGCCAAAAAATTGAAGAGTTGCGACAAACTCGATGCCTCTTGTCTATCCTGTGTACAGATATGTTTAAGGAAACGTCGTTAATTATAAACTGGTTTCAAGCGATATTGAATAAAGTGAAAAATTTTTAAAAAAACAGTGAACTCCTGTCACCACCCTTGCTCAGGGTACGCGAAGCAGCGAGGTAAATTTCTCTGCACGACGTGACACTTTGATTTTAAGCGGCGGTGCAGCGAGTGTTGGAAGACAAAGTGTAAGAAGTTTAAGAAGTGAGTGCGATTGTTCTTCGACACCGCCCAGTTTTCGCGAGGCGTACAGTTTTGTGAATAACAGTTTTTGTTGCAGAGATGAACCAGATACCATCCGAGGTTTTGGCCCACATTGACCCCCGGGACATGTGGTTGCTCCGGGCAGGACAGGCAATGAGGCTCGGCGAGCGAATCGAGGCGCTGCTCGAAGATCAACTGACAATGAGCACAGCCGCGACGACAGCAGTGTCGCGTCGAGCCAGGAGTCTTGGCCTAGCTCGGGCCGTAACTCCTGAGTCGACGACGGCTATTTGGGCAGCGCCTTGTCGCAGAGCAGCGTCGGGTCGTCGTTGTCTGAACGAGACTCGGAGCATATCGTCTACGGGGGTCACGGAGGTGGTGTCGTGGAGGAGAATGCTGAGGAGGAGGAGGCGATGCTAGAAATTTGGACGGGAAATGAATGGGACGATGACGTAGAGGCGGTGATAGCTGAGGAAAAAGAAGTAGAGGTAGAAGAGGAAGCGATAGAAGAAGAAGAAGCGGTAGAAGAAGAAGTATGGGAGGAAGAATCGGTGTGGAGTGAGGACGAGGAGGCGGATGGACCCATCCCGTGGTGGTGGCTTCCGGAGGACGAGGGTTACTTGTCCTCCGAACCGGAGTAACGTCTCGGTTCTGGTAAGTTGATATAATTTTCATTACTTTTCGTTCGGTTATTGTAATAATACCTGTATGTTTCAGAGCGTGCCAACATCTGCGGTCACCACCACGCTGTAAATATTGTATATAACTTTAGGTTAGTTTAGTTCATAAGTATAATTATAGTTTTTATGGAATATTGTATATAACTTTAGGTTAGTTTAGTTCATAAGTATAATCATAGTTTTTCATGAAATATCGTATATAGCTTTAGGTTAGTTCGTAAGTATAATTATAGTTTAGTTCATAAGTATAATTATATTTATTTATTCATTTAATAAACAAAAATGTTCAAAGATAATTCGTGTCGATCCCTGCATATACCCTGTCATTCTTTGAACATTTCAGCTAGTATATACAGGGTGATTCGGATCAACCGCCCGTCCTTGCACAGTCGGATTCCTTACGAAAAATGAAAATTAAATTTCCTCAACGAAAACTTCCAGGCTATCATAGTTTCCCAGATAGAGCAGGTTTAAGTTGGCCTATCGTAGAGCTCACACCCCATACAGTCAGTGCCGTGCCGGTACTTTGGTGCCCGTACTTTGTTGGTTCGGCGTTTCTACTCGTGGCTAGGTTTACCGGGCTGACATTTTTACATCGCAGGTTGACCGGACCGTCGTTTTTGGGGTGCAGGTCGATCGAACCCTTGTTTTCCACATCCAGGTCTACCGGACCGTCGTTTTCGACGTGCAGTTCAATCGGACGGTCGTTTTCGACATCACGATCAACCGGGCCGACATTTTTCAAGTGCAGGTCGACCGGACTGCTGTTTTTAACGTCCAGGTCAAGCGGGCCGTCGTTTTTGACGTGCAGGTCGACCAGGCTGTTGTTTTTAACGTCCAGGTCGACCGGACTGTCGTTTTTGGCGTGCAGGTCGATCGAACCCTTGTTTTCTACGTCCAGGTCTACCGGACCGTCGTTTTCGACGTGCAGTTCAATCGGACCGTCGTTTTCGACATCACGATCAACCGGGCCGACGTTTTTTAAGTCAAGGTCGACCAGGCTGTTGTTTTACTTAAAAAACGTCGGCCCGGTTGATCGTGATGTCGAAAACGACGGTCCGATTGGTCTGCACGTCGAAAACGACGGTCCGGTAGACCTGGACGTAGAAAACAAGGGTTTGGTCGACCTGCACGTCAAAAACGACGGCCCGGTTGACCTGGACGTCAAAAACAGCAGTCCGGTCGACCTGCACTTAAAAAATGTCGGCCCGAGTGATCGTGATGTCGAAAACGACGGTCCGGTTGAACTGCACGTCGAAAACGACGGTCCGGTAGACCTGGATGTAGAAAACAAGGGTTCGATCGACCTGCACCCCAAAAACGACGGTCCGGTCAACCTGCGATGTAAAAATGTCAGCCCGGTAAACCTAGCCACGAGTAGAAACGCCGAACCAACAAAGTACGGGCACCAAAGTACCGGCACGGCACTGACTGTATGGAGTACGAGCTCTACGATAGGCCAACTTAAACCTGCTCTATCTGGAAAACTATGATAGCCTGGAAGTTTTCGTTAAGGAAATTTAATTTTCATTTTTTGTAAGGAATCCGATTGTGCAAGGACGGGCGGTTGATCCGAATCACCCTGTATAGAGGTTAAGAATACATTATTTCAGAGCCGTCGTCTTTGTCTGCTAAAATCGGATCGGTCGGTATATAAGATCAAATCTGTTTAATATTATATTAGTATAAGAGAGAGAGAGAGAGAGAGAGAAAGACAAATATAATATTTCTCAAAAACACATATTAAATTTGTCAAAACAGTCGCCATCTTGGATTTTGAAAAACAGGCGCCATATTGGTTCATATGGGCGGCGCCATCTTGGATCAGGCTGCCGGCCGTCTACGTCACTGGCGCAAGATCCCCACTCCTGCCGGGTGACGTCATTTGTTATGACTCGCCATGGCTGTCACTATCTACTCAAGTTGGAGCACTCACATCAGCCAAAAGAGGGCAAACTATTACCGTGGAAATATGTTTGAATGCCTGTGGGCATTACATGAGCCCAATGCTTATTTTTGCAAGAAAGCGGATGAAGGTAGAGTTGATGGATTACGCACCATCAGGTTCATGGGGAGAGTGCAGCGATAACGGCTGGATAACGACGGAATTATTTTTGAAATGGTTCAAGAAGTTTATCGAATTCAGTGGCGTTACAAAAAAAAACGTCCAGTATTACTTCTATGAGACGGACACGCAACGCACACAAAAAACCTGACTTTAATCGATCAAGCTTGTGAGAATGGCGTTATTTTGTGTTTTCCCCCACACACCACTCACCGACTTCAATCTCTCGATGTGGCTTTCATGAGACCGCTGAGTGGCTACTACGATCAAGCTGCTACAGCCTGGCTGCGGACAAATCCTGGACGAGTGATAAGTCAATTTCAAATAGCTGGTCTCTTTGGAAAGGCTTCCATCCAATCCGCTATATGTCTACGGCTGTAAACGGCTTCAAAAAATGCGGTATCTGGCCATACGATCCCGCTGTTTTCTCGGATGCAGATTTCATCGAAGCTGAAGCAACGAATATTGAATTAAATCAGTCAAGCACAGCGAACACCAGTTCCGATTATCCCGATCAGGCAGTTCTGCGACAGCCTGGGTGCTCGACCTGGACCGATAGCGAACAGAGACTTGCACCAAATGATATAAGCTCTGAACCACAACACTCTCGCACTGAAGCTGGTCAACAAAACTCTGAAAATCAAACTCCGCTGACTCATTCGCCAAATGATCACGTCTCCCAATGAATCGTCATTCCATCTGACTAGTCCTAGAAAATTGATACCAATGCCTAAGACTACTCGAAAAGAAAAAAGAGCAGTTCGGGCTAGAGGAAAGACTGCTATTCTCACCTTGTCTCCATATAAGGCAGAGTTGAAAACCGCAATGGAAAAGAAAACTCCCCGTGAGACGAAAAGAAATGAAAAAAAAAAAAAACTTCAAACCAAAGTCAGAAAAACGAACAAGAAAAGAATCCAGCGAGGCAAGTAGTGAAGGAGAAGATGACGCAAAATGCCTCACTTGCAAAGGGCACTACATGGACTCAACTGAAGGTTGGATAGCCTGTCAAAATTGCCAAAAATGGGCGCATTGCTCGTGTGCAGGGGTTATAGATGATGATGATGAAGAAGCAATATTTGTGTGCATTGACTGCAATGAACATTAATAATGTACCCTATATTGTCCAACAACCAACCCCATCTTGCCCCACGGCCCACCCCATCTTGCCCCACTAGCGGGGCATTTTTTTGTAGAAAATCTCTAAAAAAAAACCTTATAGAATAGTGAGCTATTTTTTTTCAGATTTCTTGGACGAAAAAAAAAAGTTGTTTAAAATTTGGAACAATGGCTGATAAGGATTAGAACATTTAAAAAAATCGATCTTATTTCCAATCAGTTAACACTAGCGGGGCAAGACGGGGTAAATACCACCTCTTTGGTTTGTTGAAAAATATAATATTACTTAATATAATATCGGTATATGCTATGTGGCAATATAAAAAATAAGGTCCAAAGATTAAAATAATAACAAGTTCTGTATGCCAGTATTGGAAATTGTTGATGTATTTGTTGATAAACCTTAAGTACTCCATCTTACCCCACCTTCCCCTACTGTATAAATATTTATTACAGTTAGACATGTAGAATAAAGTTCGCCGTTGGGATGAACGAAATCAAACGTGTTAACTGATTGAAAATAAGATCGATTTTTTTAAATGTTCTAATCCTTATCAGCCATTGTTCCAAATTTTAAACAACTTTTTTTTTCGTCCAAGAAATCTGAAAAAAATAGCTCACTATTCTATAAGGTTTTTTTTTAGAGATTTTCTACAAAAAAATCCAGAAACGATTTTTTTCTACAGGGCTACAAAATTTGGCCGGGAAGAGGTTAAGGGGTTGAACCACCCTTAGCGTCTGAAAATGGGCTGACTTAAAAAAAAATTCGTCAACACGAAAGCGTCGAACAGAAGTTTTTTTTTTTTCTCGTCACATACGATAGTTTGTAGTTTAAGAAGAGAAAAAAAAATAGATTTTCTCATTCACGAATAATGTGATTATGACGTAGCGTACAGGTTTCTGGTTTTTCTATTTTATTCAATTCAGGAAATGGCGTTGACATAAGAAAGGGCTTCATTATAATGACAATTTTACAGAAAAAAAAAAATGACTGATTAACGAGATGTAATAGGCCGAGGTCAATAAAGGAGGGGGTGTTTTTACCAAAAATTTTTGTTTTACTTGGCATTTCGCGACGAAGGCACAGAATGGATTTTCGCACAGGCATTCGACGTATTGCATGGTGGAGTATTGCTGTAGACGAAGCAGCGTATTGAAATCGAAATATAGTTCGTTTTCGTAAATTGCGATCTGTAAAATGGGGTAAGAAAATGGCCGCTCGGGGCTCGACTTTAACATGTTGACCTTATTGTTGAAGTTCGCGTGGTGTCAAGCACTGAAATGTTGGTCTGCGTCAATTCTATGACATAGCACAAAGCGAATGATACGTTTATTTATTAGTCCAGTCATATTAGGGGTTTCACTTCGGAATTGGAGATAGTCAGCTATAAACTTGTATAAAGCTTCATTTTGACACCCCAAGACTTGTCTCAAAACCTACTTATCGTAGGGTGGCCGCGACTACAGATATCTAAGGTCGAAGGTCAAAAAATCGAATTTTTGTACATTTTTTGCAAATATCTCGTTTCCTATGGGTTTTATGCTATTTGTATCCATTATAAATATTGTAGAAGATTAAATCCTCTACATTTTTTGTTCAAAAATTTTTTTTCATATCTTAAACCGTTTTCGAGATAAAGGGCAGAGAGCGCGCAGTGTTTAACTCTTTAGAGTAGCATTCGAGGTCAACCGGTAGTCCCGATTAAAAACACGCCATATAAAGTCTATAAATTATTGATAAATATATATAAATAATTTGCATTTCTTATTGAATATTACGTTATATTTAATAATTTTTTTCGTTAATTGAGTATCTATTCATTTAATAACACTTACCTGCTCGTGTAATTAAAAAGTTAAGGCCCATCCCTAGTCGCCCACCTCCTTTCGTTCGAAGAAGACACATTCATTATTATCCGAGCCCAGGCGTCGAAAACGCAAAAAAAGGCCAACGTCGCGCGAATTCTATTTCAATTCCGAACACATACGTCCAAAAACATGTTCGTTCCATGCGAAAATAGAGCCCACGTTTGGTTTTTACATTCGAATAATGTAAAAACCATCTCTAGACTCTATTTTCGCAAGAAACGAACATGTTTTTGGACGTATGTGTTCGGAATTGAAATAGAATTCGCGCGACGTTGGTCTTTTTTGCGTTTTCGACGCCTGGGCTCGGATAATAATAAATGTGTCTTTTTCGAACGAAAGGAGGCGGGCGACTTGGGATGGGCCTTAACTTTTCAATTACACGAGCGGGTAAGTGTTATTAAATAAATAGATACTCAATTACCGAAAAAAATTATTAAATATAACGTAATATTTAATAAGAAATGCAAATTATTTATATATATTTATCAATAATTTATAGACTTTATACGGCGTGTTTTTAATCGGGACTACCGGTTGACCTCGAATGATACTCTAAATAGTTAAACACTGCGCGCTCTCTGCCCTTTATCTCGAAAACGGTTTAAGATATGAAAAAAATTTTTTGAACAAAAAATGTAGAGGATTTAATCTTCTACAATATTTATAATGGATACAAATAGCATAAAACCCATAGGGAACGAGATATTTGCAAAACATGTACGAAAATTCGATTTTTTGACCTTCGACCTTAGATATCTGTAGTCGCGGCCACCCTACGATAAGTAGGTTTTGAGACAAGTTTTAGGGTGTCAAAATAAAGGTTTATACAAGTTTATAGCTGACTATCTCCAATTCCGAGATACTTGCCCTATTTTGGCTAATATGACTGGACTATATGAGTATTCCGTAAGAATGAAAACGTAAGCAGTAACCCTGCATTTCGTAGACTTCAACTGGGTCTTAGCGGTTTTTGACAGTGACGTACATATGCATATATGAATATATCCCTCGTCAGGTAGCGCGCGCGTCTGCGGCCTAGCAGACGCAACTGCCCAGGGCCGACATCGCGCGAGTTATTACATGCGGAATCTAAGGGTCTGCAGCAATGAATCACGTAATCTGTACCACGATTGCATTTCATGTAGTCGTATTTGCATATTCCATAACCATTTTGACATAATTGGGTATTTCACGTGTCTCTACCACTGACAGTTAACTCTTGGAGTACGCGCCGCCATGTGGGTATATTCACATTGCTGCAAACCTAATGACCCCACATATGATAGCCCGAAAGATGTCAGCCCTGGGCAGTCGCGTCTGCTAGGCCGCAGACGCGCACGCTACCTGGCGAGGGATATATGTATTGTAACGGAGTATGTCAGAGTTCAACTCCGCACCCTACGGCGTTCCTTTATAAAATTGCTAATTAACCAAACCTAAAATTGTGTTGGGCGCCAGACACGTGAGTGTCGTTTTCTGAGATATCGACTAAATTTTCAATCAGTTAAACGGTCGGAACGACGGCCTTGAAGCGACAGCTAGCTCAAATGCGCTGCGGTAATGGTAGAGTGGGTGGATTCACCTTCTTACGGAATTGATAAAATATAGAACACCAGATATAAAATCTTTCAATGAAATCTTTGATTTCTTATATTGTCGGTACGGTTTTGCGGTAACAGATTCAGCGGTATACAAGATCTCAGATATTAAATTATACAAAGGTAGTTATCAGATCAATAAATGCAGAATCGTAAGCCAGAGATTACGGTTGGAATAATACTTAATAATACTGCTTAACACAGAAAAGACTATTATATTATTGAGCCTTATTGCGACGCAGCGATATAAAAGAACGTAAACACGCCGGTTAGCTAGCGAGCGCCGTAGAAGCGATATAATGCAAGCTAGACTATTTTCCAGGCTGCGTATCACCGAGCGATACGATACTCTATAGCCAATTTTCTAATGCGGCACGCTAGCGATATTCATCAATTATTTGCGATATAAGAACTCAATAAATACTTTCGACTGACTCTAAGAGAAGCGATAACTAAATTACGAATCAAATTACATAGGCAAGAATAATCAAACAGAACAAATATAATCAGCGAAAATCAAAGATAATCAAATAAAGCAACAAACAAATAGAACAACTTAAAACTATGACTACTACGTTCAGCCAACCCTCGGGGAGTTGGATAATAAGCGACACACCATGCGTTATTGTTCTAATAAATTTTCTACAAACTACCAAATCAAAGATAGCGATAGATCAAAGAATTCAGATACTCTCAAAGCGAGAATTTAAGCAGAACAAGCTATCAAATAACTTATTAACAAATCATAAGCAGCGATAACATAGAAATCAGACTAATAAGCGGAAAAACATATCAAGCGGAAATCAAATTACAAAGCAAAGGTACTCAAAATAACTACAGTCAATCATGAGGCGCTTTCGCTGGATTTCGTTACTTAAAACTATCAAACGAATCGCGTAGCCCGTAGGCAGAACGCTACACAAAGAAGGCGTATCAACTACTAAGATACCTAACTAAATGGACCGAAACAACGGACCCCAAATCAAAATGCAAAGAGAACTATACTAATGGAAATCCAGCGGTAGCCTGTGGTTTTTACTAGCGGAATAGCTCATAGAGACCTTACCTCAAATTAGCTGTGAGGTTGCACACACTGAACTGAATTTACTTTACTTTACTTTACTTTACTATACTTTTTGCTTTAGCGAGCGAGAGAGTTAATACGATACGTCTGGTTACGTCGGAGCGGAACGTAGAAGTGAAGATCCTCGTCGACAATTAGGCTCTTCGACGTGCGGAATCGTAGGTTTAAGGGTGGGGAACCTATCAGGACCTAATAATTTGCCTATTGGCTCTTTGAAAAACGTTCGTCGTTCGCACAGCTCGTCAGCTGTGCGATACTGGACGTCAGCTCTTTGCCTAGCGTTAGGCGGCAGGTCCTGGCGCTTCCCAAGGGTAGTTGAACGTTCTGCGGTACTTCGGTAGCGGGATGACTCTGGGGAAGATGTGACCCTGGCTCTTACGAAGCTGTACCGTCCATGCGGTATCAACCATCCTAGCCGTGCACTCTGCAGCGGCAGTCTCACCTGAAGACGACCTCGCCGCATTCCTCCGCCAAATCTATAGGTGTCCCTGAACTGGGCCTCCACCTTCCTTGATCTGGCTTCAGCGCGCGGGACGCTGTTCTCGTCCCTTCTCACGCGGTGCACTCCTTAATGGTAACGTTACGCCGGTCGTGGCGTCGGTAATAATACCTGGAGCGGTAGATGGATTCTGGTGCGGTAACGGGAGGTTATAACAGTCGTACAACCCTGTACGCCGTCGTTGCAACCAGGCGCTCGGCGGTAAGATGCAGTCAGCTGCCAGGAGGCCGTATGCAGGCCCTATACTCTGTTCAGCGATACTTAACCAAGGTCGACAGCCTTCCCCGTCGATGGTGCGGTACTATCCTCAGCGGAACTTCCGGAGGTACTTGCTTCGGGTTGCATACCGTTTCAGTCATCTTGTAGCGGGAATCTTGCAGCGGAACTCTTGAAGCGGTATCTTCTATATCGTCTGTCTCTCTCTCTCTCTCTCTCGTCGTACATTAACAAAAAAACACTCTAAATTAGTCTAACCCTATTGCTGAATATTTAGGTGTGTCGCTTGTTTCCCAAGGGACTAGACGGCGGTAAATCTCTCTCTCGTGCGATAATACTAATGAAAGATAGGCTAAAGGCATCTTAGTGACGCCTGCAAAATTGCAACGTCACAGTATATATGTACGTCACTGTCAAGAACTGCTTTGACCCGGTTGAAGTCGACGAAATGCACGGTTACTGCTCACGCTTTCAATTTCACGGAATACTCATAAGAAACGTATCGTTCGCATTATGCTATGTCATAGAATTTACGCAGACCAACATTTCAGTGCTGGATACCACGCGAACTTTAACAATAAGGTGAACATATCAAAGTCGAGCCCCAAGCGGCCATTTTTTTTACCCTATTTTACAGATCGCAATTTACGAAACCAAACTACTTTTCGATTTCAATACGTTTCTACGTCTACGGCAATACTTCATCATATAATACGTTGAGTGTCTGTGCGAAAATCCATTCTGTGCCTCCGTCGTGAAATGCCGAGTGAAACAAAAAATTTTGGTAAAAACTCCCCCTACCTTGTCGACTTCGGCCTATAACATCCCTTCAAGGGGGGTCTACCAGATTTTCACCAGCCTGCCTATTTTCTCGAATTTCTCCGAAACGGGGCAATTAATCGAATTGTCCTTTTAGCAGCCGATGTTTTAGTCCAGTCAATATAGCAATTTGGTATGTTCTAACTTTATTAGCACATGATGCGACATAGCTCATTTTGTCGGAAAAAATGTGTAGAACAAAATGAGATGCGAGCGGAAAATCGGAATCGGTCGAGACATTGTTTATTTTGTAGATTATTGAAAAATTACAGGAAAAATACCCATTTCGCCAACTAGAATTAAAACTACAAAGCAAAAGACCTGGGGCACGTAAGTCACCAGTTTTACCACCTGGGCAACGTAAACTACGGGGCGAAAGTCCTGGATCCCGGAAATCAACATCTCGAGGACAACGAGAGTGAAAACTACGAAGCGGACGACCTGGAGATCGAAAGTCATCAATTCGAACACCTGGACAACGTCAAAAACGTAGTAAGAATTTTGGTGGTCGAAAATCACCTGCCTGACGACAACTAGAATGAAAACTACGAAGCAAAAGACCCTAAGATGTATAGGTACATACCTATAATTTACTTATCACTAAAATTACTAAGTAATACCAAAATATTTTTCGAATGCGGAGGTGATGCTCCGAAAAAGACCCTCAAACCCAAACAAATACCTGCCCCCCCCCCCCCCTGCCGTTCACGATCCTTCAGAACTATTGTTCTTTTCAAATTTCAGACCCTGGCGTATACCTGACCTATCTGCAGTCTACCTACAGACTACCTACAGTCAACTCACAACATAAAATACAATTTTATATTCGTACCTTACTCTCAATATGAATTTGCGTTCTTCTTGTAATATTATGAGACATTATCTCGAAGAATATTCATAATGTACAATTGCCATAAAGTTTATTATGTTAATTGAGCAGGCATAATTACTTCAAATTATTTACTTTACTATAGCTTCAGAACGTAGCTACAGCTTGAGAATAATTATTCGTTCAATTAAAGAATTATTGCAAATTTCTGATGCCTAAATTGTTGCATGTCTGAAGAAATGTTTTTTCAGAAGTCCATAGAGCAGAAAATTTGGAAAATTGCAGAAGTTGAGTACTTCCATTGGATTTCTCTCTACCTCAATTAAAGAGAAAAAACGTTCAAATACACCCAATAGAACCGGAGATAGAGCATATTTCGAGAGCTCTCGATTTTTGGAAAATTGATTGACTTTTTTTCACTCATTTCGCTGGTCGGCCCCCCACCACTCCCCGCGCACAGCTGGCTGCATTCTCACTCGTTTTTGCGAGCGCCGCGCTCACTTTGTGAACTTATATCTTTGGTAATAACAATATTCAACTGATCGGCATGAGATAGTAATTGAAGTGAATATAAAGTAAATATTGTAAAAAGTAAAATATTGGAAAATTGAGTGTTTTAATACTTGAACTTCGAAGATAAACTCATTCTGAACCAATCTTTACATATAGGTATATGCGATCGCACAAAAAACATCCAAAGATAAAAAAAAGCCGCCAAGTACCAACACGAAAATAACAATTGCTTTACAACCAAAACGTTTCGCCAGTCTCTGTCGTGAAATCAAGAAAAAAGCTAAGTACCAAACGTACCCCTGCGATCCCTCAGCAAGTCGACGTCGTGATATAAATAATCAATCAATCAATTAATCGTGAAGTCGGAGTTCCGTGTGAGGATATCGAAACATCATTCCAAGAGCTACGTACTTGGCGGGCACATTCATTTTTTTTTTTTTTTTTTTAGTTTGTTGTTTTCGCTTTGGATTAATAGTACTTTATCGCATTTCGCGAACCATTTTTTTTCGACTGTTTTCCATCTTGTGTATTCATCAAATCTGGCATCTAAAATACATCGATTAATAGGACACGACTCCTTGCAGTTTTATTTTGGTTTCGGCTGTTTGTCTTACAGTTTTTCTGAACTGTACACAGTTGGTTGTATTGGTACTTAGCGGCTGATGGATTCTCGAAGTACTATGTTTCCGGTCGCTGGATATACATGCCATGAATTTTGCATCGACTGACGAATGTCTGATTTACAGATAACATTGGTTCTATACATACACACTTATTTAAAATGAATCTTCTAAGCTTGTGGGACACTATTGTCGTGACAGTTGAAATATTAGCGCGTGCGAGTTTACGGGAGTGCTGTAGTGCGGGCGTTGTTGGCGCCTGTACTAAAGCGCTATCGTAAACTTGCACACGCTAATCTTTCAACTGCCACGAATATATAGTTGCGAATGATTATTCTTCACAAGCGGATGAGCAACAAAATATTTTCGCACTTAAGACCCATCCCTAGTCGCCCACCTCCTTTTGATACAATGTTACACATTTCAATTATTATCCGAGCACAGGCGTCGAAAACGCAAAAAAGGCCAACGTCGCGCGAATTCTATTTCAATTCCGAACACATACGTTCAAAAAAAATGTACGTTTTATGCGAAAACAGAGCCTACAGATGGTTTTTAAATTATTCGAATATTTTCGAATTCGATTTCCTCCGCTTTTGGTCAAAATGTGTTACATTTCGATTATTTTCTGAGCCCAGGCGTCAAAAACGTAAAAAAGGCCAACGCTGCGCGAATTCAAATTCAATTCCGGATGTAATCCGGAATAAATTCAATTCAATACGTATGTCCAAAAAAATGTTCGTTTCGTGCGAAAATAGAGTCTACAGATTGTTTTTACGTAATTCGCCGAGGAAATCAAATTCAAAAACATTCGTAAAATGTAAAAACCATCTGTAGGCTCTATTTTTTCATAAATCGAACATTTTTTTGGACGTATGTATCGGAACTGAAATAGAATTCGCGTGACGTTAGCCTTTTTTTGCGTTTTCGACGCCTGGGCTCGGATAATGATCGAAATGTGAGACATTTCGACAAAAAGGAGGTGGGCGACTTGGGATGGGCCTTAAGTGAGGTCGAACTGTTACGAGGATGAGTTTCAGGTGTTGAAATTGATCCTTTCCACTACGTGTATATGCTAGTGCACCTGCACATACGCATGCATCGTGAGCAAGATTGTATGACATAGTATAGAATATAGATACATCGAAGCAATCATTAACTGAATTTGATATTCATCGAACTGTCATACTCTATACTACTTATAGCATACACGTATATCCGTAGCAATAAGTTTTGCAAGTGAATAAGTTTATTCTTACATTATTAATAATATATACCGAGAAGAAATCTTGATACTGCACAGTCGATGCGTCCGACCGCGCATGCGCCAAATAATTCAATTTTATTGGTCGGTGAGATGGTCCCGCGATGATATTTTGAGCTGTCAGGCAGGGGTGGCAACTTGCAGGAAAAAGCCGTCAAGCTTTCGCGCGTAGAGTAGACAGTTGAGGTTATGTTGTTATTTATTTTATCTTATCGTGAATTATTAAAATAAAAAGCATCTACTAGCAAGCTTTAATAAAATAGTCCATATCAAGAGATAATTCAATCAGCGGAATGAAGTATTTGATGGGAAAACAAAATCGATTGTTACAAAACTTATCTTGGAATCATTTATTGGAAAATTAAATCTCAACTTAAACCTGAAACTGGACAACTGGGCAGGTAAGGGAAAATAACGTTTATTGAAAAAATATTCTTCATTCACATAAAGTAAAAAATAAATGGATTGTCGAAACTAAGTAAAATTGTGAAGAAAAGTTTTTGCTTCACGTTTCATGGTAATGCATTTGATTAGAAATTAATCAAACCTGAAATCATCAGTAGCACGTCCGTTACTAACACCTTTTATTTTTGACTAGGAAACAGTGAAGTGGGACTGGAGTCGTCAACGTTCAAGTTTATTCCTCGGAGAAGTCATCAGGGCTTGTAGGTAGATTTCCAATTCTGTGATCTCTGAGTGATACAACATTTTTGCATTTATTCAATGATGAAATTCGTTCTTTTGGAAGGCTTGAGCTTTTAACATTGGTCGGCAGAAGGAAAGTCCTGTCTGACCTGATGATTAAAACGTTCTGCCAGCATTCTGGTAGTGGTTTCTTGATCAGTGCTAGCATTCCAACCATCCGATCTGGTCGTTCCGTCAGGCAACAAGTGTTCAAGTGATTCTGTTGAACCATCACCTTCGACTTTACTTCATAGCGTCAAGGAATTATTTGAACACACTGATATTTTTATTTTGAAGTTGGGTTTCGTTACTTTTGTCATTCGGTTCAGGAAAATAGCGTTTCAGGTCTTTAATCAAATTCGAAGAATAGGTTTTGTTAGCCAAACTGATACAATCAAAATCTAGGAATATTTAATACTTTTAGTTAAAAATGTTTTTAAACTTAGTTTTATTTGATAATTTTACGCGGCTAGCTAGTTACAGCTGTCTCCGGTATCGCTGTCGCTGTCTTTGTACTTGTGTCTTCTCGAAAATCCATGGGCATACCCTGTCAGAGGCTGAAAATGCATTCCCTTGCTAATACACGTTGCATTACGAATAATCAATTAAACTAGACTCCTTGAAAAGAAAATCACAATTCAATCACAGATGATAAAATATTCAAACTTCTCAAACAATTAGTTTGATATTTTTCAATTTCAAAGTTCGTGGAATCAATGTTTCTTCCTAGCGACAAAGTTACTTAAAAGATACGTTACACGCAATGGTTTCGAATTCGAAGAAGTCATAACGATTTCCTTAGTCAACCGGAAAAAGTGGCGATGATCTCTGCACTCAAGAAATTAAATGAAAGGTATCAATGGGACGCAGAGATGCAATTATTTGGCTGTTGCAAACTCATTTTTGAATTTTCCAATTCAACAGCAGTTATTCACCAACATTTCCTGTTAATCAGATGAATTTGGATTATCTCTACTGTATAAAATTAATACAATTCAATAAACTGTTACCACCTACCTGCCTCGTTTTTTTTTCAACCCATCATGAGACCACTAGTTTCCAATTTGAATTAGATGAAGCAAATCCTTGAAAAATAAACCGAATAACCAAAGCAAGCAATCAACTGTTCAAAATAAATTGCGACATTCAAACATCAGGTTTCAATAAAGCTATCCAAGCCCTTCCGAATCACTACCGCAATCGATTGAGATTTTAACCTAAAAAATTCATCAACTACATCGCCATCAAAAACAAAGTTTGACAGCTCAAACTCGGCATGGCTAGCCTGCCTCAGCGGACGACGGACCTCGCGTATGCGCAGTCAGGCGCATCGACTGTGCAGTATCACGATTTCTTCTCCGTATACTCAAGCTCTACGATATACCACCTATCATGGGAGAACTTACTGTAGTATATTGCTCATTGGCCCCATAATCAGGTACGTGATTCCAGAGTTTCGAGTCTGATCTGATAATTCAATGACAGTGGAACGACCACGATTTTTATTTATCAAGAGACTCGGTAGAGTCTCGCGCCAAGTGCAATAAAAAAAAAAGTCAAACGCCGCGCGAGACTCGACAGAGTCTATATACCCGAACGGGAGCTAACCGGCGTGGTGGGGATACAGTATTTTCCTAATTTCTTCCGCTTCACGATATCCCAGGGATTGAAATAATTATCTCAAAATGTAGACACAAAGAGCTTTCATTTGAGTGCAACTTCAATTGAATTAGTGTTACGGAAAGCTGAGATATGATTAACTTAAGTTTCCGAGTACCCGTTTCGTCTGAAAAATTTCTCGTCTCCTTCTTCAGACCAAAAGTCTATGCGGATGACAATTAGGAAAGAGTGGCCACCACTAGACAGCAGAGATATACTAAGTACTCGACATCAGTTACCAGGTGGCGCTCTTGTCGACGCTGTGACGTAGATTGAGAATCGATTACCCAAGACCACGGAGTACGGACAGACAGATTCCCGAGACTAAGCTGTCAGTTCATATTCGTACATCTGAATATTTTGCAAATTTCATGTTTTTTTATGCTTCCTATACTTACTCATCATGATAAAATTCACATTTGAAGTGGATAACAATCTCTCATGAAATGATGAAGCGCGCAATTTTGAGGTTGGGTTATGGGTACGGTTATTGAATCGCATGAAGTTCAGTCTACAACATGAATTAATAAGTGACAAAGCTTACATTCAACGTGGCAGGTCTTCAATATGTTATCATTCATTTACAAATATTTTCGTATATTTAATGGATCGAATATTTCATATCTAATATTTCATTATCTATTCAATTCAGATATTTCTACGGAGTCTCTTGATGGGTCAAATATTTCATTTTTAATACATGCACACAAGAACATATCGTTACAGGGCTTGGGGAGCAACGAATAATAGCGTGTGTCATTATTTCAGGCCTCTGTGCTTCCAACATATTCATATTATGCTACCACATTAAATATTATTGCTTATCGAGGGATTTAGACGTTATAAAATGCATCAGTGTACATGTATTGAGATGCTCATAGAAACAATTGGCAGAATGCTGACAACCAAGCGAGCCTAGCGAGCTAAGATATAGGAAAACCCAATCGTGCGAGCGTAGCGAGCAAGCACAATTATTAGGTAGTCAAGCAAAATTTAAAAAAAAGTATTCATATTATACTGCCACATTTAATATTACTGCTTATCAAGGAATTTGGATGGTATGAAATGTATACCATATTATGTGCTGTAACATTGCATGGGGCTCCTGCAGTTACAAGCAACTCCCGAACCCTTGGACGACCCTAGTTACGTAGAGTGGAGTGCATGAGCTAAGCGAGTGCGTAATTAACGGCCTCGAGGCCGATAGAATCTCCGAGAGGCGACCGTGACCGACCTGTAAAATAAGCTTACTTTCTTATACTTTTCTGTTTCTTGCTTTCCTATTCTCTATCATGTGGGAGACCTGGCCGGTAATACGAGGCGTAACGATGAGGCTACGATGACGAACCGCTGCCTGAACGACGCCTATACCGCCAAATTACGCTACGTACGCTCCTGGGGGCTAACAGATCTGTTGGAACCGATGCCTCAACATGGGAGAACGCGGGGGAGTGCCAGGGGCACTCAGCCACGAGGGAGATCGGTGGTAGATGTGAATCCCGCCACCCCTAAGAGCCTGCGAACCGCGTTCTTCTACACGGCAACCTCCTCATTCGGTAGGATTTAATTTTCGCGCGAGGCAAGGATCCAGCGCCTCAAATAGGCAACTAGACGGTCGATAGGCAAATCGATATTCGATCACCTGACGAGGGGGTTAACTATCGGCGCCATGCCGTCTAACATACTCTGCTGTAGGCCTGCCTCGCAGGTAGAGCGCCGAACTCTGTGTTCGCTCTAATTGCAGTAGTAATATAATTTTGTAGTAACCGCGAGGCTGTTTTGTAAATTTCCTGCGAGGAATCTTTTTGCATTTTAAGTTTCAGTGGAGTGAGCCCGTGGCAACGCATATCTGAGTGCAAGTCGTGTGAACGCCACGAGGCACTACTTCTGGCTGGACAGCGGTAAGCGTTAGCTAATTTGGCCCATACTAATCTGGATTCGGCAAACGGCTATCAACCTTATCGCCTTTTTTCGAGCCACAAGGCTTTTAGAGATTCTTGAGAATCAAATTAAGACGACCTCCGATTCGGTAGACCGTCACCAGTGTCTCCCTTCGTGATAGAGTTTTGCGTTTGTATTTTTGAGTCATATTTTCAAGTTTTGTGTCATTCGAGTGCTTTTTGTAGAGCCGTAGGCTCAGCACCCGAGTCCGAGAGAGATAGTCTGATCACGTCACGGTCGCTCTCTCTCTCTCTCTCTTACGGAGAGTTTCAGAACGTTATTATATTTTGAATTTTGTTTGAATTTTGTTTCGCCTACGAAGGCAGAGTTGGTTTAGGTTAATTTTAAGTAATAATTTTGGACAATTAGTCTTATAACGCCTTGCGGGCATATTTCTGTTTCCTTTCATCTGTAATTTTTGTTCCGCGAGGTACTGATTTGTCGAGTTCTTAGATTTCGCTTTATTATTTTGTTGTTATTGCTCTCCTACGTGGACGCTAATAGTCTATTTGTTATTGTAAAGCTCGGCAAACGCAGCCAGGTCGCCGATACACGATCTATAACCGTTGTAGACTCGCGGGGTAGTACCCCCGGGTGCATGTTTTGTTAATCCTAGTTTCTACTGCATTTTTTTTTATTCAATAAATTCTATTTTCTTCATTAAATTCTAAGTCACGAGTCGTTTGTTAACGCCTAGCTAATCCTTCATATAAATCCCGACCCCTCTCCGCGGTACTGTTGCTAGCCGACGCTTCAGTACGGGTAGTTAATATTTTGTTTAGATTTTCGTACGTGGCGGTTATCCGCCTGGCGCCCAACATTTCCAATAATTAATAATTTCTTTTCGTCATTGTCAACGTGGACTAGCCTCGCGATTATTCACCGGTATAAGTACGAGGGCTACCAACGGTCCACGCCACAGTGCGTTGAGCTACTCATAGACAGAATTGGCAAAATGTTGACAAACGAGCGAGCACAATTATTAGGTAGTCAATCAAAATTGTACAAAAAATGGTGATATCAACCCCAAAAGCACCACTGGTGCAAAAACATTTCACCAAGTACAATAATGTGGTCACTACTCCCGAAAAAATCTACCAACAAAAAATCCTCAATAAAAGTGGTACTTTAAAAATGTCTACTTACAAAAGGAATGAAATCAGATGGAATTGCCAAGTAAATGTCTTCCGTATATTTATAAAATAGAAAACATGAAAAAATAGAAATTTGGAGGTAGTGGTACTTGGCGGGCCTCTTGTAGATAGGTAGGAGAAAACAGCAATTGAACTATGTCAATAATCCTATGGTGATATGAAATATTGGCCCGCCAAGTACCATTTACTCCAAATTTTTATTTTTTCGTGTTTTCTGTTTTAAAAATATACAGAAGACATGTACTTGGCAATTCCATCTGATTTCATTCCTTTTGTGAGTAGACATTTTTAAAGTACCACTTTGATTGAAGATTTTTTGTTGATAGATTTTTTTGGGAGTGGTGACCACATTATTGTACTTGACGAAATGTTTTTGCACCAGTGGTGCTTTTTGGGGTTTTATACAAGGTATTTACTTCTGTAAATTCATACACATAATTGAGGCTACGTAGAAGTATTTTCTGATACGATTATTGATTGAAATAACTAGTTTTTTAGTGTATTTAATTGCTGTCGCATTGAAGACTCAATTCTCGCGTGAAACGAAGCCGGTTGCCGGTACAGCTCCAAGAAACCGAATGTGCCCGCCAAGTACGTAGCTCTTGGAATGATGTCTTAATATCCTCACACGAAACTTCGACTTCACGATTGATCGATTGATTGGTATTTATATCACGACTCAGACTTGCTAAGAGATCGCAGGGGTACGTTTGGTACTTGGCTTTTTTCTTGATTCCACGACGGAGACTGGCGAAACGTTTTGCTTATAAAGCAATCGTGATTTTCGTGTTGGTGTTATATTGCAACACGATTTTGTTGAACCGTGGGTTCTCTTTCGGTACCATGTGCCGTTGCACGATTAAGGGATGGAATATAATCGGTCGATGGAATAATTGAGTAGTGAATGCTTGTTGATTTCAATAATAATATATTGGTTTATTTTGATGTTATAGTGTGATAGGTGAGTCGGGGTTTTGGATATTACTGTTTAGAGGATAGAATTGGAAGTAAAAGTTGGATATAAAGGAGGATGTAGGGAAAGAAGAAGGAGAGAAGATGTGAAGAGATTGGAGGTTGACTGAAGAGTAAGTTGGCAATTAGAATAGAGTAATGAGGAAAGGTTGGTTCTAAGCAAGGTGGGGAGGCCAAAGTGCAAATGCAGTTCTGGTGTGATTTTGAGGAGAAGAGTAGGCTCAGGAAGTCAGGTGTTGGGTAATGAAGTTGCTGACGGAATGTCTGGGAGATAGGAAATAGTGGATCGGGTAACTATTGGAGGTTGTGGAGTTGAGATGTAACATTGGTACTTGGCGGCTTTTTTTCACATCTTTGGATGTTTTCCGTGGGATTTCACTTCTCTTTGCAAGTACGAGAATTAATGAGGGTTGCTCTTATAATTTCAGCAGAGTTATACGTTATTGCAGTTTGATCATCATGAGAAATACATTCGGAATTTGGGCAAGGAAAGATACATTCAGTAAAAGACAAACACATTTACTTCAATTGTCAACTGTGACGAACTTGAATGATTTATTAGGTAGTACTTGATTTCGTCTTATACGTATCAGCTTAAAGTTCATAACGTTATTTTAACAAAATATTCGCCAAAAATTCTAAAATTGCAGGCTCGAACGTTTCAAATAGATCAAGAGCGGTGCATAATTTCTCAAATTGTGTGAAACATGTTTATCTCGCATATTTTACAGTTCTAACAACATTTAAATTACGAAATATTTCATTTCTTCAACGGATATTCTGTTACGTTAACGTTACGAACTTCAACCTCATTATATAGTTTCGAAATAAATTTAGAACTTAATCAGTAATTTTTCAGCCATAGATTGGAAGACTGTGTTGCCTGACACCGTAACAGGCTCATGTGTGTTCTGCAACGTTGATTGTTCGGAGCTTGCATGCTTGTCTACTGCAATCCAATTCAGGTGCCTTTGAGAATCATACAAATCAATGAACGATCAATCCTCCAATAGAAATGTCACAATAATGACTAAAATTTATCCCATGTTACTGATGTACCGGTGAGCTAGGAAATATCGACTCGTACAGCATACCTTCTAATATGTGATATCCACCGACAAGGAATGATATGTAGTATGGAATAGGTAGATTGAGTCAGTGGTTCGATTTACAGCGGAGGTGGTTTTATGCGAATACAGGCCAGTGTGTGCGGTATGAAGTGATTAGTCAAAAACTTATTGTGTATAGTGTATCTAAAAGCTTAAAATATCTCATAATTGCCGAGATGGTTTTGGGAATTGAAAAGGTGGTGCTACATAATTTCAAAGAATGCATGTCATTTCGCTGATAATCTAATGGATAGCATTTCAAGGTATCAAACGATTTAACTAGATATTTGAAGATATTGAATGTTCCAACGCATTTCATAGACCACACGAAGCGTGGGTGAAACCCACGTTTTCACTCTGTATAAAGTAAATTTTGTATAATACCCAACGGAAAAACTTTTTTTGATTTCATGTGATTGCACACTTGCCTTCGGCTCGTGTTGCCAACTCACACCAGACAGAAAAAGTTTTACCGCACTCGCATCATAATGTACCATCACTTCGCTCAGTATGATAATGAACGTTTTACGCACGCTTCGCGTGTGTGCGACCCCCATTTTCACACATAAAGTGAAATTCTGTAGAATACTCTACAGAAAAACTTCTTCTGATCTTGTGTGATTGCAACAATCGCCTTCGGCTCGTGCTGCAACCTCACACTCGTCAGAAAATTTTTCGCCACTCTCGTATCGTACTGTACTATTTTCAACTCAGTGTGTGGTACTCGATTTCTTATGCCTGTTGGCAGTGTGGAAGTGCAGGATTCACACACTTCCATATGTGAAAATAATAAAGTTCCCTACGTTTGAAAATAATTTCCATAATATTTTTCTTGTATTCAACTTTCTCAATTTTGCGTCAAGTTCTGTTGACACATACATATTAATTGATTCAATAATCGCGTTACTAATATGTCAAATTAACATTACATGTTATCTATGAATAATAAAAAATATATGTGAAAAATAATATAATTCTATCAAAATCGAATGAGCCTTGCTTTTCTGATCAAGATAACTTGTTACTGGAACTTGCGTTTCTATCGATAGACTACGAAGAGGGATGTATAAAAGTAAAAGAAAAAGAGTTTTTTTTATCTTTGATTTCCTCATTTCTTGAGTTTCGGAGACTAATAAAATTTGATGCTGTTGAAAATCATTTTTGAAAGTATTTTGTTTTCAATGGGGGGGCTTCACCCCTCAACCCCCCAGCGGGGGCTTTGCCTCCTGCACCCCCACCAGGGGCACTGCTCCTGGACCCCAGCCACACCCTGCCCTCGCACTTATATCGCAATATATACCGTGAGAATCACGTGAATCCGAATGGATCCATGCTACCGAAAAGCGAATATTGGCGAATATGACGTCATTTTAGCGGGCTAACCACTCGTTGCGCTGAACAATCCCTGGGGTGATTTTGGCGCGCGGTCGATGCAACTCGGCAGCCATTGTTGATAGAAGCCGGCTGACTGTCAATACATCGCGGAAGGTAGATATGTGGGGTTATGTTCGTTTATTCTAAGCAAATGATTAATAAGGCGAATAAAAACTACGTGAATAAGCTATGAATGTTTATCAAAAAGCTATCAATTAGTTTTGAATGATATCTTAATACAATCAAGGAATTAACCTAACCTATAACTAGGAATTAATTAGTCAAAAAGTTCATCGAGAACAACTAATTTGAACGAGATTATTAATTGTATTCTAGAGTTGAGGCTTCAATAAATTGAACAAGGTGAGTGAGAAAAACTTTATTGAAGCTTACTAAAAGTTCATTCAATGCATGACAAGGATAATAGTCAAGTTGTAACAAATTAGTCCTCGTTACAGTCAGCAGCGCAGTTTAAACCGCCAGTTCTTAGAGTCTTCGAGAAATGCACTACGCCTAGACTGGACATAATGCCTGCGCCTGTAATTTCAAGGTAAGAATTATCACACATTCAATGACAACATTCATTGGCCACAAACATTCGCTAATATTAGCTGTAAAAAAAAATAAGTGCCGTCTAATGGAATTAAGTTATTGAAAAAAAATGAATATTTGAAAAGTATGAATAACTACGATATCGTGCAATGAACGTGTGATGATTTTTACCTTGAAATTACAGGCGCAGGCATGATGCCCAGTCTAGGCTTTGTGCATTTCTCGAAGACTCCAAGACCTGGCGGTTTATACTGCGCTGCTGACTGTTACGAGGACCAATTCATTACAACATGATACTTATCCTTGTTACGCATTGAATCAACTTTTAGAAAGCTTCAATAAAGTTTTTCTCACTTACCTAGTTCAATTTATTGAAGCCTCAAGCCCAGGAATAATAATTAATAATTTCGCTCGAATTGGTTGTTCTCGATTAACTCTTTGATTCTAATTAATTTGCAGTTTCAGCTGAAGTTAATTCGTTGATTGTATTATGATATCACTTAAAACTGATTGATTGATTTTTGATAAATAACAATAGCTTATTCACGTAAGTTTTATTCACTTTATTTATCATTTGCTTAAAATAAACGAACATAACCACACATGTCTACCTTCCGCGATGTATTGACAGTCAGCCGGCTTCTATCAACAATGGCTGCCGAGTTTTATCGACCGCGCGCCAAAATCACTCTAGGGGTTTTCAGTGCAACGAGTGGTTAACCTGCTAAAAATACGAAATATTCGCTGTCCGGTAACATGGATCCATTCGGTTTCACGTGATTGTCCCGGTATACACTATACTCCCCTATTTTCTATAGTTCTCAACATGTCAAGACTTTCGCACACTGAGTTTATAAGACACGTGTGTGCGTACTTGTATCGTACTGTACTATTATAACACTCTCATTGATCAGCGATTTTCAAATATGTTAGTCTGTTCGGTAATCAGTTTGCGGTGCTGATGTATAGGTAGGTGAAGTTAGTTCATTTGAAGAAGATACGTAGAGTGTTATAACTTTGGAGCAGCTGTGGGCGACCTCTGTTTTGGGACGCTGTTTTGCCGAAGTGTTATATTCGTCCATTTCAACGGATTGATAATCGGAACCTTCGTTTTGGGACGTTGTTCAGTCAAATCAAAGTGTTATCTTCGTCTATTCCAATGGATTGATAATAGGATAGAAATGGTCCAGGGTTGCGATTCTGTACTTCTCCGCTAACTCCGCTAACTCCGCTAACTCAGCGAAAACCGTTGGTTGGCTGAGCAGCGTCCAATCGCAGATCGTTTCGGATCGGTCAGTACAGTCATCAGTCGCAATAAACGCGAGGCCCACTTACACTTGATATACATGCATATGTACCACAAAGATAAACCTACGAGATGAAAGGAAAGAAAGAGAACGAATAAATCAATGAATAAATGCAGTCCAATATTTTGATCCATTTATTCGTTCTCTTTCTTTCTTTTCATCTCCTCGGTTCATCACTATGGTACATTTGTGGCATGCATGTAAATCAAGTGTAACTGAGGCCTCGGGTTTGTTACGACTAGCAGCCACCAGGCAAAGCCC
The DNA here is from genome assembly GCA_963978835.1 of Tenthredo scrophulariae. Classification (NCBI taxonomy): domain Eukaryota; kingdom Metazoa; phylum Arthropoda; class Insecta; order Hymenoptera; family Tenthredinidae; genus Tenthredo; species Tenthredo scrophulariae. Next base: position 31,037,014 of record OZ022227.1, read on the forward strand.
ACGGCGCCACCGTACGACCACCGATCCGAAGCGATCTCCGATTGGACGCTCCTCAGCCAACCAACGGCCTCCGCTGAGTCAGCGGAGTTAGCGAAAGAGTACAGAATCGCAACCCAGGTGACTGTGAAAGATATAAAATAACATAGAATTGATCGAGAAGTTCCAGTATATTACTACTAATTTTTCTAGCATGTGTAATCGCAAGGGACTATTCCGGATCTCGAACGTTAACATAGCGCCTAACGTTAATTTTTAGCGCCCGTGTTATCGTTGTGCTTCCCCGTGAGTCCCTTTTCATCTCCGCTACCGCCTATACGATTCGTTTTCGGGTGGAAAATACAAGGCTGCTAAGCAACTTGAACGTTTATCATCGACAATCAACCATTGAACTCAGGCAAAACCCGATGCTGTGATGACGCTAACTAGTAAACGAAATCATGGTTTCAGCCCAAAACGAATGGCTGGCGTTACCGCGGATGCTAAAAACTCTTGTCAGTAGTGCCTGATCGGTAAGTAGCGTTATCATAGAGTCAGGATTTCCGCGTCTCCAACTGTTGATTTTAAAACATATAGGGGCCTGCGGAGATGAACGGGTATAGTAGGGAAACGCGGACGCTAAAAGTCAACGTCAGCGGTATGATAACGCCAAGAGATTCCGAATCGCACCTCGAGTGGTAGTAGGAAACATACAAATCAATAGACAAATAATGGGTCATGCATTTGATGGAAATAAAGAGGTCGAGGCTGATCTATTCATCTATTATTGTGTGAACAAATGTGAAATTTAGTGAAAATCAATGCACGTACATACCGTTTGATGTGAGTCATCGTAACTTTTTCTTCACTTGCTCCGGTTAGTAGTGAAATAATATTTTGCTCGGTCCGTTGGTTTATTCTCTATATTTAAGGCCCGTCCCTATTCGCCCACCTTCTTTTGATACAATGTTACACATTTCAATTATTATCTGAGCCCAGGCGTCGAAAACGCAAAAAAGGACAACGTCGCACGAATTTTATTTCGATTCCGAACACATACGTTGTAACGGGTTTTTCCCTGGGCTCGGGTACCGAGGAAATTGAGCCGGATACAAACCAGGCCCAACGGGTAGTTAGGGGATGTTGTTGGGCGCCAGACTTCGTGGGAAGTCCCCTCTCTCCCTCTCTCTCTCTACGTGAGTACGCTTACACGCCTCTTATTCTGCTCTTCTGCTTTTGGGCTTTTACTGCTGCATCTTGCCCTCGGGCTCTGCTTTCAGATTTTCTTGCATGCGCCTAACTGCAAGCCTCCTTCTGGGCTTGCTTTCTGCTTGTCTGCACGTCCTACGCTTCATTTTTCTGCGTTTCCCGTGGGTTTCTTTGGCTAACATAACCTCAACCTGTCACCGCTGCGCGCATGCCCGTGCTCGCCCCGCCGTCGCCGCTATCGACCATCTATCGATCGACGTTCGATTATCTCACCTGCTGCCTTCTGCTGAGCCGCTCTCTGCTCCGTCGGTAACCCACCGACTCTGTGCTGTGCAGCTAGGCCTCCTTATCGATGGCGCCTCGTAGCTGCTTTTGCTGCAATAAGCATATTGCCACCGAATCGGTGCATTGCACTGGCTGCGGCTCCTTCTTCCACCCGGGGTGCCTGAAAAAGAAGACCTCTCAGGCTGGCACTGTTCGCTGTTGTCCAGCCTCGCCCATGGAATTTCTCCAGCAGGGCGCGCAGCCTATGCCCTCAACTGCTCGCCCGGGCTCTTCGGCCCGGCTGTCTCCTACACCCAGCAGTTCGGCTGCGTTAGACGAGGTCCTTCGCCAACTCAACCATCGGTTTGACGCCCTCGAATCTCGTCTGGAAGGCCTGCCTGCTCTGCAGGCCCAAGCTGACTCTAACACGGCTCGAATCCTGGAACTGGAGCAGCGGGATGTTGCCGCCTCTCGGGAGCACAGCGAGCTGCGTGATGAACTGGCCGATCTTCGTCGTTCAGCGGCTGCTGATCAGCTCGCATTGCGTCGAGCCTCTGCGCGACTCTGTGAGCTTGAGCTCATCTTCTCGGGGGTGCCCTGCTCGTCCCCCCGTGATACGCGGGCCTCAATTTTGCTCGTGGCCCAGGCAATTGGGCTTGTGCTTGCGGACGGTGATATTTTGGACTCGCGCTTTTTAATCTCTCGCTCCAAGGTTCGCAATGGCAAGGATGCTCCCATTCCCATCATCGCCAAGCTTCGCACGCGTGAAATCTGCCTCGACTTTATCGCCGCCAAGAAGCGCAAAGGGATCCTCTGGTCTTCCAGCCTGAGTCCTCCACCCCCGGGTCCTGTGAGCACCATTAATATCAACGAAGCCCTGCCCAGTGACCTCTATAAACTTCTCACTGCAACTCGAATTGCTGCTAAAGCTCGTGGCTATAGATATATTTGGCATTCCGATGGGGTTGTTTTCCTGAAAATGGGGGACGGCGCCCGAACTCGACGCATCTGCACGGTCCAAGACCTCGAGGCCTTCGAAGCTGAATCACCAGCTAGTTCGCCAGTCCCACCGCCCGGGCCGCGTTCTTTTCCCGCTAGTTCTCGTCGTGGGCTGCAACGTGGCGCGTCGCGTGGTACCTCGCGAGCCCTCGCCGTCATCTCTCGTCCGGGTTCGCAAATGGGCTCCCCGCCTCTCTCGCGATCCGTGTCGCCTGCCTTTTCTGCTCACTCTGAATCGTCCTCTGTCCGCCTGTCGTCTGGGCCTACTCCTAACCCTCCTCATGCCTCGGCTTCCCATTTTTCCTCGCAATGACGTTCCTCACCCTGTTCTCCTGCCTCTTCGTTGCCACCTGTTCGACTTCCAGCCCCGAACGACCCTTCATGTGCCTCCCTCAACGTTTGTCACCTCAATGCCAATTCTGTTCGTGGGCACCTGGACTACCTGCGCTTTCACTTTGCGGCCTCGCCTTCCTACCATCTAATCGCCGTCAGTGAATCCTGGCTCCATCCTGAAGTCTCTGACCTTTCCGTTTCCCTGCCCGGCTACTCCATTCTCCGTAATGATCGCGTCGGTAAACTAGGTGGCGGTGTTGCGCTCTATGTCTGCGATGCTCTCCGGGGGAAAATACTTGCTGCATCTCCCTCACAGTACTCTGCCTCCCCGGAATACCTCGTTGCTGAAATCAAGCCCTCGGGGGCTCCTCCTCCTTTTATGGTGTCAGTCGTCTACCGGCCCCCCAAAGTTACGAACCTTGCGTCGTTCGAGCTCGACTACGATCTCTTCGCCGCTAACTATCCTGTTTCTCTTATTCTCGGGGATTTCAACGCGAACCAACTCGCCAACACCTATGATGCTGAGAACGTGCGGGCCTTCTGCCACACCCGTGCCTTGTTCATGGTGCCTTTCGCCCCCACCTACCATACGCACACGTCGGACACGCTTCTAGATCTTTGCATGGTGAGCGACCGTGACTCCATCACCGGGTTTGGGCAATCTAGTGTCCCCTTCATCGCTGGGCACGATCTCATCTTCGTTAGTCTCGTGCTTCCTGCTCCCTCCTCCACTAAGCTCATCACTGCTCGCTCCTACCGCACCTTTTCTCCGGTCGAGTTTGTTCGCCAGCTTGACGTTGCCCCCTGGGAGGCCTTCCATCCTCCAGCTACTGTGGATGAGTTAGTCTGCTGCCTGCAGGGCAATATGACGACTGCGCTCGATAGTCTTGCGCCTTCTTGTACGTTCACGTCCAAGCGCTTCGCTCCGCCCTGGATCACGCCCGACCTTCTGACTCAGCGCCGTGTTCGAGATACCCTTTATCGGCGTTATAAACGCTGTCGGTCCGCTTCGGCTCTTCTGCAATTTCGTTTCGCCCGGGACGCTCTTTATAAGCTCACGTCCGCAGCCCGTTGTGCTTTTTATGCTAACCGTCTAAGTAACGCTTCGTCTGCTCGGGCCCTATGGTGTGAATTGAGGTCCCTCGGCCTGGCTCGTTCACAGAGAAGCGACTGTGCGGGATTCTCAGTCGACGAGTTAAACGAACATTTTGCCTCGGTCTCGCGATGCCCCACCTCAGCCCAAGATGTGGCCGACTTCTTCCGTGCCTTGCCTCCGCGGTGTTATGACGACTCTCAGTTTTACTTCCGCGATATTTCACCTCGCTCTCTGCTTGACGCTATCTCGCACTTCTCCTCTCAATCTCGAGGTGTGGACGACCTTTCTCTCAGAAATATAACGGATGCTCTTCCTGCGATCTTACCTTTTCTGCTTCAACTTTTCAACCACTCTTTGTCCACCTCGGTTTTCCCTGCTGCCTGGAAGCGAGCCCGTGTGCTGCCTCTGGCTAAGGTAAAGAGTCCCACCTCGCTTCAGCAAATGCGTCCAATAGCCAATCTCTGCCTTCTTGCGAAGGTACTCGAGCGGGTTGTCCTTGTCCAGATTATGTCCTACCTCGAGGATAACGCTCTTCTCGACCCTCGCCAATCTGGCTTCCGTTGGGGGTTGAATACGCAGACCGCCTTGCTTAAGTTAACTGAGGACGTTCGGCTTGGCATCGACAGGCGTTTGGTTACCGTTTTGGTCCTTTTCGATTTTACCAAGGCGTTTGACTCCATCCCGCATTCGGTTCTTCTCTCTAAACTTCTTGCCTTGGGCTTCTCCCAGCATGCCTTAGCTTGGATATCGAGCTACTTGCAAGGCCGCTCGCAGGCTGTCGTAGGCCCCTCTGGCGAACTGTCTGCCTGGGTCGCGCTTGATCTTGGCGTTCCGCAGGGCTCCGTTCTTGGCCCTCTGCTTTTCCTCATCTTCATAAATGACCTTTTCCGCGTCCTACGGCACACCGAGCACCTGCTTTATGCAGATGACCTTCAAATCTATCTCCAGTGCTCTGCGGGGGAAGTCCCGGAGGCTATTCGCCTTCTCAATGAGGACATCGCGGCGGTGCATACTTGGTCCTGCCAGAATTGTCTCTCCCTTAATTCCTCTAAGACCCAGGCAATCATTCTTGGTAGTCCGCCGTTTATTACGAGGCTTTACAGTGCAGTCCTTCCTCCTATCGTTCTTGATCGTGTGCCTATCCCTCTTTCTCAATCGGTTCGTGACCTAGGACTTCTCCTCGACAGTAAGCTTTCGTGGGTATCGCAAGTTGATACTGTCTCAAACCGGGTTCATGGTGCTCTCCGTCAGCTCTCGGCCTCTCGCGGGCTTCTTTCTCGTTCCCTACGCGTGCACCTGGTCACGACTCTTATTTTTTCGCACCTCGATTACTGCGCTGCTATCCTCGCAGACGTCTCGGGTGTTCTTAACCTTAGGCTCCAACGACTTCTTAACTGCTGCGTTCGCTTCGTCTGCGGCATCGCCAGGGATGACCATGTCACTCCCTACCGGCGTGGGCTCGGTTGGCTCAATGCGCGAGATCGTCGGCTTTACTTTCTCGGCACCCTCTTTTTCGTCGTTCTCCGTTCCGGTCGGCCGGACTATCTGAGGGAACTCTTCACTGCTCGTCCTTCCGCCGTGGCTACCCCTAGTCCTGTTCGGCGCCCACGAGGTGATTTTATTATCCCGCGTTTTTCAACCGAGTCCTATCGTAGGTCCTTTTCAGTTTCTGCCATTTATTTCTGGGAGTCTTTACCCCCTGACCTTCGTGCGGCTCGCTCTCTGCCTGCCTTCAAGTACCACCTCCGCAAGTATCTTTTCGAGACGGAGCTTACGCGTGCGCCCTAGTTTACCACTTTAAGCCTTTTCTATTGCTTAGCTCCTTAGGCGTTAAGTTTACTCTTGTTAATTTAAGTTATATTTTTTTTTTTTTTAATTTCCTTTTAAGTGAGTTGTAATTGAGAATCTCATATTTGTCTCTTTCATTTCGTTCTGTCTGCTTTTTGGTTTCTCTTTACTGCTTGCTTATCTCTATTTATGTATTGCTTGTACCTATATTCTATTTCTGTACCTGCTTGTACCTATATTCTATATTCTATATTCTATTTCTGTACCTTCTTACGATTACTTTGTAATATTTTCCAACGCAAACCTGGAAAAATAAAATTATCTATCTATCTATCTATCTCTCTCTCTCTCTCTCTCTCTCTCTCTCTCTGGGACCGTCCGACTAACAACTACAATAGAGGGATTTTGTGGGGGCGCGGAATAAAGACACCAATAGATTATGAAATATATTTTTATTGAAAGAAAAAAAAAAAGGTGGCGAATTTGGGGTTACGCCCGCTACCTGGCGTTTCTTAACAATATTACTAATGACTCTACTCTCACTTTACTTTAAATATTAACTATCAAACAAACTATAAAATAATGACTCTAAACATAATACTGAAAGGTAAATCATAAATTAATTCACGCGGTCAAACACTCCAACGGCCCTAGACCCGATAGACGGTAGGGAGGACCAAGTCGACTCAACCCACGGTCTATCTCGCTCGTTCTGGCTACGGGACAGTCAGCTGTCACCGTAGCGAGATTGCGTGCCTCGCTTCACGTCTCGTAGGCAACTGACTCGGCGTGCTGTAAGGCGGCGGCGGAGAAGTGGTGGGGCAGGCTCCGACTAAGGGGAAGACGACAGAACTCTGACCGGCAGCAGCTGAGTGCGACGCGTGACGTCAGAGGCCTGTGGAAATATGGCGTCGGTCTGATTTCGGCTGCGATCGGCGCAACGGTGACCAATCTTGGCACGGTTACGCGTAGCGAAAACAGCACGTGACCGGTGTTCTTTAGGTTTGAATCCAACGGTTCGCGGGAAACGGTTGAGATTCAGACACGCGGTTCTCGAGGCTCAGGGAATATTTAAGGGGTGCGAGTTGGTATCTGGCGTGGATATGCCTATGAAATGGATGGATACTACCTTGTCCAGACGCTCTCACGGCCTCGGGTGCAACGGTAGTAGTCAGTTTTTACGGTCGGAGAGCCGGGGTCGTGCAGGGGTCAATTTCGGTCCAAATCGGTAGTCCAGTATCTCAGAATCCAAATCACAGTCACTTTTCACAGCCCGGGTCGTGATAATCTTTTTCTCCCCACTCCACTCTGCACTCTCTCCTTCACTCTTACTTCTCTCTCTCTCTCTCTCTTGAAACTTCTAACTTTTACGGGGTCTCTCATACACGTGGTACTTGGATCGTTCCCAAAGTTGGAAGTGATTTCTTTTCGAGATTTTAGTACCAACCTGCATCACCCGGCCTGCGAGCGCTGGCGGCGACCACTTCACCATGTGCGGGGGTCTGCGGCCAATAGGCTCCGCAGGGAGGTTGGGCGGCACGATTTGAATCGGCGGCCGGACTTACGCACGTCCGTAGGTCGGTTAGGCGGAGGTCTAACGTGCCACGTTACAACGTCCAAAAAAATGTTTGTTTCATGCGGAAATAGAGCCTGCAAATGGTTTTTACATTATTCGAATGTTTTCAAATTCGATTTCCTCGGCTTTTGGTGAAAATGTGTCACATTTCGATTGTTATCTGAGCCCAGGCGTCAAAAACGCAAAAAAAGGCCAACGCTGCGCGAATTCAAATTCGATACCGAACACATACGTTCAAAAAAATGTTCGTTACATGCGAAAATAGAGTCTACCGATGGTTTTTAGATTTTTCGAATTCGATTTCCTCGGCGTATAATGTAACAACCATATGTAGTCTCTATTTTCGCACGAAACGAATATTTTTTTGGACGTAGGTGTTTGGAAGTAAAATAGAATTCGCGCGACGTTGGCCTTTTTTGCGTTTTCGCCGCCTGGGCTCGGATAATAATTAAAATGTGTAACATTGTATCAAAAGGAGGTGGGCGACTAGGGACGGGCCTTAAGCCCAGCTCAGAGGATCTGTTCTGCGTAATTCCAAGAGGCCACCATGCAGATGTCAATAATCATTATTAATAACAGTGATCGGCATGCAACTACGGTCGTCGCACTGTTTTACGCTTATTATTATTCACTGATTCACTGATATAAAACCATTAGCATGGCCGATAACACATTGTATAATTATATATTATAAATATATAACTATATAATATGATTATATATAAAATTATGAATATTTCAACTGTCAATAGCGCGATCCGACAGCCATTCGAAGGCCATTCTGATTTCATCGACCGTTTGTAGCCTACTTGGTAAATTTATCATTGCATACCGAATTCAGATTCATGCCAAAATCAATAGGGGTCGAGACTTCAATGAATTGTACCCACGTTGCGAAGTTCAAGTCGATCTGTGTCACCGTTCGTTCGAAAACGTGGTCCCAAGCAAATGTCTAGCGAAAACCTAGTGATGTCAGGTCAGGACAAGAAGAAGAGTCTTTTTCATCAACTGTAGTGACTAATATGTCGGAAACCAGTGTACCGATTTCGATCAAATTTATACAGCGAAGTCGTGTGGTGAGGGAATATCTATTTTGAAAATTTTATCGATAAATAATCACGCGTTCCGAAGTTATGACCTCGTGCTTACAGGTATAAAGAGTTCCCCCGAGACAATAGTTTCGCGTAGCTCTCGCCCGCCTACGGGTACTTGGCGGCGATTCGCTGCCGCGAACTTTGATGAGATCGATATTTGTGGCAATTTCAATTTTCTAAATAACATAACTATGCGTGCTTAGATACTCTGAATCAAAATCGATAATCACGACGGTTATCAAGAGTCTCGCGCCAAGTACAATAAAAAAAAAATATACATCAAATGAGGTAAAATGTATCTATATACGCCGCGCGAGACTCAACGAGTCTATACACCCGAACGGGAGTCGCTAAGCAGCGTGGTGGGAAAAGAGTATTTTCCTAATTTCTCCCGCTTCGCGATATCCCAGGGATTGAAATAATTATCTCATAATGTAGACACAAAGAACTTTCATTTGAGTGCAACTTCAATTAAATCAGTGCACGGATAGCTGAGATATGATTAGATAGACTAGACAGCAGAGATATACTAAGTACTCGACATCAGTTGCCAGGTGGCGCTCTTGTCGACGTTGTGACGTGTGATCGAGAATCGGTTGCCCAAGACCACGGAGTACGGACAGACAGACTCCCGAGACAGAGCTGTCAGTTCTGGTCATATTCGTACATCTGAACATTTTGCAAATTTCATTCTCTTTCACGCTTCCTATACTTACTCATTCTAGGATAAAATTCACATCTGAAGTAGACGGTGAAATTATAACGATCTCTCATGAAATGACGAAGCGCGGAATTTTGAGGCTGGGTTACAGGTAAGGTTATAGAATCGCATGAAGTTTAGTCTACAACATGAATTAATAAGTGACAAAGCTCTCATTCGACGTGGCAAGACTTCAATATGTTATCATTCATTTACAACTATTCTCGTATATTCAATGGGTCTAATGTTTCATATTCAGTACATGGACACAAGAACATATCTTGACAAGGCTTGGAGAGCAACGAATGATAGCGTGTGTCATTATTTCAGGCCTCTGTGCTTTCAACATATTATACTACCACATTTAACATTACTGCTGATCGAGGGATTGATATGTTATAAAATGCATCAGCGTACACTAAGCGTAATTGATTTTGAGCCGGATGTGTTTGACAATTGAAGAAACAGCCCATCGGTGCTCTACATTTTTGCAATCCAGAGCGCCGATTGGCTATTTCTAGAATTTTCAAACACATCCGGCTCAGAATCAATTACGCTCAGTGTACATCCATTGAGATGCTCATAGAAACAATTGGCAGAATGCTGGCAACGAAGCGAGCCTAGCGAGCTAGGATATAGGAAAACCCGATCGTGCGAGTGTAGCGAGCGAGCAGATTTATTAGGTAGTCAAGCAAAATTTTATTAAAAGTATTTATATTATACTACCACATTTAACTTCACTGCTTATCAAGGAATTTGGATGATATGAAATGTATACCATGTGTGCATTGAGCTACTCATAGACAGAATATTGGCAGAATGTTGACAAGCGAGCGAAGATATAGGAATACCCAAACGAGCGAGCGTAGCGAGCGAGCACAATTATTAGGTGGTCAAGCAAAACTGTACAAAAAGTGGTGATATCAACCCTAAAAAGCACCCCTGGTGCAAAAACATTTCGCCAAGTACAATAATGTGGTCACTACTCCCAAAAGAATCTACCAACAAACAATCCTCCTCAATAAAAGTGGTACTTTAAAAATGTCTACACACAAAAGGAATGAAATCAGATACAATTGCCAAGTACATGTCTTCTGTATAATTATAAAACAGAAAACATGAAAAAATAAAAATTTGGAGGTAGTGATACTTGGCGGGCCAAGATTTCATATCACGATAGGATTTTTGACATAGTTCAATTGCTGTTTTCCACTTATCTACAAAAGGCCCGCCAAGTACCACTACCTCCAAATTTTTATTTTTTTCATGTTTTCTAGGTTTCATAATTATACAGAAGACATGTACTTGGCAATTGTATCTGATTTCATTCCTTTTGTGAGGAGGCGTTTTTAAAGTACCGAATGTTTTGAGGAGGATTATTTGTTGGTAGATTTTTCTGGGAGTAGTGACCACATTATTGTACTTGGCGAAATGGTTTTGCGCCAGGGGTGCTTTTCGGGGTTTTTGTTTATACGCCGCAAATGAACCAGTTTCGCACCATTCGCACTAAATATCATTCAACGAAGTAAAGTGGCTACTTTTCGAATTAACGCTTTTTGTTACATAGGTAAACCGGTTTCAGGTGCCAATTAGGTATGAGAGGTTTGGTTTTGTCAGGACAAATTGAACATTTAAAAATAAAATGATATCGTTTCTGTTGTTACGTCTTGGCATAGCCATTCCTCACCTTTCCGACTATTCTCCCACAGCTCCTCGCCTATCACACGCTACCCAACACCTGACTTCCTGAGCCTACTCTTCTTCTCAAAATCACACCAGAACTGCATCCGCACTTTTGCTTTCCCACCTTGCTTACAACCAACCTATCCTCATTACTCTATTCTGATTGCCAACTTACTCTTCAGTCAACCTTCAAACATCTTTTCTCCTTCTATCCCTACATCCTCCTTCATATCTAACTTCTACTTCCAAGTCAACTCTCCAACTATCTACTTCTTTCCTAACACCTTCCTTTACTCTCACATCGTCATCTATTACGCTCTTCCCATCCAACCCACACCTCTCACCAAGTCTCATTTTCATCTATAACTACGGATAAACTATCAAATCGATCTACATATACTATATCTGTTATTCGTTCACGTCCACCTCGTCACGACCTTACCTTCAGTAGCGTTATAACCCCGACATAACACTGTGATAAAGTAAAGTTAATAGAAAAAAAAACGCTAGGCAAATATAAGCAATTGATTATTTATCACCGTGCGTCTCCAGGAATACAGTCGACAACATTTGGATGCAATTCATCAAATGATGCGAATACGTGTTTAACCTCAAAGGATGTGTATTGTATAATTATTATACATATTTCATAATCTCATATAAATTTTAGTCTTCATTTTGACGCGCTCGATTAGTTTGAATATGAATATCTCTCTCGCGATTTCACGAAACGTAATCAATCTATTCATTATTTATTAGTGGGGTTTTTAACTTCACATTGCAATTTACAAAGATGCGACGCTAACGAGAAATTTAAATGACAGCTGCAGTCAGCTGTGTATTTAGATGTGATAGACAGTGTATGGCGGCGCTCACGCAGCCAAGTCCGTGTTCAACGATGTTAAATTTTTACCGGAGCCATATCTGCACCCCTCTATACGTTTGATTGGATGAAATCGGAATTTTTGTTGATTTTCGCGATTGTCAACGGCTGTGAGCGGCAATGGCCGCTAATGTCATGAAAGTCGTTCCCAAAACGCCCATGAGATGTTGCCGTACGCGAGTTTTTGCTACACCTGGTACCACGTGACTCGACCTGCAGTCAAATCATCTCTACGTCAAATTACGGTAAATAGCACAAAAGTGGAATACAACTGGCCGCTTTATCGTTGTCGAAAACAAAGATGTTTTTGGATGGTTGTGTTCGGAATCTCATACAGAATCGGGCTCAAAAAGCTGATTTTGCATTTTTGATGCGTAGGCTTTGATACAAGTAGAAATAAATGGGACAACCACACTTCGCGATCAAAAAAAAAAAAAAAGAAAAAATTCCGATTCCATTCAATCAATCGTACCAGTTCGAATGCATTACTCGTAAAACATCGGCTGCCAAAAGGACAATTCGATTGATTGCCCTGTTATGGAGAAATTATAGAAAATAGGCAGGCCGGTACGAATCTGGTAGACCACCTCCCACCTCCCACCTCCCACCTCCCCCCCTTAAAACAGGTAAAAACTTATCCCGATAAGCGTACACTACATTGTAGATAATATACCCAGGAGTATTGTGTCTAAATTTCAAGTCAATCGGTTTAGTAGTTTCCGAGATCTACTTGCGGCCACGTCGAAAAATGTAGTTCAGTGAGAAACACTGAAGAAAGAATAGTAGGTATATTACGCATCTAGGAAGGAAACGTAGGCTATTCCAAACTGCACGTGAGCTTGGCACCTGAGTCGAAGGCGAGGATGACAAAAACGCAGTTTGGGATGATGGCTTTTCTCACTCCCGTGTGACATATACTATTTTTCACCACCCCCTGGCATCTGGTTGATGTTCAACAGAATCACCCATGCATACAATGCAATTATGTACCTTTGGGCGTGGGTTACTACCAATCACCGAATTACTGTCGTTCAATTGTACTTACGGTGGTACTTACCGTGAGAATAAGACCTCGCGTTACCGAAAAGAAGTTCAAACCGGTCAGGCCGATCCTGTCCGTTGTAGTCTGCGTTAAAAATCGTTGGACCTGTGAAACAAGTTCAGTATGAGGACTAGCGGCTTTGGCAGTCGCGTGGGAACTCCGACATGGGCCACTTTTACCACATGATTATGTTGCTACAAAGTGCCGCCTCTGTGGGGTGTCGGTATTTTTTATTTATTTCATTTTTTTATTACAAGACGCAAAATCGTAGTTTCTCGGTTATTTCTCCGTCAAATGAGACAAGATAGTGCTGAAATTGAGTGGTTGCCACCACCAAGTATCTAAATATTTTAAAAGTGCAATAAATCGCGGACATCCGTGAATAATTACACAAGTTCTCTGATGATACCTGAATTTATGAAAAAATAAAATACTTGACCACATTCTACCGGAACGAAACAGTAATCCCAAAAGTTTCGTTCCGATCAGTTGTGTGGTATGGAAGAAACTACGAATCTCGTTTTCGAGGTGATCAGAGCATGTATCGAAGCCAATTGAGGGGTGGCCGGGGGGCACCAGATTTTTACCGACCCCCGTCCAATTTTCCGAATTTCTCCGAAACGGGGCTATCAATCGGATTGTCCGTTTGGCAGCCAATGTTTGACGAGGAATGAGTTCGAGCTAGCAAGTGAAAATCAATTGGATCGAATTTTTTTTTTTCATCGCAAGGGGTGGGCGTGCCACTTATTTCGTTTCATTTCAAAGCTTACGCACGAAAAATGCAAAAACGGCCTTCTGAGCCCAATCCTATATGGAATTCCGGGATGATGAAAAGGCATCTAATCTACGATTTTGTGGGAATTAGCGATTGTCAACGGCTGGGAGCGGCCATTATATTAGTTTCCAGAACGCTCGTGCGACGTCGCCGCGCGTGAATTTTCAGTTTCTCCTTCCTGACATGCAATCAGAGATGATTTGAAGACCAAAAGAATCACGGCGGCGATAAACTGGAAAAACCGGGAATCTTTAGGGAATCCCACTGGTTGACAGGGAATCTCATTAAATTTTTTTTTTTTCATTAAAATCATTTTTATGAGATTTAAGTGGGCTCTTTAACTGAGCGAAACTCGCTCTCGAACATGAGAACGTTGGGTTCCCCCCCCCCCCCCCCCCCCCCCCCCCACCGCCACCCGAGCAACTACCCATTCGCAAAACACGTCCGTGATTGGTTGCCTCTACCGGCGCTGCTATGCTAGAACAAGCGCACGAACCGTATGCCGCTTTTCGCATGTGTGTGAAGTTAGCCCAGCAATTTTTGAAAATATTGATTATAAAAATTGTGCTGAGTTGTGCTAAGGGTGTGCCAACTTGTGCCGTAAGCCCGCCCTGCCTAACTTGAACGGTTTGCTGAAAAATCTCAAAAATCGAAAATTTGATAAGCCCAGCACTTTTGAGATATACAAAAAAAAAAAAAAAATGTGCTAGATTGTGCTACATTTGTGCTAACTAGTGCCGTACTTCATTTTTTCAAAAAGTCCGTAATTGGAGGAAAAAAAAAATACACTTTAATTGAAGTTAAGGAAATGATGCTAGGTTGGGCCGCATTTGTGCCAACTTGTGCCGTGCTCCGTTTCTTACAAATTCGGAAAAAGTTCAAAAATCCAGAAAAATCATCGAGAAAATCGAAACATTCAACGTACAGACCAGACCTTTCGAAATTTCGCGATTCTTTCGATTGTGCTGGGTTCTGCCGCACTTGTGCCAACTTGTGCCATGCCCCGTTTCTCACAAATTCGAAAAAAGTTAAAAATCCAGAAAAATCATCAAGAAAATCGAAACATTCAACGTACAGCCCAGATCTTTCGAGATTTTACGATTTTTTTTATCGTGCTGGGTTGTGGCTGGTGTGAACCTGGCACAGCAACTTTCAAAATCGCTCTGCAGATATCTCTGTCGTAAAAACGTTATGGAAAGAAAAATATTGGTTTGCAGTTTATGGCTTAACTATTGCCAAAAGGTCCTAAGCGTCAAAAATGCGGTTCTGGTGCCAAGAGGACCTATAATTTTCGAAATGTTGTCATTCGCGTTAGAAATCATTAAAACACCAGATCCCTTGAAAACAACGAGTCGGACATGTAAAGCCATAATAAGGTCCTATGTGACAGTGAGATAGGCCCTTTTGCCTTCAACTTCTAGAAAATTTCGCGAGACTTCCAAAATTTCGATAAATCTGTTATGTTTTCACCATTTCTAAGGCGCATAAAAAAATTTCAAACATTGTAGGTCCTATTGGTTTTACCAAATCGAGAAATGCCTATAGTAGCACATATGATCTAGTTATGACATCAGTCACGCAATATCCTAAATCAAGTACCTATTTTCACGTATGTGAAATATCGGACGCATTCAATGACTCAATAAGAGCCAAACAAAATTGGTCGAAGTTGGGTCTCAGACTCAGGGTTTATGGAAGAATCATATATCTACATTTGCCCAAATAAAAAGTAATCGTAAATTGAGTTCATAAAGTTTTCTAACTTTATTTCCTAATTTCAGTTCTCTATAATCGTTATGCTTTTCGGACACTTGATTTTCAATGCAGCTAAATCTTCACGATTCATTGAAAATTATTATATTTTAGCATCATGCTGATTCAAAGTCGCCGTGTCTGATCACGTATGTCTGTATTGTCTGTATGTACGTATTGTCTGGAAAAGGCGGCTTCCGCCACGTTAACCACACTTTCTCATACCCAGAATATTCGGTGAGAGTAAACGATCCCCTTCCTACGGCAAAACCAACACAGGCGCGCACGGCCTGCGTGAGGCTCGTTCGGGAGGGGATAGGCAGTGCTACTGGCATCTTATCCCCTCCCGAACGAGTCTCACGCGCGCGGTACTCGCCTGTGTTGGTTTTGCCGTACAAAGGTGATCGTTTACTTCACTGAAATATAATAAGACTGGAACGCGCGCCAACGGCTTTAGCCCGTATAGAGAGAGATAGCTCCAAAGCGGCGCTGGTAGTATCCCCGTCTTTGTTAGTATAGTCCCATCCAAAACTTTGATTTAACAATACGTAAGTGAGCAAAGAATCACTTGAATGCAGTAACTGACATACTTATTGCAGATGATATACGATACTTCATGTGCGCAGTCGCAACTCAGTTATACAATGACAAAGATACTACTTATAGCGATCTATCTCTCTCTCTATATGCTGCTTCTAATGGTACAGAATGGTTGGCGCGCGATCCAGTATTATTATATTTCAGTGGTTTAAATATTCTCGGTAGATATATCCGTTGTACATGTGCCTCGAGGCGCTCACCATCGAGCGGAACATTGGGTACTTTATAGACGAGATTTTGCTCAACGCCACTAGGCCGCGACTTTTCCCGCGGTTCAAGTTGTACAACAAATTGGTTAAATTGTGAATCATATGATTGTAACGACATAGTAGGTTTCATGTTATATTATTCTTCGATTTGCCTATTGATATACATGAATTGTCTGGCGTTATTTTATTCTGTGGCTTGAATTTTGATTATAATTTGCAGAAATGCCTCCTATAGGGGAGTTGTTGAACCAACTCATGAGTCCTAAGTATAGACACATTTTAAATGATGATGGAAGACCCGTTCCCCTCAAAGCTTATGTATACACGGGAATCAGCCAACTGTTAGGAGAAGCAATGTCACCGAAGTACATATACTGTAACGTGTTCGGCCGATACCAGCTGGCTGAACAAGCGACATACGACCGTACGACCGCGCAGGTCGTCACACGCCGATCATCCGACCGTCACGTGACGTCACAAGCACTATATAAGGCGGCTCGCTGGACCGACGATTAGCGTATTCGAGCCAAAGCGGCCGTGCGACTCGCAATCATATTTATTAAATCAGAGCGATTCGTACTAGAATAGTCAATCGACTCACATTCAATCTCAAAAATTAAACTCACTCTTCATAGTAGCGATTCGCACGTAAATAGTCAATCGACTTTCATCTCTCTAAAACCAAATTAAAATAGAACTCTGCTAAAGCAGCAAGTTACTAGCCAAATCATAGATAAAGATTTACTTACTAAAATTGAGGTAAAATCATAGGAATAAACTCAAACAAAACAAAAACAGGAACGGAAACGTTTGAAGAAAACCAATAGAATTAAGTCAAAGAAAATGAATCAAGAGCAAAAAGAACAAATTATTATTTTTTAAACCAAAGCATTATTATTTCAAATTATTGTAAAATAGCGTTGTTATAGAATCTTCCAGGGCAATTTATTAGTCATATAAAATTAAGAAAACCTATCCTTGTGTTTCATTTCATATTGTGTTCCTTTGCTTAATTAAAATAACTTCTTTCAAGTTAACTTCACTTGTATTCGAATCGTGATTAGCTAGATAGGAGGCAGCTTCGGTGCGCTATTCTGGTACCAGCTCTGGTAGATCTGGTATCCATCCGAGTCTGTGAAGATGAGCAATCCCAAGTCTGTGAAAAGGCAACTTCGGTGCGCTATTCTGATACCAGCTCTGGTAGATCTAGTATCTATCCGAGAGTGTGAAGATAAGCAATCCCAAGTCTGTAGTTAGGGAGGCAGCTTCGGTGCGCTTAACTAATACCAGCTCTGTTAGACCAAAAGTGTCTATCCGAGTCTGTGCAGTAAAGCACTCCCAAGTCTGTATCAGGGTTTCAAGGTATTACGCATTTTTTCCTACGAAGGGCTCCAAAAATCACACCCGTAACAAAGAATTCACCCGGACTAGCGTAATTTCACCGGCCTTCCGCTGGTGAAACATACGCAGTAAGTTACAATACACCGTGATACTTGTAAATAGATACGGCTTTAATGACGCGCTCCTTCGATATCATAATTTACAGCGGCTGATGAATGTAAAATCATCATCTATCGAGGATGATGAATCTTTCAATCGAACAAAAAAAAAAGGGACAGGCATAAATTTGACCATTAAAGTACCACTCAAAATGTGGCACGATATAGATGCCCAGAAAGTTATTTACAAGTCGACCACTAAGGTCCAACGTAAGTAATCCACCCTGCGTCGTGGTAGATGGACGAGCGCGGTGTTCGAATTCGTGTTTAAAGAAACTAAACTACCTTGTCCCTTTATGTTCAAGCGGTGTACGGTTTTCGAAACTGGAATCTACGTTACGGTGTAGACTTTCTGCCCTCATTGTAAGTGTACTTTGACAGATATGACCGCTAATAAGCATCCAAAAAATGCTGATGTTCAGATGGAGTCCTGTGTGGCAGGGTTCGATCCATCGATCGAACACGTTAAGAAACGCCCTCTGAACGGTGAAAAAATAATCGAGGTGACGGAATCATCGGCAACTGGGTCGGCTACAATTTGGCGTAGAAATTTTGCTAGAGATAATATGGATATGTATGACAGCGAGCCTCCGAATCTTTATAGGCCTGCGATGTTGCGAAAGGGAAGGCAGAAGAGACGAGAAAAATTTTTAAAAGTAAGAGGCACGTGTGCAATCTCAAGTTTTACTAACATGAAATACACTGACTATGCGAGGTCTATACATGCTATAGGTCACGATCCATTCCTTGTCCACTATTGGACTACCACACAAATGGCGGTGTATACGAATAACCATGATGTTGTATACATCGATGCCACTGCTCATTGGTGAAGAAATTACTATTACGAAATGGCGAACAAAGTCCACACATTTATCTATACCAGGCACTTGTCGATACCGGGACTTATAAAATGCCTGTCTTTCAAATGTTAAGCGCCGCCCGAAACGTAAATGCCATTCAGTATTGGCCTTTTGAATTTCTGAGAGTTGGCGAAAAACAGGAATCCGGATTCCCTATTCCATCAACAATGGTCTGCGACTTTGATAAAGCTTTGCTCAATGCTATTGTAAAGGTATTCAGTCAAAGCGTGAGTCTAAAGGCTTACTTGTCGATGTGCTATGCTTTACTTTTGAATGAATCCGGAATCAAGATTCCTAAATGTTTCATACGGTTGGATATTTGCCACTTTATGCATTTCTTGTCGCGGTGGAAATTTTTTGCATCACTGAAGGACCCTAAAGTTAAAAATTTTTATCTTTTTGCCTCAGCATTGCTAACAAAGCAAACAATCTTTGCCCAGTTTGTGAAATTAGCAAAAAGTATTGCCATTCCGTCTCTCAGCGAAGACGTAGGAGAAGACAGCTTAGGAGAAAATGTGCCAGCTGAAAGCGCCCGCTCCATGATTACCGGGAAGATCAAAGGTCTCGATGATTCACAAATCCCAGAAGAACTTCCCGACAACGACAATTATATTGATGAGTTTGATACTACATTAGACGATTGCAACGTTGTGATCTGGGCTCATAGTGTATTATACGAATATCGCCATACGGTAGCATCGTCGAGTACAGGAGATCAACTAAACCCATATTACGTCCCGGAAATATGCAAAAAAATTGAAAACTCTCTTATGATATTTTCCGTTGTATACAGGCGTAATGATAACAATATTAGGATATGGTAAAATAAATTTGAGCTCAGAACCTGTGGAATCCGAAATGAACGACGTGAAGCATATCATGTTACGTAATGAATCTCGACTGATGAGGGCGGACAAGTATATCACTATGCATTTGTTGTCGTTCGATGGCCAAGCAAAGCTAGCTGTTGCATCCCAAGATTGGGCAATGCAAAGTGACAGCCCGGATAAAGACGCATCTTGCTCCATCCAGAGTATAGAAGAATCTGTGACAAGTTCAACTCCAATTGCCCTTGATGATGACAAAGAGCTGGTGAATAACGAACCGGAAACTATACCAGATAACGATGACAATTACGACTCATACACCAGTGCTACTCTTGACGTGAAAGCGATCACAATCGGACAAAAAACAAGCCATGACTCTTCTCTCCTCGTTGGTCAGAACCATGAGTTGGATGTCAAACACAACTGAAGGAATAAGAATCTGTCACGTGAGGCAAAGCGAAAAACGTACTCAGACACATGTCCAGAATTTGAACTAACCAGCTTTTCGAAGAAAAGTCTTAGGCTGGCTAATCTAGAAAACGGCAACATGTGCCCGGCGACAAGGCACAAAAAAATAAGATTGTTGTCAGAAACACGTGCGGCTTTGACAGTATAACATTTATACTGGCTGGAGCATGCGATACGTTTCACAAAGCGATACGTTTCACAAAGACATATCAAAGTCTGATTCCGAGTACATGCATTTGTTGAGAAATTTTCTGCAAGATGGTTGCAGTGCCTAAATTTACAAATAGAGAGCTCTGCTACTGAGTAAAATGCAACAGTTTGAATCGACGGTTGAAAACAACGTGTTGACAGTTGATTGATATTCCAGCATTGGTAACGTAGCGCAGTACATGCTGGTAGATGATCCCAGCTACACAGAAAGAAAAGTGTGCCACATTTGTTTTATCGAAACAATGAGAAAATCGACTATTGTGCCTATAAATGTGGATATAATAGTAAACCATGGTTCGGGCAGGCTTGATGATGCGATAATGGATGGTATGCCGAATAACAAATCAATGTGCTGTGGCCAGGAAAAAGAAACCACTTTGACGTACGGATCGCAAATTGTAGTGGAATGCGATCCCACCGAGCTTGGTCTAAAAAAGAAGTGCAACCTTGCTGATTTTCAAGAATGTATACAACTGAAAGAGAAGTCCTTTTCGCTAGCTGGAGTAGTTGTACGTTATGGAAGACAGGGCAGAAGATCCGAGCGTTACGTGGGATATTCATTTCAGGGAACAAAATGCCTTAATTTGACGATACGAAGCGTAAAGTTGCGTCCAAATCCGAATCATTTCCAGTTGAGTCCTTCCTAATAGTTTATGCTTCGGCTTAATGCAACTCTTGCTCATACATTTCTTTGGCAGTCTTTGAATATTATACATATAGACATTACTTCAGCGTAGTTGATGGTTGTTTTCAAACTTCATATATTCCATCTTATGTATATGTATATTAGGGTGGTCCTTATTTGGGTCATTTTGAAATTTCAATGGACCGCTCCCTAAAGCCCCTCGAAATAAATTTAAAAAAAAACTCCTGCCAAGTTTGAGCCCTTAATATTAATATTAGACCGAGCCCCAAGACGACGAAAATTTTAAGTGGAAAATTGCATGTATTTTCGAAAACTCAACTTTGAATCTCTATAACACTGATAATTATTGATGAAAGAATCTGAAATTTGATTTAGTTATTTCTACTTGTACGATGTACAAAATGGTGCATTGGAAATTTTTTTAGATAGTTATATTCTTACCGTGTAATGCTTAACTTTTGTAAAAAAAATATTTTTCCATCACATTGAAAGATAAAAAGAAAAATTATCTAGAAATTGTTCTGATACACCATTTTTTACATCATAGAAATAACTAAACCAAATTTCAGATTTTTTCATCAATAATTATCGGAGTTATAGAAATTGAAAGTAGAGTTCTGAAAATGACATGCAATTTTCCCATTCAAAACTTTCGTCGTCTTGGCGGTCAGTCTAATATTAATATTAAGGGCGCAGACTTGGCAGGTTTTTTTTTTTCATTTATTTCGAAGGGTTTTAGGGCGCGGGTCCATTAAAATTCCAAAATGACCAAAATAAGGACCATCCCAGTATACCTATATCTACGGCTGTAGTATACGGCGGTCCGTGATCAATATTTTTCTATTCTTACTTCTATTTTTGGTTTTTAGTTTTTATTCTACTGACAAGTAATCTCAGCTACAGCTCTGAATGAATAATTACTGATATTACACGCACTTTATTATCATTTACTGTAATTTTTTTATGGTGAAAGGTCATCCATGTTGAAGTGATATTTCAGCTAGTATTAATAAACGTGTACAACCCTTGGAAATAGGTTCGACTATCAATATTTTCAACAAGCAGGTAGTGTGAAATATTGTTATAGATTAAAAATTACAAAGAAGGTTTGGGTTTTATATAATCATGTGCATATGTATGCATATGTTACGAACGGCCCTTATTTCCCATTTTGCTGCCGGTTTTTACATTTTTCTAATACACTGCATAAAGTGCAGTCAGCGCATTTGTACACGCGTGCGCTCAACCGAAGGTAGAGCAGGAAGTGAGTCCGAGCGCGATGACCACCAAAATGCCGATTTCGCGACTTGCAGAAACATTCCACTCTAAGGCAATCCGAGGTTTCCTTATCGAAACCGAAGTAATTGCCAGTCAGTCGATTATCACCGAAGGAGTGATCAAAGTACTCACCCCCCCGAACACTCCCGCGAGTCACACCTAGCCGTCGACAAGGACCCTAGACAACGGACGTGAGTGTGAAGCAGATCAGAGTGCGGAATAGAAGAAGGTCCTCTGTTGTTAACCTCTAAGGAAAACGGTCGCTACCGCGCCTAGTCAACAAGATAGCTGACTCTCATCGAGCGCCTGGCATAAGCTGCACCTGGATTCCCGCGTTAAGAAGTCGCTCGACGGTGGGTTCTCGGAGTTGGCTCGGGTAACGTTTCGGGATACACTCGGTAGACTCATTTCCTACTCTATTTTCCATTATCCTTATCAATCTTTCATCTTATATATATGTGTATTTTCTTCGTGTTTATTTTTACCTGTATCCCATTTGTTATATACCGAGAATATTCGGTGAGAGTAAACGACCCCCTCCCTACGGCAAAACCAACACTGGCGCGCACCGCGTGCGTGAGGCTCGTTCGGGAGGGGATAGGCGGCCAGTGGTGCGTCCGCCGAATCTTCCGCGCTAGGCCCAATCCGTATAGCCCATTCGCGCGAGTTCGATGAATACTTAACTTGAAAAGCAATCATCACGCCGAACACGGCAAAGAATGAACGCGAATAGAATGAATTCAACTGATGTGAACATTTATTTTCAAAATTTATCAACGAATTTAAAATCAAATATCAATTAATTGGATTCAAGTATTCATTATCAGTGTTTATGAGCGTTATTAGAGACACAGTGGAACAGGTAAGTGGAGGGTGAATCATTGAACAGAACATGGTCGAAAATTGATTCTTCAGAACTCAATTTTATTAATTTATAAATCAATAAATAAATAAACCAATGTTTGACGATGTTGTCTTCAATAATTTATTCTCCACTTACCCGCTCCATTTTGTCTCAAATATCACTCATAAACACTAATAATTAATAATCATATCGAATTGATAGATATTTAGTTGTAATTCGTTGATAGATTTTGAAAATAAATGTTCACATCAGTCGAATTCATTCTATTCGCGTTCATTCTTTGCCGTGTTCGGCGTGATGATTGCTTTTCAAGTTAAGTATTCATCGAATTAGCGCGGATGGGCTATACGGATTCGGCCTAGTGCGGAAGATTCGGTGGACGCACCACTGGCCGCCTATCCCCTCCCGAAAGAGCCTCACGCACGCGGTGCACCCTGTGTTGGTTTTGCCGTAGGGAGGGGGTCGTTTACTCTCACCGAATATTCTCGGTATGTTATCGGGAATCAGTGTCTAGCACAGTTTAGAGTATCTCACTATCGTTTTAATGGTAATTTTACTTTGTGTTCTCTACCCAATATATATATATATATATTGTAACGTGGCACGTTAGACCTCCG
The DNA here is from genome assembly GCA_963978835.1 of Tenthredo scrophulariae. Lineage (NCBI taxonomy): Eukaryota > Metazoa > Arthropoda > Insecta > Hymenoptera > Tenthredinidae > Tenthredo > Tenthredo scrophulariae. The sequence goes on from OZ022227.1 coordinate 31,060,266, forward strand.
CCTAACCGACCTACGGACGTGTCTAAGTCCGGCCGCCCGATTTAAATCCTGCCGCCCGACTACCCTGCGGAGCCCATTGGCCGCCGACCCTCGCACATGGCGAAGTGGTCGCCGCCAGCGCTCGCAGGTCGGGTGATGCCGGTTGGTACTAAAATCTCAAAAAGAAGTCACTTCCATCTTTGGAAACTAGTGTGAGCCTCGTGCAAACCAACGTAAAAGAAGTTCGGAGTGTTTTTAGAGAGAGAGAGAGAGAGAGAGAGTCTAAGGTGAGAGAGAGAGTGTGTGGAGGAGACAAAGTAAAGATTATAACGACCGGGCTGTACGAGGAATACGATTTGGAATTTTGATATACTGGACTACCGATTTGGAAAGAGATTGACCTCTGCACGACCCCGGCTCTCCGACCGTATTATTGAAGATCACCGTCGCACCCGAGGCCGCTTGAGCGTCCGTACCAGGTAGGATCAATCCAAGTCGTAGTAGACTCCACCCTGATACCAACCCGCACCCCTTGAAATATTCCCCGAGCCTCGAAAGCCGCGTGTCTGAATCTCAACCGTTCCCCCGCGAACCGTTGGATTCAAACCTAAAGAACACCGGTCACGTGCTGTTTTCGCTGCGCGTAACCGTGCCCAGATTGGCCACCGTTGCGCCGCTCGCAACTAAAATCAGACCGACGCCATATTGCCACAGACCTCTGACGTCACGCGTCGCACTCAGCTGCTGCCGGTCGGAGTTCTGTCGCTTTCTCCTCAGCCGAAGCCTGCCCCACCACTTCTCCGCCGCCGCTTTACCGCGCGCCGCGTCAGTCACCCACGAGACGTGAAGCGAGGCACGCAATCTCGCTACGGTGACAGCTGACTGTCCCGTAGCCAGAGCGAGTGAGATAGACCGTAGGTGGAGTCGACTTGGTCCTCCCTACCGTCGATCGGGCCTAGAGCCGTTGGAGTGCTCGACCGCGAGCTGTGATATTTAATTGTAATATCTTTCTTTTGTTTCATTCTAGTATTATTTAGATCATATTCCTAGTCAACTCAGAGTCATTATTTCCATAGTTTATTTGATATTTAGTATTTCACGTAGAGTAGAGTCAGTAGCAGTAATATTAATTTCGCTGTATTGTACGCCAGGTAGCGGGCGTGTCCAATAAGTTCGCCACCTTTTTCTTTTTTTCTTTTTAATAAAATAATAGTAAATCAAGTTCGGTTTGTGTCTTTATTCTTCGCCCCTACGAAATCCCTCTATCGTTACTAGCTAGCCGGAGGGTCCCAGAGCGAGAGAGAGAGGGCTTCTAACGAAGTCTGGCGCCCAGCAAAATCCCCTACCTATCCGTTGGGCCTGGTTTGTAGTCGGCTTAGTTTCTGAGGTCCCCGAACCCAGGGATAACCCGTTACAATATATACATCATTCTGCATATTCTATAGAATAGTTTATAGCCGTATACTACATCGTTCATTTAATTCACTGACTGTAGGTTCATTAGTCGTCTTCGTCCTAATAAACGAACTCCAGTACTTTACCCTATTCTTGTATCCTAAGCCATTCACAGATTGCACAGGTGTCCATAAGACTTAGTTCAAGCAAGGTCATAAGAGTAATCTTCAGCCGCTCGGAGATTACACCCTCGAAATTATATAAGAACTCGACACCCGAAGCCTTCAGCATCGGGTGCCTGTAACACATACATATACCAAATGAAATATAATATGTAGAAAAAAAATGTGGATTTTTTTTTTTCAGTTATAAATACAAAACAACCAAAAGCCCGAATGAATAACTATTGATATTGAATATTACTGGTACGTACTATTTTACTACTTTCGATAGGTTATTCGTGTCAAAGTGGTATGGTAATATTTAAGATAGGTTTAATAAACAAGTTCTGCAATTCTAAATGAGCAACAAAATACTAGATATCAGTGAATGTTCATATATGCAGGGTGTTGCAAAATTCGGGCACCATCTGCATACCAGCGGATTCCTTGCGAAAAATTAAGACGAGTGGCCTTTGCAAAAATGTCCGCGGGGACTTTTTTCCGTAAAAGCACCTAATAACGAACCAATCAGCGTTCGTCTTCAGAAAAGCCTGTCTAAAATCTGCATCGCCGTCTGCCCCACTACGGAGAAAAAGTCAATAATGTGTGGTGTTCCCCGCTCCGCCTCTTTATTGTTAAGCGCTTACGGTGGCTGCGAGCACGGCGGGAGGAGCGGGGCACACCACATATGATTGTCTTGTTATCCGTAGTGGGGCGGACGGTGATGCGGATTTTAGTCTTTCCTAAAGACGAACGCTGATTGGTTCGTTATGAAGTGCTTTTGCGGAAAAACTAAGTCCCCGCGGACATTTTTGCAAAGGCCACTCGTCTTAATTTTTCGCAAGAAATCCGCTGGTATGCAGATGGTGCGCGAATTTTGCAACACCCTGTATAATACCACAAGACCTTCAAAATTATCGGATACTTGGCAGATGTTTTGTTGCATAGCAACGAAATGGAGCATCCAAGTTGACCTATCACAGAGCTCATACAGTCGAAAGTCAGTGCCGGGTCACGAACGCTATTAATACTGTGCCCGTGGCTATAGTGTTCCGTTCGTTCACTAGAGTGGTTTATTCAATTTTTCGGTCGTCCAGGTGTTTCCCTTTGTAGTTTTCGTCCTCCGGGTTATTTCCCCCATAGTCTCCGTCGTTCAGGTATGAACGCAAGAAGTACTACGGGGAATGCCTTGACGACGAAAACTATGATGGCGGATACCTGGACGACGGAAACTATGAAAAGGAATACCTGGACGACGAGAACTATGAAGAGGGATACCTGGACGACGGAGACTATGGAGGAAATATCCCGGAGGACGAAAACTACGAAGGGAAACACCTGGACGACCGAAAGATTGGATAAACAACTCTCGTGAACGAACGAAACACCTTAGTCACGGGCACAGCATTAATAGCGTTTGTGACCCGGCACTGACTTTTTACTGTATAAGTTCTGTGATAGGTCAACTTGGATGCTCTCTAGCTGGGTAACCGTCGGTCACAGGAATTTTCGGCAGAGTACTTTTCGTTCCAGAATTTATTGAGGAATCTGCTCACGAAATTTGTTGCGCTCAATCTGGAACACCCCTTATTTTTCGATAAACGAAACGCTTAAAGTTTTCAAACGTCATCGCCATCCAAGCCGTTACGTTTCTGGCTACTGAAGTAATGTAAAAAAAGTATAAAACCGTTTTTGCTTGCAATATTCTGAGAGCCCAGACCCTGCATTTGATGAATCTATTCGAACATTTATGAAGTCCGGAGTATTTTTCCGAGATACAGCGATATACATGTGCCACAGATAGGTCTATTGTCCATATACCGTGAGAATCACGTGAAACCGAATGGATCCATGCTACCGGAGAGCGAATATTGGTGAATATGACGTCATTTTAGCGGGATAACCACTCGTTGCGCTGAACAATCCCTAGGGTGATTTTGGCGCGCGGTCGATGCAACTTGGCAGCCATCGTTGATAGAAGCCGGCTGACTGTCAATACATCGCGGAAGGTAGACATGTGGAGTTATGTTTGTTTATTTTAAGCAAATGATTAATAAGGTGAATAAAAACTACGTGAATAAGCTATGAATATTTATCAAAAATCTATCAATTAGTTTTGAATGATATCTTAATACAATCAAGGAATTAACCTAACCTATAACTAGGAATTAATTAGAGTCAAAAAGTTCATCGAGAACAACTAATTTGAACGAGATTATTGATTGTATTCTAGGGTTGAGGCTTCAATAAATTGAACAAGATGAGTGAGAAAAACTTTATTGAAGCTTACTAAAAGTTCATTCAATGCATGACAAGGATAATTGTCAAGTTGTAACAAATTAGTCCTCGTTACAGTCAGCAGCGCAGTTTAAACCGCCAGTTCTTAGAGTCTTCGAGAAATGCACTACGCCTAGACTGGACATAATGCCTGCGCCTGTAATTTCAAGGTAAGAATTATCACACATTCAATGACAACATTCATTGGCCACAAACATCTGCTAATATTAGCTGTAAAAAAAAATAAGTGCCGTTTAATGGAATTAAGTTATTGAAAAACATGAATATTTGAACAGTATGAATAACTACGATATCGTGCAATAAATGTGTGATAATTTTTACCTTGAAATTACAGGCGCAGGCATGATGCCCAGTCTAGGCTTTGTGCATTTCTCGAAGACTCCAAGACCTGGCGGTTTGAACTGCGCTGCTGACTGTAACGAGGACCAATTCATTACAACATGATACTCGTCCTTGTTACGCATCGAATAAACTTTTAGAAAGCTTCAATAAAGTTTTTCTCACTTACCTAGTTCAATTCATTGAAGCCTCAACCCCAGGATTAATAATTAATAATTCCGTTAAAATTGGTTGTTCTCGATGAACTCTTTGATTCTAATTAATTTGCAGTTATAGCTTAAGTTAATTCGTTGATCGTACTATGATATTATTGAAAACTGATTGATCGATTTTTGATAAATATCAATAACTTATTCACGTAGGTTTTATTCACTTCATTTATCATTTGCTTAAAATAAGCGAACATAACCACACATGTCTACCTTCCGCGATGTATTGACAGCCGGTTTCCAACAACAATGTCCAACAATGGCTGCCGAGTTTCATCGACCGCACGCCAAAATCACCCTAGGGGTTTTCAGTGCAACGAGTGGTTAACCTGCTAAAAATACGAAATATTCGCTTTTCGGTAGCATGGATCCATTCGGTTTCACGTGATTCTCACGGTATGTACGAATTATACACGGGGGGCTGAGAGTGAAATTGAATAGTATACATCGTATTTCAGAGAGGAATTAGTAATTTGCGCTTTTATGGTTGTTACGTTGTTTGTTGGGCAATATGAATTATTTTAGTGGATATCTTCTTATTTTTTGTTAATCCTGAGTGATGCAAGTCTCTACCGCATTTCTGCTCGAAATATTTTGCATGCTTTTTTTTTTAATTTCCTAGGAAAATAATGAGTGACTCAGTCACTGATTCGAGTGACCGTCATAAAACTCCTCGAGTTTTTCAAAGTAGTGCACAACAGAGAAAGGTCGCTGCGGAAAGGGAAAAGAAAAGAGGGGAAATTATTGCTAAAATGTCTGAATTGACTTCATTTTTTTCTATCGCGGACAAACCTATGGTCGGAGAAAATGTGCCAGCTGCGACTGATTCCTCTAACCAAGAATACTCGAATTATCCGAGTGATGACAGAACTAATCTTGAAATCACAGGGTCTGTAGTGGTGCAGATAATAGTTGGCGAGGAATTGGCCAACGATGCAAAGGCACCGGAAATCGATGGCCTCATGAATGACGCTGGTCTTTAGCCTGGAAAACCCACGCAAGATATGATCGATTTCTGGATAAATAAAGGTTGTCGTCTCCAGAATTCTGATGAGAAACTGTTCGAAAAATCAACGAGTCTGCAAGATAAAAAGAAACCTGACCTTTGCGATGCTCGAAAATGTTCAAAGGGTCTGTTTTTGCGCAAAAATAGAAATCACGAAACTATCGATGGGTTTTGTTTTTCTCCAACTACGGGAAAAGTTTACTGCTACGAGTGTAAATTGATAGCCTTCCAGAATAATACACAGCTGACTGGAGATGGATGCAACGACTAGAAACATGCATCCGCACGTATAACCGAGCATGAGACCTCGAACAATCATCTGGAAGCTATCACAATTTCAGCAAAACGAGCAATGATAAATGGGCGCATTGATGAGAAGTTACCGAAACAAGAAGCGGAGCAAGGTCAATATTGGCGAAAGGTTCTGACGCGAGTCGTCAGTACAATAAAATTTATTGCAGGACGTGGATTGGCCTTTAGAGGCGAGAATGAATCAATTGGGTCACCGAGAAATGGTAATTATCTGGGTACCTTGGAATTGCTGGCTGAATATGATCCGTTTCTTTCAACTCATTTCAAAGAAAAAGCAAATAAAGGAAGTGGACACGTCAACTATTTGTCATCAACAATCTGTGAAGAATTGATCGCCTTGATGGGCGAGAAAGTACTGAATGAGATAATGGTAAGAGTAAAAAAATTGAAATACTATCCAGTATCAGTTGATTCTACACCTGATGAAGCCCATATTGACCAGCTGACAATAGTTGTACGCTATATGGAAGGATGTGTCCCAAAAGAAATATTTCTCATCTTTATTCCAAATTGTGGCCACACGGGTTCTGCCGAGGCAAACGCTTTATTGGAATTTTCAGCTTCTCATAACATTGACATACATGATTGCCGCGGACAATCGTACAACAATGCTGCAAACATGGCTGGCAAGTACAAAGAAATGCAGGCTCCGATCTTGGGAAAGAATAGTTTGGCTGTGTGTGTACTATGCTGTGGCCATTCTTCGAAATTAGTTGGAGAAGCAGCAGCTAATTTTTGTGTTTCTGCAGTTCACTTCTTTGATGTCGTTCAAAACATCTATGTGTTTTTCACAGCAACGACCAAGCGATATGCAATTATGGTTGGAAAATTGTCTGAGAATAGCAGTAATTTCTGCGTCCCTAAGAAACTGAGTGGGACTCGATGGTTTTGTCGAGCTGATGCAACGAAAGTACTTGTCCAAGGCTATGAGAGACTAGAAAAAGCTCTGGCTGACATATCTGAGAACGAGGAGCAGAAAAACATCGTCAAGATACGAGGCTAATACACTTCTAGAGAAGATGTGCAGCATGGAAATTGCACTGTATGCTGTATTATGGAACGATATCTTGGGAAGATTTAACGCCACAAACAAGATGTTGTAGGATCCTAATATGGTTCTTCATTCTGCAGTGGGAGCATTGAAATCTCTTAGATCATTTGCCGATACGAAGAAAGAGAAATTTGACGAATACGAAGAAGCAGCGCGGAAATTATCGGGCACAGATGACTGTATTCAAACACGTTCGAGAAGAAGGAATGTCAGACTGAATCCACTAGATTATGGACGCGCAACTGTCACTTAAGGGGGGGGGGGATACTCAATTTGTTACCGGCCCTGTCTTTTTTCGCGAATATCTCCGAAACGGAGCGATGAATCGAATTGTCCTTTCGGCAGCCGATGTTTGACGAGTAATAAGTTCGAACTGGTACGTTTTTATCGGATGAAATCGGGATTTTTTTCCTTTTGATCGAAAATTTTTGGCGTGCCATTTATGTCGACTTATATCAAAGCCGACGCATCAAAAATGCAAAATAGCGGACGGGAGCCCGATTCTATAGAGAATTCCGAACACAACCATGCCAAAACATCTTTGTTTTCGACAACGATGAAAGAGGCAGTTGTATTCTACGTTTTTATTGTAATGTTCACGATTTTCAGAGGCTGAGAGCGGTAATGGCCGCTAAATGTCAAGATGTTAGTACTCCGAACGCCCGTGAGATGTCGTCGCGCGCACATTTTTGGATTATTAGTCAGAGATGATTGGACTACAGGTCGAGTGACGTAGTACCAGGTGTATCAATGTAACAGCGGGGCGACATCTCACGGGCGTTCGGAGAATTAACATCGTGATATTTAGCAGCCATTACCATTTCGAGCCTCTGACAATCGCGAGAATTACCACAAAAACGTGGAATACAACTGGCCCCTTCATCGTTGTCGAAAACAAAGATGTTTTGGAATAGTTGTGTTCGGAATTCTCTATAGAATCGGGCTCTCGCGGCCGATTTTGCATTTTTGATGCGTAGGCTTTGATATAAGTCGACATAAATGACACGCCAACACTTTTCGATCGAAAAAAAAAAAAAAAATCCGATTTCATCCGATAAAACGTACCAGTTTGAACTCATTACTCGTTAAACATCGGCTGCCGAAAGGACAATTCGATTCATGCCTCCGTTTCGGAGATATTCGCGAAAAAAGACAGGCCGGTAAAAATCGAGTATACCCTCCCCTTAATAGATACATTCAAGAACAACAGTATCAAGGAACCAAGGGAGATGTTTTATTACAGAATCCTAGCTGACAAAAACTTCGGAACCGCATTTCCGAGTACCGAAATCATATTAAGGGCCATCCCTAGTCGCCCACCTCCTTTTTGCCGAAAAATGGGTGGGCGACCTCCTTTCTGCCGAAAAAGGGGTGAGGGGAGAAATATTTCGATTATTATCCGAGCCCAGGCGTCGAAAACGCAAAAAAGGCCAACGTCGCGCGAATTCTATTTCAATTCCGTACACATACGTCCAAAAACGTGTTCATTTTAAGAGCCGACTTCTGGTTTTTACTTCTTTCCATCGTCAATTTTCTTGGCGGCCATGATTTTCAGTATCGTTGACTATGTTCACTCTATGGAGTGACGCCATAGTTCACTCGTCAACTCGTCCGACTCGTCCGACGAGTGAACGATGGCGCTTACAGATTTAGTACAGTGGTTCTCTATCATTCTTTCTTTACCGTCGAAATGAAAAAAGGAATGGTTTAAATACTGAATGGTTTCATTCTTCAATAAGTGAAATGAACACGGGAATCGTCGACAATTAGTTTTTCTCTTATTCTAATTTGGTCTATTATGAAACTTTAATTATAAATTGATATAAACCTCTGGTCTGTATAAAACACGCTTTTTAGTTTGTTACATGAGTAATAAATATAATAGTCTAGTCAACAAGATCCATTTTTGGTGAAATCCTCATAGAGTTCACCGAAAATGATAATTTTGGTGTCATTCGATTCGGATTGACGTCTAGTAAGTTTTTGAAAAAGTTCAAATGGCGCCGATAAAAATTGCAATAGTTATAAACAATATAGTGAAAAAAAAGAGTGCTTTTGTTTTTTTGAAAAATCTCAAAAACATTAAAAGATTTTCGAAATCGGAAAAAAGATTTAAAAAGAGGAGGAAATTTTATTCAAAAAAGTCCCACCTCTCGAAACTGTATCTCCAATATTAATAATTTTAACGGAGCCCTAAAGTTATTACTAGAACGGGGAGTCTGGCGTTCACGCGCGCCGCGTCATTCAGACACGGTGAATAAAAATATTATTTAAAAATATTAAATATGAATATTAACGAATAATAGTACATTACAATACGAGTCCGGTGAAACTTTTTCTGACGAGTGTGAGGTTGCAGCACGAGCCGAACGCGAATTTTGCAATCACACGAGATCAGAAAAAGTTTTTCCGTCGAGTATTGTACAAAATTTTACTTTAGGAGGTGTGAAAATGGGGGTTTTAGCCACGCGAAGCGTGGCTAAAACGACCAAATCACACTGAGTGAAGTAAAAAAATGTACATACCTTTAGAATAGGTTAATAAACAATAATCCGCGCAAAAAAAATTTTATTTGCATTTTCCATATTTTATGCATTAGTTAATTAACAACATTTTTGAAATGGAAAGTTAACATAAAAACCTTCGTAATTATGAAAATAAAAATCTCAATTTTTTTTTGCTTCGTACAGTTGTTAGAAAGAGGTGAAAAAATAGATTTCCGTTGGAAAAATTGAAAAATTTGAATTTTCCACTTATTTATCAACAATCTACTGGACTGCAAAATGAATAGTAGCATAATAAAGCGTCTGTAAAAATTTTTTTTTTTTTTAATCTTAATTCTTTTGTTTTTAAATCGTTAAGGGCCACCTTAAAATATTTCTTCAAAATTTTTCACCTCCATTGTTTAAAAAATTGTTATAAACAAATGCCGTATTTATGAGATAATGAAATTTTTTTTTTTACGATTTGAAGGATTGAAAATGATTATGATTTGAAAAAAAAAACATTTGCAAGAAAAAAAAATGTTATTGCTTAAAAATGCATTCGTTAATTAACTATTTTTTTTTGTCATTTATTAATAATATTAGGGAATCGTTTTTTTTTTTTAAATCATTATTTCTATTGTCCTTTTATATCCTGAAGGAAACATAATTTTTTATCAACATCTTATTTGTTTATTTGATAAACAATTTGTTATAAACGAAGAAATTTTTATTTTTTAATTTTTTTCGTTAACTGAAAATTAAAATAAAAACAACTATGTATCGCATGATATATGAAAAAAATTTCATCAATTGGTTTTGTCCATTTTCAAACGCTTCAAAAGGTTTATGTTGGCATTAATTGATTGCTGAGTCATTCGGTTCTCATTAAAAACCCATTAAGGTCCAATTTGCATTGATATCTGCAGTGACTATTGTCTTACATTATAAGATAAGGTTTATATTGTTGAAATGATTATTCAATAAATAATACCTTTAAACTATAAATAATCTTGTTATTACTTGTAGTTGATAAAAACCTAAGAAAAATATCGCTATTGATCATTGTTTTCCTCACAATGAAAAATATAACCAAGTTAGAAACTTTAAAAGCCAAAAAAAAATTTTTCTTTCGAATTTTTATTAAATAATAAGAAAAAAGTAAATAAATAATTGAGTTAGATCTCGAAATATCGGTCCATGTTGTTGATCACATTGAAATGGTTAAAAATGACCTGAAGTATTTTTCTCGTATCTGTACTAGTTCAAAAGTTATTTGAATAATAGTGATCGGAAGCTGAAAGAAAATATGGAACTTATAAGCAGTAAAACATTTAAAATTTTCTAAAAAATAGATAAAAATTTTTTCATTTATCATGCGATACATAGTGTTTTGTTACGTATTCCATGCTATTCCAAACTCCTCTATGCTCTCTATGCTCTCTCACTCTCAATACCCAAGACACAACATCCTGCATGCGTCCAGTCTCCAAGCCTCTAATGAGAGGAAGTCTCACCTGTACCTTTTAAGAACTGCATCCCTACCTATGCACCCATAAAATCGCACCTGCATAAACGCGCTCATGCCCGGGAAAACAATGGAAAAGAATGATCTCATCATTCAGCTCAACAGTAGCCATTTTATTGCAGAGCACTTGCTCTTTCAATCGTCGACCAGGGTTGCGATTCTGTACTTCTCCGCTAACTCCGCTAACCCAGCAGAGACCGTTGGTTGGCTGAGGAACGTCCAATCGGAGATCGTTTCGGATCGGTGGTCATACGGTGGCGCCGTGGGCTTTGCCCGGCCGCTAGTCGTAACAAACGCGAGGCCCTAGTTACACTTGATTTACATGCATGTCACAAGTGTACCATAAGGATAAACCGAGGAGATGAACAGAAAGAAAGAGAACGATTAAATGAATCAAAATATCGGACTGCATTTATTCATTGATTTATTCGTTCTCTTTCTTTCTTTTCATCTCCTAGGTTTATCTTTGTGGTATATAAGCATGTATATCAAGTGTAAGTGGGCCTCGCGTTTATTGCGACTAACGGCCGGGCCAAGCCCACGGCGCCACCGTACGACTGTACTGACCGATCCGAAACGATCTGCGATTGGACGCTGCGCAGCCAACCAACGGTCTCCGCTGAGTTAGCGGAGTTAGCGGAGTTAGCGGCGAAGTACAGAATCGCAACCCAGAGCAGTCAATCATCACTTGCTTCACGATCATTAAAGAAAGCAGTCACTCTTAGCGCCGTATTCATAGTCGGGTCTTATGTTGAAGATCGTCTTAAGTCAGCTCTAGACTCGACTTGATTGGCAAAGAGCTGTTCTTAAGGTGAAGTGAAACGTTTGTCAGAACCTCGAAAACGGGAATCGTGAATTCTTCGAAACTACTGAATCAATCACAATGAAACTTTGAGCGATTACACATAATTGTGGCAGAAAGTGGCTGATTATTCCACTTTTTCAAAATTTGACAAAAATTTTTACAGATTGACCTACCGACCATATAAATCTCGAGATTATTCACTGTTCCCGCAGATAATCGCATTTCCCCGACAATCAGCCACTCCGCAATGAAAAACCACACACTTTGAGCCTATTTCCGTGTCATTTGATAGAGAAATGACTGAAAATTGACGATTCTCCGTCACTCATAACTAAAAAACCGACATTCAGTTGAGGTGAGAACCTGTACTGACATCGCGACCAGTATACTTGTGAACCGAGCGGTGGCGCTAGTGAAGGTTTCTTCTGTCGCTTTACGTAAGATGTTTCTGCTGCTCCTCCTGACTTAACCTCGACTGACAGCTAGTCACTCTATTTCAGATTTGAGTTTATGGAAAGATCGATTTATTGGACAAGAATCCAAATAACACAAGCCCTCACATACTACATAACCTCACACTTTTGACAGCTAGCCTAGCGTAGGAGTTCAGTTTAGATTTGAGGTTATGGAGGAATCTATTAGTTGGTCGAAAATCGAAATAATAAGAATACATTCAAATGACGTATACAAGCAGACGACACAAACTCACACTTTTGACAGTTAGCCCAACATAGGAGTTCATTTCAGATTTGAGGTTATGGAAAGTTTGATTTGTTGGACAAAAATCCGAATAATACAAGAGGACGACATAACTCCAGACTTTTGACAGCTAGCCTAACATAGGAGTTCATTTCATATTAAAGGTTATGGAAAGTTCGATTTCGAAGTTCGAAATAATCGCGAGCATTGGTATACGTATATACTGGCGTAGCAAGCGTCGGAAGATGTGCACTGCGCCATCTAGCGGTAGGCAGAGGTACCGAATGTTCGGTATTTCTGTCTTACCACGGTGAAAAGCACCCGGCCGTGGCCTTGAAACGTTTCACTTCACCTTAAGACGATCTTGAACATAAGACCTGACTATGAATACGGCCATTAGACTCGCTTCCAAAATCATAATTCATTACCTCGAAATCACTCTTCACTTAAACTCTAAGAACTTGTAAAACTCATATAGAAGATTATTCACCAATAAACGATTATTCAATTATTATATATATCAAAACCCCAAAAAGCACCTCTGGTGCAAAAACCTTACGCCAAGTACAATAATGCGGTCAATACCCCCAAAAAAATTCCTCCTCAACAAAAGTGGTACTACAATAATGTCTACTTACAAAAGGATTGGAATCAGATACAATTGCCAAGTACATGTCTTCCGTATAATGGTATATGATGATATATACTTGTAAAAAAAAAGATCCGAAATTAATCCGGAAAAAATAAAAATTTGGAGTACGTGTTACTTGGCGGGCCTATATTTCAATTACTCGAGGATTATCAACATGGTTGTTCTTTCGTACTCGTCTACAAAGGCCCGCCAAGTACCACTACCTCCAAATTTTTATTTTTTCCGGATTAATTTCGGATCTTTTTTTTTACAAGTATATATCATCATATACCATTATACAGAAGACATGTACTTGGCAATTGTATCTGATTTCAATCCTTTTGTAAGTAGACATTATTGTAGTACCACTTTTTTTGAGGAGGAATTTTTTTGAGGGTATGGTCCGCATTATCGTACTTGGCGTAAGGTTTTTGCACCAGAGGTGCTTTTTGGGGTTGATTTCACTACTTTTTGTAAAATTTTGCTCGACCACCTGAAAATTATGCTCGCTCGCTACGCTGGGTCGATTGGGTCTTTCTATATCCTTTTGTAAGTAGACATTTTTGTAGTACCACTTTTGTTAAGGAGGAATTTTCCTGAATGGATTTTTTCGGGGGGAGTGACCATATGATTGTACTTGGCGAAAGTTTTTTGCACCAGAGGTACTTTTTAGGAGTGATTTCACTACTTTTTGTAAAATTTTGCTTGACTACCCAATAACTGTGCTCGCTTGCTACGCTCGCTGGTTTGGGTTTTCCTATATCCTAGCTCGCTAGGCTTGCTTAGTTGTCAGCATTCTGCTGATTGTTTATATGAGTATCTCAATGAATGTACGGCGATGCATTTTATATCATCTAAATCCCTCAATAAGCATCAATGTTGAATATTGTACTATAATATAAAAACTACCTGATAATTGTGCTCGCTCGCTACACTCGCTCGATTGGGTTTCCCTATATCCTCGCTCGGTGGTCAACATTCTGCCAATTGTTTCTATGAGTATCTCAATGCATGGGCGGTGATGCATTTTATACCATCTAAGTCTCTTGATAAGCAGTAATGTTAAATGGAGTAATATAATATAAATGTGTTGAAAGCACGGAAGCCTGAAATAATGACACACGCTATCATGCGTTGCTAATTTTCAAGCACTGTAAAGGTATGTTTGTGTGCGCATGTACTGAATGTGATATATTTGACCCATTAAATATACGAAAATATTTGGAAATAAATAATAATATATTAAAGACGTGCCATGTTGAATAAAAGCTTTGTTACTCATTTATTCATGTTGTAGACTGAACTTCATACGATTTAATAACCGTACCTATAAACCAACCTCAAAATTGCGCGTTTCATCATTTTTTGAGAGATTGTTATAATTTCGCTTTCCACTTCAAATGCGAATTTTATGATAATAAGTAAGTATACGAAGCATAAAAGAGACGAAAATTTGTAGAATGTTACGATGTCCGAATATGAACAGAACTGACAGCTCCGTCTCAGGACCTAGAATCGAATCTCGGTAGTCCGTCTGTGGTCCTGTCCGTGGTTTTGGGCAATCGATTCTCGATCTTACGTCATCAACATCGACAAGAGCGCCATCTGACAACTGATGCTGAGTACTTATATCTCTGCTGTCTAGTGGTGGCCACTCTTTCCTAATTCTCATCCGCATGGCTTTAGTGGACTGAGTTTGGCTGAAGGCGGTGATGATGAACAAAAATTTCGACCGAAACTGGTACTCCGAAACTTGAAATAATCATATCTGAGCTCTCCGTACACTGATTCAATCGGAGTCAGACTTGAATGAAAGCTCTTCCTGCCCACAATCTGAGATAAATATTCCAATCCCATGGATTTCGCGAGGTGCAAGATATGAGGGAAATACTGTCTCCCCACCACGCCGGCCAGCTCCCGTACGGGTATAAAGACTCGTCGAGTCTCGCGCGGTGTATTACCTATGTATACCGTGATAATCACGTGAAACCGAATGGATCCATGCTACCGGACAGCGAATATTTCGTATTTTTAGCAGGTTAACCACTCGTTGCACTGAAAACCCCTAGAGTGATTTTGGCGGGCGGTCGATAAAACTCGGCAGCCATTGTTGATAGAAGCCGGCTGACTGTCAATACATCGCGGAAGGTAGACATGTGTGGTTATGTTCGTTTATTTTAAGCAAATGATAAATAAAGTGAATAAAACTTACGTGAATAAGCTATTGATATTTATCAAAAATCAATCAATCAGTTTCAAGTGATATCATAATACAATCAACGAATTAACTTCAGCTGTAACTGCAAATTAATTAGAATCAAAGAGTTAATCGAGAACAACCAATCCGAGCGAAATTATTAATTATTATTCCTGGGCTTTAGGCTTCAATGAATTGAACTAGGTAAGCGAGAAAAACTTTATTCAAGCTTTCTAAAAGTTTATCCAATGCGTAACAAGGATAAGTATCATGTTGTAATGAATTAGTCCTCGTTACAGTCAGCAGCGCAGTTTAAACCGCCGAGTCTTCGAGAAATGTCCAAAGCCTAGACTGGGCATCATGCCTGCGCCTGTAACGTTAAGGTAAGAATTATCACACATTCATCGCACGATATTGTAGTTATGACAAGGTGAACTAACCCTAAACATCATCACTCGAGGATGATTGCGAACCGCTGTCAAGTAGTCGTTACGACAGGCTATTGCCGGAGAGCCACAAACAGCTGCCAATGTTGCTGTAAAGAAAATAAGTGCTGTTTAGTGGAATCTAGTTATTGAAAAGCATAAATAGTGAAAAGTACGCCCCAGTCACACTAAACAGGTTGTCGGCTGCTGAGTTATAATTAACAACAAGCGATGCAACATGTAGCGAGTCGCACATGCCTGTATGCTTTAAATCTTTTGCCTGTGCGCTTGGGCACCAAAGTTTAAAAAAATAAGGGTAAACGAATTTGACTTCCCGTGACGAAACCGTCTGCACTCTGGAGTTTTATCGAAGTTCACACCGCTTCAAATTTTCTTGTACCAACGCAGATGGAGCTACCAAAGATGTTTCGCACCCTCACTGATCTTCATCGTCTTGTCCACGACGATTGACCTCGAAGTGTCCGCCCTGCATCCTGATACAGTCACCTATGCGACTGTAGAACCCTTCGGTTATGTTTGCGAGCATCTCGGGACTCATCTCTGCGAAGATCTCCATAACCCGAGCTCGCAGTTCAGTGAGGTGAAACCGACAGGCTATTGGCGTATTTCCTTGGGCTGCACTAGTACGCACGGAGTCAAGTCAAGGAAATATGCCCTACAAGAGCTGTAGCATACATCGACCAATGTGATTGATAAGAAAGCTACATGATTTGATAATATCAATGCAAATCTGAGAAATAAGTCATATTATTGAGCTAAGATTGCCGACAATCACCAATATTGAAACGGTGCGCCCCAGTCACAGTATTGAAAATGTTATCTTATAATCAACCGTCAAACAGAGTCTGCAGAACAGGGTCGGAGTAATCATGGTTTAAACAAAAACACAGATGAGAATCAGTGTCTTACTTTGAATGAATTCGGTTTGCTCTCCAACAGTTGGAATTTGTAGTCAACATTGAACCACAAGTAAAATGAAGCTTCCAGTGTTCCAAAATCTTTTCATTCCATTCAGCTTTGGATTTCCTTTTTAAAATAAAGATCATGCTGGACTTATGATGCCTCTACAAATGTCCAAGACAACATTCGTTGGCGACTGAACAGTAGTCCAGGCAATCATAGAACTCGCTGATTGTGATGGATATAGCCTGAGGATCCATCATTCGAAAATGTTTCAAATACTGGCTTGCAGCTTTAAAAGGTTCTTAATCCTGCCTGCGGCATAGCGCCAGAGCGGCATACAGAGCGTAATCGAGTAGCCATGCATCGGGTGAATGAGCAGAATACTAGATCGGCCTATCCGTCAATCTGTAGAGATTCAAAGATAAACGAACTCATGGTAGTTAAAACTAGAGAGTAACAACAGAATACAAGGCGGTTGACCCTGTCAATACCGAAGGATAGAATTCTATGGCATTCAAAAGGATGCATGTTTTAATTATTACTAGGTAAAATCATGTTGTACTTGCAAACCAAGAACAGGTGTTTTTCAATTAATAAAATACAGGTACGTCTCTTTCGATAACTTCGATAATTCTCAAGGCACAGACAGTCTGTTCTTCTAAGATGCCCAGATATCCTCATTGACATTCGCGATCACGCAAAGTTCCTTCAGGTTGAGACTATCAGTTTCTGCTTCGTCAGGCCAGTAACGAGCAATACCATGTATTCGGCCACAAAGCAAATGTTATGGAGAACTGTGTTTAACAAGTCGAGCGTGAGCTAGAGTGGTCCGACTGCAAATCATTTAGAAAAAAACATCATGGCAGAATCATCTTACTCTTCGAGATTGCTGATTGTAGAAAGTTCGAAAACTATCTATCAGCGATTCCAACCTCTTACACAATTTTAATTTCGTAGCAGATTTTTGCAGATTTCATTATGAGGCGTATATTGACTCATCTCCGAGTCAAACCGCTACAATGCAATGGCTGGAAGATTTCAACGGAATTAGCAACAAGGTTTTCGGTTTCGGGAAATTTCATAACCGTGTTTATAACCTCCGAAATTGAAAAAGCCGATTACTCGGATTTGCCGATACTGCCGAGTCCCAGCTCTCGTTATGTGTTGATCTTTGCTATTTCTGTTATTACTGTAACTAAGTACCGGGAATTTCCAAACTTTTGATTCACGCTCACCACGATGTATGTAGTCACACGTGAAATTGTAATTTCTAAATTTTCCGGCAGGCGCAAAAAATTATTAGAGTCTGTCAACGAACTTTCTGTTGGATATTTTTACGCGCAAAAAATATTAATGTTTCTGGCAACGAACTTTCTGGTGGGAACTTTTACGCGCGAAAAACTATGCTTAGACTACTCGTGATTGGATGGCACCCACAATTCCGAGGCAATAAACAATAAGACTCTACGTTCCCGGTAACGAACTATTTTGAGCGCGAAAAATGATGTTCAGACGACTCCTGATTGGCTGGCACCTACGCTTCCGAAGCAATAAACAAAAGGCGCCCCATATTCCCGGTAACGAACTATCTGTTCGATATTACGTACCGAACTGATAAGACGTGTTTCAATTTCTTGAAAAATGCCGAATATCAAGTACACGATAGAAGAAAGGGTGAAAATGGTTCAGCAGCACGAGCAGGGTACTAGTTACCAACGAATTTCGGACCATTTCGCGGCGGAGAATCCGGATCGGCCAATTCCATCGCCTTCGACGATCTACGGCATGGTGACGAAGTTTCGGACGACGGGCAGCCTGGACCCGAAGAGGAACGCCATCTGCCAGCCGTCAAAGCGCCTGACCGAGGAGATCAAGTATCAGATCTTCCTCAAGGCTGCAGAACCCGGACGCAAGCCATCGAGGATTATTGCCCAGGAAGTGGGAGTGTCCCCAGCTTCGGTCCGCCGGGTTCTCAAAGAGGATAAGTGTCGGCCATTTAAACTTGAACGACACCAGCAACTCTTAGTTGGGGACCATGAGTCCCGTTTGATTTTTTGCAGGGAGATGATGGACCGCTTCAACGTAGACAGGGGACTACTGAGCCGGATCTGTTTCACAGACGAATCCACGGTAGTACTCGTTTCTTCGCCGAATAGGCAGAATACGCGCGTGTGGGCTTGGAACAACCCTCATCTGCAGGTCGAGTCCCAGACACAATATCAGCAAAAGCTGAATGTGTGGCTCGGCTTGTACTACAACCGGCTCATCGGACCGTTCTTCATCGAGGGAAATTTGAACGGCGACAAGTACCTAGACTTGTTGCGTGACCATATTGTCCCTGCCTTGAGAGCCATCGAAGGGGATGTGAGGAGATTTTATACATTGAAAATTAACAATTGTTATCAGGAATACTGAATCATTTTAATTGGTATTTCGTGAAACAAACATTGCTTTCTTTAACTATCAGGGCCTACCCATCTGGTATCAACAGGATGGAGCACCTGCGCACTACCGCCTAGACGTTAGGGCTTATCTGGACCAAGAGTTTCCTGATCGGTGGATTGGTAGACAAGGTCCAGTCTTATGGCCTCCTCGATCACCTGACCTCGCTCCGCTGGATTTTGGACTGTGGCCGTGTATGAAAAACGCCTTGTACACGGAGAACCGCATCGCCAACCTCACTGAACTGCGAGCTCGGGTTATGGAGATCTTCGCGGAGATGAGTCCCGAGATGCTCACAAACATAACCGAAGGGTTCTACAGTCGCATAGGTGACTGTATCAGGATGCAGGGCGGACACTTCGAGGTCAATCGTCGTGGACAAGACGATGAAGATCAGTGAGGGTGCGAAACATCTTTGGTAGCTCCATCTGCGTTGGTACAAGAAAATTTGAAGCGGTGTGAACTTCGATAAAACTCCAGAGTGCAGACGGTTTCGTCACGGGAAGTCAAATTCGTTTACCCTTATTTTTTTAAACTTTGGTGCCCAAGCGCACAGGCAAAAGATTTAAAGCATACAGGCATGTGCGACTCGCTACATGTTGCATCGCTTGTTGTTAATTATAACTCAGCAGCCGACAACCTGTTTAGTGTGACTGGGGCGTACTTTTCACTATTTATGCTTTTCAATAACTAGATTCCACTAAACAGCACTTATTTTCTTTACAGCAACATTGGCAGCTGTTTGTGGCTCTCCGGCAATAGCCTGTCGTAACGACTACTTGACAGCGGTTCGCAATCATCCTCGAGTGATGATGTTTAGGGTTAGTTCACCTTGTCATAACTACAATATCGTGCGATGAATGTGTGATAATTCTTACCTTAACGTTACAGGCGCAGGCATGATGCCCAGTCTAGGCTTTGGACATTTCTCGAAGACTCGGCGGTTTAAACTGCGCTGCTGACTGTAACGAGGACTAATTCATTACAACATAATACTTATCCTTGTTACGCATTGAATAAACTTTTAGAAAGCTCCAATAAAGTTTTTCTCGCTTACCTAGTTCAATTCATTGAAGCCTCAAGCCCAGGAATAATAATTAATAATTTCGCTCGAATTGGTTGTTCTCGATTAACTCTTTGATTCTAATTAATTTGCAGTTACAGCTGAAGTTAATTCGTTGATTGTATTATGATATCACTTAAAACTGATTGATTGATTTTTGATGAATATCAATAGCTTATTCGCGTAAGTTTTATTCACTTTATTCATCATTTGCTTAAAATAAACGAACATAACCCCACATGTCTACCTTCCGCGATGTATTGACGATCAGCCGGCTTCTGTCAACAATGGCTGCCGAGTTGCATCGACCGCGCGCCAAAATCACCCTAGGGATTTTTCAGCGCAACGAATGGTTAGCTGATGAAAATGACGTCATATTCGCCAATATTCACTTTTCGGTAGCATGGATCCATTCGGTTTCACGTGATTATCACGGTATATTTTTTTCTTTTATTGTACTTGGCGCGAGACTCTGCCGAGTCTCTTGATTTACATCAGTCACCCATCACCCAAAGACCGGTTACCTTAAGGTGTAAAACGAGGGACGAACTCAACGACAGCTCTATCCAGACACGTACTACTGGTAGCAGCTGAACCCTAATCCTGAATAACTCTAATTACAATCATAACACTGGTAGCAGCGTAACCACCTTATCAACCTCATCCATAACAGTTTTTATTTTAATTTTCAGTTGACAAAAAAAAATTAAAAAATGAAAATTTCTTTGCTTATGACAAATTGTTTATCTAATAAACAAATAAAATGTTGATAAAAAATTATGTTAACTTCGGGATATGAAAGGACAATAGAAATAATGATTGAAAAAAAAAAACGATTTCTCGATATTAATAATAAATGACAAAAAAAAAAATAGTTAATCAATAAATGCATTTTTATGCAATAAAATTTTTTTTTTGAAAAATGGCTTTTTTCTAATCATAATCATTTTCAATCCTTCAAATCGTAAGAAAAAAAATTTCATTATCTCATAAATACGGCATTTATTTATAACAATTTTTTAAACAATGGAGGTAAAAAATTAATCAAATATATTTTAAGGTGGCCCTTAATGATTTATAAACGAAATAATTAAGATTTTTGTAAAAAAAAATTTTTACAGACGCTTCATTGCTATTATTCATTTTGCAGTCCAGTAGATTGTTGATAAATAAGTGGAAAATTCTAATTTTTCAATTTTTCCAACGGAAATCTATTTTTTCACCTCTTTATAACAACTGTACGAAGCAAAAAAAATTGAGATTTTTAGTTTCATAATTACGAAGGTTTTTGTGTTAACTTTCCATTTCAAAAATGTTGTTAATTAACTAATGCATAAAATATGGAAAAATGCAAATAAATTTTTTTTTGCGCAGATTATTGTTTATTAACCTATTCTAAAGGTATGTAAATTTTTTTACTTCACTCAGTGTGATTTGGTCGTTTTAGCCACGCTCCGCGTGGTTAAAACCCCCATTTTCACACCTCCTAAAGTAAAATTTTGTACAATACTCGACGGAAAAACTTTTTCTGATCTCGTGTGATTGCAAAACTCGCGTTCGGCTCGTGCTGCAACCTCACACTCGTCAGAAAAAGTTTCACCGGACTCGTATTGTAATGTACTATTATTCCTTAATATTCATATTTAATATTTTTAAATAATATTTTTATTTACCGTGTCTGAATGACGCGGCGCGCGTGAACGCCAGACTCCCCGTTTTAGTAATAACTTTAGGGCTCCGTTAAAATTATCAATATCGGAGATACAGTTTCGGAAGGTGGGACTTATTTTAATAAAATTTCCTCCTCTTTTCAAATCTTTTTTCGATTTAGAAAATCTTTTATCGTTTTTGAGATTTTTCAAAAAAACGAAAGCACTCTTTTTTTTACTATATTGTTTATAACTATTGCAATTTTTATCGGCGCCATTTCAACTTTTTCAAAAACTTACTAGACGTCAATCCGAATCGAATGACATCAAAATTATCATTTTCGATGAACTCTATCAGGATTTCACCAAAAATGGATCTTGTTGACTAGACTATAATTCAGGTATTAATTTTGCCACCACTACCATATTAGAATTTCTACCATATTAGAATCAGAATTTTCGGAAATTGACAGATGTACACAAAATCAAAGTAGTTCTGGAGTTTTGGTCAAATCTTAGGAATCGCCTGAAATTTTAGTATGGTGTAGACACAACCTTCATCAACCCATATCTGAATCCGATCAACTACTTAGTTTGTAAGATAATTGCAATCAAAAATCGGTCTTTTTCTACGCGATGCCCATACTCAACACATGAAAGGATAGGACTTTGCTCACATTTTTCATTTTAGACGCCAAACGGATCTTCGGATTTCAATAAAAAAAACCACTCGTTTTTACAGTACTATTTGCGATTAATTTAAAAAAAAAATGACAATTTTCTACTACTTAGTTTTGGAGATATTGACGCACGAAAAATAATAATTTTATTCGACACTGAACGGAATTGAATCTGTTTAATTCATTTATATATATTTATAATATATATTACTATATTATGAATCTTAGTCTGGATAATATCCGTACTCTTATACTCATAAAATTAAAATCGCACATGGATCGAATACATATTAAATGCATAAACAACCTATGAAAAATATTGAAACCAACAGCAATAGTTTTTTTTTTTTTTTTTTTTTTTACAATTAAAGAAGTTACGAATTTGTTTGAATAAAATTAAAGCTTGTTTTTCAGGTGTTCAACTACTTTGTTGATAATTTTTTTGGCTCGTGTAACCCTTGGTTTTTTCGAGATCGTTTTTGTGGATATTAATTTATTCTGATTTCGCTAAATTATCTGAAAGATATTGCGAATCATCGTCCTTCTACAACAAATTTTTGTTGCAGATCGTTCGAGTTAGAAACGTCTTTTTTACATTTAGCCGCATTTGCTCGGCACATAGCCTCCACAGCTTCTAGTTCTTTATCACAGTTTTTTTTCGTAAGCCGACCCTCAAATCTTACTTGAATTGACATTATTTCGCAAGACACTGATTAACCTATGCTCGAAGCTGCTAACACAGGAGATCCGCTGTTGCCACGATTACACCGCCACGCTCTATACGTGTAGGGGACCTATCCATGCATGAAGTATGTTTGTGTAGGACGGACAGAGTGTATAAAAGCTTTGTCAAAAGTTTCTCACCAACCGCGTCATATAATAATTGGGTTTTACTGATGATGATCTTTATTTTCATATTTATGCCTTTCGGCGTTACATGTTCTTCACATCATAACAGTCAAACCAAACCAAAATATAATATAATACTGAACCAAAACAAAAATACAATACTGAATGAAACTTAAATAAGCTTTTCTTGTTCTTTCCCGTACTACTGCCTCCGTTCCTTCTCCCCTCCCCTCTAGCCATTACTGGACTATTCCTCTCGCCCCCTTCCACCTTCTTATTTCCTTTCTTCTTCCTCCTCTTCCTCTCTTCCTCGCCCCTTTCCCTTCTTCCCTCTCCGTTCTCTTCTTCCTTGCTTCGTCTCCTTTTTCTTTTTCCCTACTCTCTCTTCCTCTCGCCCTATTTCCCCTCCTCCAATTGTACGTTCAATTTCCTCATTTCCTCTATGGCTTCTAACAACCTCCTCCCCCATTACTTTCTCTTTTTCTCTAACTCTTTCCTTTCTCTCATTTTTTCCTCCCTTCCTTTCTTCACTTCCTTGCTTTCTATCTTTCCTCCTTTCCCTTCTCCTCCTTTTCCTCCTTGCTCCTCCTTTCTGCTCCTTATTCCTCTTCTTCTTTTCACTCCTCTCTTTTCCTCTATTCCCTTCTCTTCTTCTTTTCATTTCTTGCCCTTCTCGTCCCCAGCTAGCCACTTCTTGTTCCCTTTCACCTTTCCTCCTTTTTTCTCTGTTTTTCCCCCTTTCTTCTTTCTTCCACCTCCTTTGCCCTTGCTCTCCATCTTAGCTCTCTTCTTTCATCTTTCATGTCTATTCCCTCTGTATCACTACCCCTTCCCTTCCTTCTACTGTCTTTTTCCCCATTGTCATCTGCTCCCTCTCTCTTTCTCCCTCTAATTGCACCACTACTACCCCTCTAGGCTCCTCTGTCTTATCTGCGCCATACTCCCACATCCTCACCACTTTCATCTCCCCCCCTCCTGCTGCCTTTACTATTTCTTCCACCTTTTCCTTCCGGTTCTCTTTTCCTTTCAGTTCTTTTCTCACTATATTGCACTTCTTCTCCTCTCTCTCTGGCTCTTTTCTCGTTCTCTCCCCTTCCGTATCTGCCCCTCCCCGCCCACTTCTCTCTCTATACTCCTATCCTCCGCGCTCGGAGGCACTGGGGGGGTCGACCCCTCGGCCCCAGCACTTCCTATTTCTTTTCTCTATTCTTCCATATCCTTCCTCATCGCCTTCACCTCTTCCACGATCTCTCTTACCTTCTTCAGATCTCCCTCTATCCCCCTCACTATCATCCTCACTTCCTCTTCTCTTCCTTCCATTCTCTCCGCTCTGTCTCTCTTTCACCTTCTTTTTGCTCCTGTCTACTTCACGCTCTGGTGCTGCCTGGCTTTCCCCTTTCTTACCTCATTTCTATCTTAGCCTGGTCCCCCCCCTTTACCTTCCCACCCGCCTTGCGCCGCCTTGTCTCTGCCCCTCTCCGTACTCCTGTCTGTCACTCATGTCGCTTCCACTCCTTCCTCTTTCATCCGCTAGGTGTCGCCACTCTCCCTTTTTTCTTTCCTATTCCCATTGCTTTCTCTCCTCTTCAACGCTCCCTTCCCACTGCTCCTTTTGCCTTTTCACCCGCTCGCCTGACCCGCGTAGTACTCTTGCTTTTCTCGCGCCTGCGCTCCACCTTTCTTTCCTTCTTCTTTTCCCCCTCTCTCCATTTCTATTTCTAGGTTATTCCTCTACTTTCTTCCCTTTTCTCCCGTTCCCACCGGTCTTCCCTCTTCTTTACTGCATTTTCCAAGCCTCTTCCTTCCTCCCTTTTATCTTTAACTCCTTTTCCGTTCCCTCCGTAATGATGTTCACCGCGTTTTGTCTTTTCTCACCTATCACTTTTCCTACTCAACTTTCACACGCGGCATCTACGCCGGAAGTCCCTAATTGGGTTTTACTGTACGTTGCGGTCGAAACTTTTAGCTGATACGTGTACTTCCAGAACTACTTTATAAAAGGAGGAAACGTTTTAAAAATAATATATTCCTTCCAACAGAAAGTGAGTGATACATTTTTGGTATCATTGACACTGCGAAATATTCATCACGAATTCTCGGAAAAAAAGACTATCGTTGTATGATCTGACATATGCAAGTGTATGCGCGAGGAACCTTTTGCAGAAGATCCTGCGTAGCACTGCGAAAGCTTCCTTGGACATGCACTGTTATCGCAGAGGTTTGAGAATTGGTTTCTATGCACGTATAAAATATAGAATAGATCAATTTCGCGCCTGCAACACATCTATAATTTTTTCGCAAACTCCATAGTCATGAGAAAACGTTCTCATGTACTATGTAATGAACAACGGTTCATTTTATTGAGTAATTATAATATAATTACGCTACAGAAGGTCCTTCATTCCTTTATATCCTATATTTATCGCCCTGGTACGTCAATTTATATGAATTAAAGAAACACAAATTTTGATTGACAAGAAAAATTATGAAGCAGACCAGGAATCGAACCCGGATCTCTGGAGGGCTGACCGGGGACTTAATGCACTTTTTTTTTTTTGAAGAAGAAGAAGTTTCTATTAACCAAACAATATGTACAAACAACAATAATATATTAAGAGCATACCAGCACTTCTCCAGCAGGTAATATATGTTTTTTGAAAACTCGATTTCCGGTCTGCCTGATAATTTTTCTTGTCAATAAAAATTTGAGTTCGGTTTCACATTATACACGTATACTACCATAATCTATAAATTGCTAAAAGAATGTTTTTATTGGACCCTCTGTAGCCATCTTATAAATTTCACCGAAGTCTGCCCTTGAGAGACTCCGCAGCCTGAAGATGGAATTTAGGTCCCTCGGAAGCGATTGTAACGAGGTTGGCCGTTCTCGCTGGGCTCGTCGTCTTTTTTTTCCATCGCTTGCGAAAATATCTGAAAGCAAGCATGCTTTATAAGTATGTATGTTCATCTCGTAGGTGCTGTTGATAACTGTCATGCTCCGCCAGACGCTACTGCGTGATTTTCTTACTAAATCACGATACCATACAAAAAATTGCGATAAACCAGAAACTTCCGGAAATGCGACGATCGACAACTTGACTAGCTCAGATACAAAAGCCTCAGATAGAGGGGCAGGGTACACTAGATAAAAAAACATGAGTTCTTCAAAAATAAAGAGGTCACATCAATCAATTGTTTATTACGAAATTGAATAAATTAGACAGAATAGATACAGGATTGGCGAGATTTTACTTAATAGTTTGTTACGCTAGGTCTTCTAACTGTTCGGGACAAAAATTACTCTTTCACGATACAATTTTAATTAGAGGCGTCCCAGGTAGCACAAAACAATGGCCCAATATTGGCTGGGTCGTACTTTATATCGTGGCCCTACATTGGTGTGTAATAATGGGTCAGTGTAGAAATGTCAACATTTTACAATGGTTAACCATCATATAAAACGGATCAGGGCCAATATTCGGTAATTATGTATGGCCAACATTGACTACCAATATTAGTCATCCATATATGCCCACTATTAACTGCCTATATTATACATCGAAGTAGGCCCAATAATGATAATCAATATCAGAAAATCACATGTGTCCAACATGAACTGCCAATATTAGAAATCTAAGTTTGACCAATATAAAATGCCAACATTGACTACCAATATTAGTCATCCACATATGCCCACTTTTAACTGCCTATATTATACATCGAAGTAGGCCCAATAATGATAATCAATATCAGAGAATCACATATGTCCAACATGAACTGCCAATATTAGAAATCTAAGTATGACCAATATAAAATGCCAATATTTTCGTGATCTAGGTATGATATATCGGTATTTCACAGTTTTTGAATGTCAGGCCTTATCATTTTGAGGCATCATATAGAATAAGTCCTTCAGAGGATTTTTCAAAATTCAAATTATTTTTGGAGATACAGCTGTTATAGTGACGCGGCATCCAAACTGGCTCGACCGCAACGAATTGGACAAAAGACGTTAGGGATCATCGGTCTACCTGCAATAGTGTTCCCTCATAAAACCTTTTGTACCCTAATATATATGTCGAAGCAGGAATTGCAGATTGAATAAATGTAAGTATAAAATATCACTTTATGACTTAGACTGCGCGAAACTTTAAACGCGTTTTTATCAAAACTATTTTTTTTTTTTAATTCTTGTTCTGATTTCTCAAGTTCTACTGAACCGATTTACTTGAAATTTGGTGTGAGTCTTCGCTATACATTTCTCTATCAAACTAACTATAGTTTAATACCAATTTTCAATTTTTACTATTTTTAAAAAATTCGGAAAAGTAAATAAAAATGGTACAAAAATTTATCATTTTTCCAGGCAGCCGCAATTTAGCGAATTTTTTTTTTTCAACTTGTTTATAGTTAGTACGATAGCAGCATTACTCTAGAATAATAATCTTTTTTATTTTTTCATTTCAGATTACTAGGAGGGTAACAATCGTGACAGACTTCGTACGCCATTTTTTTGGGACCCCCCACTTCATCAGCCTATATCTTTTTGAATTTTTACTTCTTTCACTTTTTTTTTTTTCTAATGTATTCTTTGAATATTAATAAATACCTTCTAAAATAATGAATACTAAAAATATTGTTCGTCTTTTTCTTATTGCACTTGAAGAAGTACCTAAGATTCATGCCTCTAGACCAGAATACCCCCTTAATGTAGAATACAAGAATTATTGGAGTGGGATAGCAGATAAATTTTATTTTAAATGAAGTTCACAATAATATAAAACTGTATTACATTTTTTTTTTATCGATTAAAGTAAATATTGTGGTAACAAAAACTCTTTCACCTAAACTAAAAGCAATATTTCAGTATTTTGCGACATTGGGTGATATGAATAAAACGGAGTATGAGTATAATATGCTCAGACTTCTTTGTGTAATTACTGTACACACTGTGGTCGATTTTCGCTGAGCGTATTCTAATAGCGCGGGAATATCGCGTTTTGGCATCACTAAAAACTGTGCCGTAGGAAAAAATTTACAATCGATATCTTCTGTTCGGGCAAATGCCCTAGTTTCGATTTTTTTAACAGTACGGGGTTTAAATGGGGAAAAACACGCACAAAGACAAGTTGGCACTGAAAAATTTATAAAAACTCACTGGGTCGGCCGATTTCAGTCTTCGTACGCTCATTCGGGGCAGGAGAATGTAGCTTTCGTTTGACGTTCTAAAATTCAAATCATCTCACTTGCTTTCGAAGATACACGCGTTCGAAAATTGAGTTTTACCCGAAAAAACTCAATTCTTCAATTCTGTATCTTCGAAAGTAAGTAAGATATTTTGGATTTTGAAACGTCAAACAAAAGCTTAATTTTCCCCGCCTCGATTAAGCGTATGAGGCCTGGAATCAGCCGACCCAGTGAGTGTCTATGAATTTTTTAGTGCCAACTTATCTTTGTGCATTTTTTCTCCATTTAAACCACGTGTTAAAAAATTCAAAACTTCAGGGCGTTTACTGGAACAGAAGATATCGATTGTAGATTTTTTCCGGTGGCACAGTTTTTAGTGATGCCAAGACGCAACTTTTATATTTCCCGTGAATTAGACTTCTGATTCATTAAATTTTATCGAATCCAACTATTATTGTTTATTTATCTACCTTATTTTTCCCGCTCTTTCGATTAAAATCTAAAAATCTTTAATTTTAGTAGTAGTAAAGTAATTCACGGATTTTCAGGATTTTCAGGATTTTCCCGGATTCGCTGCCTCCGACCTCCGTCTCTATCGCCGGCTGTTGCCAAAACTACTCCGATGTCTTTGAAGATGTCGGTATCAGTCGCTGTGGGAAATCTCATACGCACAGCTCCTAAGAAATTCAATGGAAACATTATGAATTGTTGTATTATTATTTATATGTATGAATCAAATGTGAGATATAACCATTAAGTATTATTTAAGAAGTTTAAGAAGTCTTGCGCCTGTGACTGTTTCACACTTGATATTGAAACGACACATATATTTTGAAAAGTTCTTAAATTTCTAGCTTAGCAGATAAAAAATTCAACCTGGCCATCTAGTATTGGCAAAATAAGTTTTGCTGAATCAACTGGACAAACAGTTAAGTTTGTGGATCAGCTACTAATAAGCTGAGCAAATTATTCAATTCAATGAATTAGCTGATTGTCAAATCCGTTAAGATATAAATTACGTTACAACACATTTGGGAACATGTATGCACTTATGGAGATAATATCTTGTACTCCCAATTTTCTAAATGTTGGGACTGTACGATTGCTGTTTCACTAACTATCCTAAATAATGTACTAATTGGTTGAATTGAATAACCAAATGAGTCTGATCATCAGCTAGTGGCTAATAGTTATTAAGGGTAGGAGATACTGAAATTTGAGTGTGAAGATTAAAAAAAAAAAATCGATTTTTGGATTTTTACGGAAAAGTGTTCTCTGAACCCTTATCTTTACGTACACAAATCCTTGAACCGAAAAAAAAATTATCATTCCTCGTTCACCCAATACAGCGTATAATGTTTCAGCAGGAGTTTTCAATTTTCCTATATTTCAGTTATTTCTCTTTTAATTTGTAAAAAAAAGTAACTTGAGATGCATTTTCCCATAGAGCTACAATACTGAGGTGTTTTACATGAGATGCTGCTAGTAATACGTTTCCTGAATCTATAATTTTGGTCGATGGCGCGAGATGGCACTCGTGTTCGACAACCACACGGTGTGTGTGTGTCTTGAAAATAATTTTTTTCAAATCACTGCTACGCTCTGAGAAAACATTATAGTGACTCAGTTTCTTTACAGTTGATTAGTGGTATTTTGATACATAATTCATGATTTTTCCAGATTTTATGTCCTTCGCTGAACAAAAATTCTGTCCATCGAAGAAAAAGTAGTTGTCGTAGGTGACAGGCTGCTGTGTTGCATAAATTTTTTTCAAATTGGGAGAAAATATTCTGAATGAATGTAATATAGGAGCAAACCAATAATATTTCATGTATTCAAGTTTTAGACATAGAAATTTTTGATTGTAAAATATTTTTTTCTAAAACGATGGAAAAAAAAGTCTTACAATCAAAAATTTCTATGCTACAACTTGAATTCATGAAATATTATTGGTTTGCCCCTGAATTACATTCATACAGAATATTTCTCCAAATTTGGAGAAATTTCATGCAACGCAGCAACCTGTACCCTACGACAACTACTTTTTCTTCGATGGACTAAATTTTTGTTCAGCGGAGGACACAAAATCTGGGAAAATGATGAACTATGTATCAAAATAGCCCTAACCAACGGTAAAAGAATTGAGTCACTAAAATATTTTCTCGGAGCATAGCAGTGATTTAGCAAGAATCATTTTCAAGGACTGTATACCCCCACAAGACAACAACTCCAAAATGTGTTTTTCTACGGTTGGAAATCATATTGAAGTTTTTGGTCACACGCTTCACCAAAGATGAGCATTGAAATTTATATAGCGAATCAATATTCTTTCAAATGTTTGTATTCATTTTACAGAACCAGATTTACTAGTTATCAACTGTACGATTCGCTGCCCGCAGGTCAAATTGCTTAAACTCGACAAGACCAATTTTTTTTTTTTAACGTCACATGCTTCAAAAATATAGGCAATCTCGTCTGAAACTAGTTTGGTTCATCCAGTAATGAAAATCTTGACTTGTGTGAATAATTTATAAAAATCTTCAGTGATTCATCTCAGAACTATGTTTTTGCCAATTGAAAAAGTCCCATGCGTCTGAGTTTTAGTCGAAGACTTATAAAATTTTCAGGGTGCATTCCTATACACATTAGCTACAGATCACGTCAGATTTTGGAAATCGAGTCAAAATTACGGATTTTAGGAAAAATAATTGAAATGATATATTTTTTTTCATATAAAGACGTGTCGAAATCAAAGTATCGTAGGTATCTCTAAAAACGGACGTAGGTTTGTGGCTTAGGCATCCTAAAATATGTGTGTGCAAGCTCAGCAAGATTCAAAAATAATTGAGACGCATGGGAGGGTTTTCGAATAAAGGCTATTTCAGAAGCATTATGAGGAGTAACTCTGTACTTATTGTTTCAAATGACTTGAAATTTGCATAATGTGTATGTTTTGAGATGGCAAACACGTGTGTTAAACCTCATTTGAAAATCACAATTGGTTCAGATGGGCAGTTTTCAGTATCTCCTACCCTTAACTATGATAACCGTTTTAGCTAATCTAGTCAACCCCATTGTACAACCATACTATTTTGTCCATCTCACTCGTACAAGAAATGAATAATTAAAAGTATAATCTTACTTATTACAGCTTCACATATTCTGAGTGTTGAGAAATTTCTTTTCTTTTTTCGGCCCTTGCTTGAATATAGCATACTCAAGTCTTTAGTAATGAGTTTCTTCATTATTTGTAAAACCGCTTTGTGTTGGTTTTCTCCACCAACTAATGAAAGCTCGTGCGCCTGCAAATTTATTATATTACGAATTTAAATGAATGAAATGTTCAAGATTTAGAAAATTCAGAGTCAGTGTGTAATTCCATTGAAACAGAAATTATATCGGACCATCGAGTAAGCATATTAATCATATTAAGATAAAATAATTAACTTTTCTTCAATTTTCCAAAGACACAAATTCGAAATTAGAAACTGGAGGCTGCTACTTTAACCCAGAACTATTCTTGGTACCTTTCACCATATTCGATTGAGTAAAAATAGTTTTTTGAATTCTCATACGTGTATGTATAATTCAATATCGGTAGGTATACTGAAAAGTGTGACATTAACTGAATGATTTAGCATGCTCATTAGAGTGCTTTTTTTGAAACGACTATTTTTTTTTTCAACTCCCCATCGAAAATCTTGTTGTAGACGTCGAAAAAGGAATCCTGTTCAATTTTTAGCTCTTAATTCCAATTCTAAGTACTCGCGCTTTTCTTTTTAAGTTTTCCCATATTAAAAGCATGCAAACATTACTACTTTTCTTTAGCCGCACACAACTCAGCCGCGTTTCAATGGATTGTTCTCATCCAAGACTCATTTGACAGAGAATTTAACGTTCTTCGAAAGTGCCGATGATAGTTTGACTGATTTGAAAATATTAAACTTGACATTTTGTTAGGATTTTATATTTAAAAAAATCAAAGTCCTTATATCTTTTGAAATACTGGTATCAGAGACTTAATTTATTGGACTTTTTTGTAGAGAAATAAATTTCCTACAAAATTGTCAAATAGTTTTTTTCTCCAACTCCAACTGTTTATTCGCCCACAGTGAGGAAGAAGAATTATGCATAAAATCGATTTTGAAGGCTCACACAGGTGCAGCGGTTGAAACCACAGTCAAGCTACCTGAGGCAGTTTTGAAGAACACTAAATTCTCTGTAGAATGAGTCTTGGATGAGAACAATCCATTGAAATGCGGCTGAGTTGTGCGCGGCGAAAGAAAAAGTAGTCATGTTTACATGCTTTTGGCATGGGAAAACTTAAAAAGAAAAGCGCGAGTACTTAGAATTGGAATTAAGAGCTAAAAATTAGACAGGATTCCTTTTCCGACGTCTACAACAAGATTTTCGATGGGGAGTTGAAAAAAAAATAGTTGTTTCAACAAAAACACCCTAATGCTCATGCGATGAATTGAGAATACCTTGACTGAAATAAATGCTGAAATATGGGCTGTATATCAAAATAGATAATTTTTGTGGGTGAGTAATCAAAATGACAATATCAAAGTATTCAATACTCACTAATCTGTTAATGTTACTTGGATCTTGTAACAGCTGAGCTTCCGTTCTATCAAGTGCGTCGTCATCTTTCAGTGGTAACTCGAACTTGGACTCAACTAAATTCATGAATTTATCGTCTCCCGCTACAAGTTTCTCCAACAAACCTTTTATTGATGCAACATCAGATTTCAAAGTTTTTTGATTTTGCTGCAATTCTGCAATGTTCTCCAATATTTTCACCATGTGATCACCTGAAAAAATAAAACCAATAAATGACCATGTTGTGAATGTTATCGAAGAGCTATGTTATAAAATTTACCTATGTCAGGGTTGTAATGTGAATTCAATGACAAAGAAATGGAGCTAGTAGGTGATGAAGCACTAGTTGTGGAATTAGTTGGTGGTTTTGAATGAGTATCTTTTTGATAGTTTCGGTTGTTGAATGTCTGTCGTGAATCAGGTGTTTTGGATGTTGACGGATGATTAGGTGTATTTCTTTGGTAATTTCGGTCGTTGAATCTGGTAGCCAATCTGGATGCTGAAAGTTGTTTATTTGTTTCGCTTTGATCACTTTCATTGCCAGGTGTGGGTGATCGAGATGCAGGATCTATTGATTGATGATTATCTTTATCAGGATTTTGGGGTTCAGTCCCAGTCTGTGATACGGGAACCGTTGATTTAGGGATTTTTTTAATAGTATTTCTGGCGTTCGTTTCATCGTCACTTGCATTGGAAAGATTTGATTCGTAACAAAACCTCTTGCAATATTCTTCGGCTTCAGCAATTGAATTAATTGTTTTTTTAAGTTGTGCTGCATGTTCTGTCCATTTGCCTTCAACCGTTGGATTTTCACAGGCATTGATGATTTGTCTTATCTTGGTTTGTGACTTAATATGAGCAGGCCACACGTATTTGGTTTTCTCGAGGTTTCCCCATGATGAAGGAACATAATCAACACAGTCGTCCCAAAATATAATATCCCACGACAGCATCACTATAAAAATAAAAACCGACAATTACGTTGTAGCAAAGTCTGACGTTTATACTTAAACACCAACTCACCAAATGTTAAAGTTGATAGTACATTTCAGACCACATAAAGAATAAATTTGTTTCAAAATTTCAGAGTATTATGTAGGATCCCTATGGCAATAAAATCATTGTCTTTCCAAGGTAATACCATACACTTGGACACTACCTCGTGGAGTGTGCATCTAAATGTTACTGACATTAATCCACTCACTTTGAAGAAAAGAACGTCTTTCGATGACAGAGGACTTTCATAGAAACAGTCCGTTCTTTGGAAAATATTTCCCACGAATTGAAAACTATCATTCACTTTTTCTATACTCTGTACTTTCATGACTTTATTGTGACGTAATACAATATAGCTATTATTTGTTCTGCCGAGATCAATGCAGGTATTGTTGTAGAATAATTTAGTTATCGAACCATTTTTATATACCGGACGAGTTACAGACGCTTGTGTATATACTTTAGTCGATACTTGGTTAATTTCAGATACTCTCTTGATGACTTGCTGAAGTGGTTTGCTTGAACATTTTACTAATCGTAGAAGTTGGCCCAAAAAATTTTCGAACGGATAACAATTTACTTGATCTAAATTATAATTCTGAGTTAAACCATCTTCAGCCATATGCATAATGGAATGGATATTATAAACCATTACTTCTTTATCGTACAACGTGACCATTTCATCAGTGAATTCTCTCATCAATCTACAAGCAATCAACTTTTCCGTTTCTGTACTTCTTGGCGCCCACATTATTCTCATTGAAATATGAAGTTTCAGAAAGTGTGTATATTTGGCGGAAGGCAACAAATTTTTCATAACAATTGGCCCAATGTACAGCATGAATAAACGAAATTCAGATGCTTTAAATCTATCAAACTCTGTTAGAGATCGTGGTTTTCGGTTGAAATCCATGGGGATACATGAAGCCAAAGACATTAAATGAAGTGATAGTCGTTTCCGTTGTGTCGCAGATAGTCTTAGTGAAAGTTTGCCTCTTATCCATATAATCAATAATTTACGCATAGCGCCCAAGTCCCCCATATGTAAAGAATCTAAATAACAGTCCAAAATCGGTCGAAAGTTCTGAATTTGTAATAACGGTGAGACTCCTATATGGTGTAAGTGATCAGTTTGATTTGCAAAGGATTCATCAGTTCTACGCTCGCAATTGGAAGACAAAAAAAGAATCCTACGGTTTGAGAACTCACCTTTAATTACACATCGTTCGCATCCATGAAAACCATTGTGACCTTTTATACATTTTAGAAACGCTCTAGCTGGCGCATCACAAACAAAACCGTCGAATACGAAATTGTATTTTTTTGCACCAAAAAAAAAACCATGACTTATCAGATTATTTATTTCAGGTATAAAATCTGCTAAATAATGGTCAACAGATGCTGGCTTACTATTCCCATAGAAAATTCCGATCATAAAAGGTTTGAATGTATAACCATCTTTAATGATTTTTCCTAAAATTGGCCAAAACTGCATTGATGTACTTTTGTGCACTGGCACTCCATCGACGTTACAAATAACGTGAATTTCATCAGTAACATTGAATATTTTGTCCGCCCCTTTCTCAAACTGATTTATTAGTGAATTGGACATACCGAAATGAAAATACTGACCATCATCACCCCGACCGGTTTTCATTAGCTTTATAGTTTTCACAGAGCGGATGGTTTTCAAAAGTGTTCTAGACGAACTTGGTAGTTCGGGATGGAACCGTTTTAAGATTGGTAGAAGACTGTTAAGCTGATTATGATTAACATTGCACTTTATCGCCCACTTCTGCAGAGCCGTCAATAGAGGTTCAGATTTAGATAACGGGCTATCATTTACACTGGGAACAACATCAATGATTGCGGGTGTATCTTCATTGAAAATGTTAGCTGATATATTAGAGTTAGAGTTTGGTAATAATAAATTGTCTTCTCTAGATTTATAAATAGCTTCTACATGAGGTGTACTTTCTAGTGTATTTTCAGAATTCAAATGTTCAGCAATATTGCATATAGTTATTATCTCCGGGTTCTCGATTCGATCCAAATTGGTTCTTGCTGCAGTCTGAAATGGAATATAATCAATTGCCGAAGAATTTGCCGATGCTAATGCTCGTTTCTTAGTCAATAGTTCATTAATTATTTTCCTGGCTTTTCTTTTCTTTGCATGACATATTGCTGAACGAGTGGTCATAGCGGAGACAACTTCCTAGAAACTGAAAAGAAATTGTATGTCAACACCTTGGTATGACATTATTTATCGCGAAAGGTACAACGAAAAAAATTGTCTGCATCACGTCCGGAGTGATATAAACTCGAAAATCTGTACAGCCTTTTGAATATAATAACAACTTCTGCTAAGTGGGTAATTCCACCTCGAATCGAAAAAGAATTGTCAATTGTCCGCCTATTTTTTTTATCGAATGTATTTTTTCTACGTGTCATCCTCATCAAAAAAGCGGATACATATTTTGGCATTGGGAAACTACAAGCCGTGTATAACGCTCGGTATACACTTACTGTAGAGTTTTTTGAGATACGTATGTTCTAGCCTGCGCGACGAGATACGTCTGTTTCTTCAGGACCCGTCGATATGGCTACTCTAAATTTTTTTCAGCAAGAAAAATTACTGATTTGGAAATGCTATCTATTCTATTTATTGAAAGGAAATATGTATATTTATTTTATTGACTGGAGTAATTATATATTGGGTAAGATATCATTAGACCTTATCATAATATACAATATACATATTGGGTGGTCCTTATTCGGTGGTTGGTGGAATTTTGTCCGTCCTGCCCCCTCAAAAGATTCGAAATAAATAAAAAGAAATCCCCTGAAAATTTCAGCTCTTTATCTCGATCCTAAAACGCCCCACAAGAACCTCGATCCATAAGAATAACACGGGATTTTCATGAAAATTTCGGATCTATTTGTTTTTCGCAAGAATTTCAAGCTACTGACAACATAAATTAATGACAGAATCAGCTGTAGAACTGTGGCATTGAAATATTAAGCACTTATGTGAAACACCTGAAACGGAGGCTCATTGTAACATCGAGTTTACCAATACAAGAAAATGAGCTGTACTAAAAAATGATAAAATGAAAGATTATATCTTTAACGAAAGAAAAATCAATAGAAAATGATGAATCAATCGATATACAGTAGAATCCCAGTAATTCGTACTGTCAAGGGACCTGACCAATATTCCGAATTACCGGGATTTACGAATTATCGGGATTTTTTCAAGGGCGATTTTTTTGAGGGCCCGACTGATTACTACGAATTACCGAGATTTTTACTCTATCGGGATTACGAAAAACCGGGATTCTACTGTATTAAATTATGTAAAATAATAATTTTAATTTTTTCACTCGAGCTGTGTGTAATATATAACAATACAACGTATCCGATGCAATCTCGCTGATTTAAATTAGATCCAACTC
>OZ022227.1:31844006-32037421 GCA_963978835.1 Tenthredo scrophulariae
TCTTTCCACGTTTGCTCACGGTATATTCAACGAACCGAGTATAATACGTATCATAATTAGCATATATACTAAGTATCAGTATATCAGATGAAGAGAAAGAAAAAAAGACGGGAAGCTGTGACAAGTATTATCATTATTATCATCATTATTATTGTTGTTGTAGGTGGAAGTTTTAGTTCGGTAATTATGAACATGAGTGTGTTTATATGATAATAATGATAAAATAAATGGAAATTTATTATTAAAATAATTTCAAATAAACGTGTAACGCGAATAAACTTTGTTGATAATACGATTTTAATAGTAATTATAAACCTCGAGCATAACGTAATGAGAATAATTGAAAGGTATTATTTATTACACACGCGCATTCTATAATAAAAACTTTCTATATATTTGATTACATTATTCACGGTGTTGTTGCAGAAAAATTTTGCAAACTAATATCTACGTTGAATTGAATGAGTAGACTACGTACGCGTGTACATAGTCAAATAATCGACCTGGGCCTGAGCCCTGAAAAGGAGTAAAATTGTTTTGTTTTTTTTTTCAATTTTTCAAAGATTCTCTGATTTACTCATGGTTTTTGATAGTGAACAAATCGTGTACCGTAATTCTAAAATCTAGAAAAATTCGGAACAATTCTGTGTCGAATGTCAACATTTTGGGTCTAGACTCAAAAATTTTGATAATTGGCAGAGGATTTTTCGGATTTTAGAATTACGGTCAACGATGTGTTCATTTTCAAAGATCATAAGTAGGAGAATTTAAAAAAAATTTTAAATTAATTCTGCGTCATCTTTAGAGTTGGGACAATAACATGAAAAAATCGTGAACCGAATCCGAAAGGTCGAGGGTCATATCCAGGTCGATTCGGTATACGGAATGCCCCATATATGCGTATATGTTAATCACGGTGAGAAATTATAAAGTGTTTATTTTTATATTTTTTTTCTTTTTTTACTCGTCATGTTATAGTCATGCGAGTCGCGAGAACCAGGAGACAAACCTGTCTAGTTTCTTGTTTCCTTAAAATGACTATAACAGCACCATTGCGTATAGATACGTGTATATACCTAGACGGTGACCTACGTATATAGAGGCAGTTGAATGCATAGATCTACATATGTGTATATATCTGCGCGAAAAATATACGACATATTATCATTACCATTATACCTATGTATACATGAGATGTATAATGTGTGCGAAGTGACTCACCGGTCAATTTTATCCTGAAGTGACGTTGGATGCTGAAGGATGGTTTGCTCCTTCGACATCTCGACGACGCATTGGGTTCCCAGCTCAATTTCTGCGAGAAGGCAAGGGATAGAAATTAATTTATAAAATTACGAAATTCCGATCTAACTATTATAGTCTAGGTATTCGATCGAATCTTTAACAACCCTTTCAGCCGAGCTCAATTCGGCTCGTTTACCGTGGGAATTCGTGGGAACGCTCCATAGGGAAGTGAGAACGCCTGCAAATAGGCAACTCGAACATCAAACGATCAGGTTTCGTTTCCCACGTAACCAATGGGCACGCGATATGCGAAATAAAACCTAATCGCTTGATTTTTGGGTTGCCTGTATGCAGGCGTGTTCACTTCCCTACGTAGCGTTTCCACGAATTCTCCCGGTATATGCCATACTATAGAGTCTATGTATTTTGAAAACCATGTGATCTATTCGACTTCTCGGGCGATCAAATTTGATTTCTTTTTTCATTTTATATGAGAATCGCAGATCCAATATGGCGGACGAGCTAAGTGACTAACCGGAAATCAAGAACCCGTCAGATATTCGCTAAGATTTGTTTGGGGGTATTTTATGGGTCGTTGATTACAG
The DNA here is from genome assembly GCA_963978835.1 of Tenthredo scrophulariae. Taxonomy (NCBI): domain Eukaryota; kingdom Metazoa; phylum Arthropoda; class Insecta; order Hymenoptera; family Tenthredinidae; genus Tenthredo; species Tenthredo scrophulariae. The sequence goes on from OZ022227.1 coordinate 31,845,854, forward strand.
AATTGAGCTCGAAATCGCGGATCAAAGATGGCCGACGAAAATCTGAAAAGTCGTCTAATTTTCGCCAAAATCGATTTCCAAAAGTTTTTCGGAACGGTGTTTACGAATTCGAGCTAAAAATTGCGGAATTTAACATCCTTTTCTTTTATTTACAACATTGAATTACGCCATTTACAATTTTTGGTTTTTGAGGCCGAATTCGTGATCAGCGATTCCAAAAACCGCTGAGAACCGATTTTTAACAAAATCGTGTTGATTTTTAAATCCCGCAATTTCGAGGTTAAATTCGCTATCAGCGACCTCTGAAACCGTTGGTAAACGATTCCTGACGAATCGGAACTAGACTCTGAATTTCCGCCCGCCATCTTGGATTTGCGGAATCGAATTTCGCTATTTGGAGGTTAAGCATCGTAATCTGTGAGCTTAAAGACTCTGAAGAACTGCACCCTCGTAAAAGTTACTATACCGGATGGATTCCCATCATAAAGGGTTAAGTAAGCACGATAGCCGCCGACGCATTATCTCAGTGCAGATAAGGATCAGAGATTTCTCAATTCTCAACGAATCTACGATGAACGGAATCCAAAGTATTCTAATTTCCATCGCATAAGAAAAGAACGTGAAAATAATATAACCGATTGTTTCCCCGGCCGCGTTTGGATTGTTATTCTATCGTGAAAGTAAATATATAAAGTAAATTGCAAGGATATAGAAAACGACCAGGCAGCAAAGAATTGACTGCAGGGTGAAAAGCTATACAAATTGCCGTTTGAAAATTTGAATTTCAAAAAAATAGTCGACGATTTTCTTTCCCAATTTTCTTTCTCTTCACCCCCTGTGCACGTACTACTTATATTCGCGCAATATACAAAACATATCGCATAATGAATTCGTTGTAAACTCGTTGGATAGAATATCCACCTACATATTCTATATTGTATATGAATTCGGTGGTAATGAATAAAATTAGGATTGATTTAGGGCTATATCTATGTATGTATATAGATACGTAGGCGGGTAGGAGTTAGGTAGGTAGGTAGGTAGGTCGAGAAGAGAAGAGGAGGTATAATAGTTGCAAACGGTGAAACGGTGAAACGGCACAAGGCCAATCGATACCACCGCTAAGCCCATGACACAATCGATGATGATGCACGGGTTAACGCGCGAGTCCAACGTTCGAATGAGGCAATGCCCAAAAAAGAGATAAAACAAAAAAGAAAAACAAACGAACAAAAAAAACGATTCTATACTTCCTACATGAAGAAAAAGGCGGCGATTAGAAAAAAAAAGAAACCAGAAAAAAAAAACATAATCAAATATTAATAAATTAAATACATATGTACTACGTATATCAACCCCCCTCACGTCGAACGCCTAACGTGTAATTCATGAGTTGATGAATCGCCTAACGTGCGAATTCCGTTTTCGGATCGGGGTGGTAGGGATGATGACGAATATGCTGGCGTAATGATAATAATAATAGCAATAGCAATAGTCTTATTGTGGACATTGTTTTGTAAAATATCAATTGTATGTTTTATTAATAACGATAGCTGTGGTTCTTTTCTTTCTTTCTTTCTTTCTTTATTTATTTCTTTCTTTCCTTCTTTCTTTCTTCTTTTCAATAAATAACTCTTTATTAATATGTCTACAGGCTTGATACACGATACGAATTTCTAGGACTAGATATCTACACAATATACTTATACATTAGTGGAAATTTACGCGCTATCAGTCACCGCGATACCAATTATCGTAAAGAATGAATAGAATTCATTTGAATAAGAGCCTATTCTTAGAGTCGACAATTCATTACTCATACTGTAGTGAATTTATTTGTAGATTCGATGTATAAAAAAATAACGGAATGTATTCACATTATAGTAAGTAACGAGTTTATTTCATTCGAATAAATTTCATCGATAGATTAGACTTTGAATTTTTTTGCGACTGATCCAGTTGTCAATTTTTATTACTCTTAGGTCGAACTGTATGTAGACATCTTTATTGTCAGACGTATAACAGAACAGGCGAAGTTTTCGATTCGTACGATTTCGAATTCGACATATCTCGAATAAGACATGGCTATAAGTGAATGGAATGATTCATACGACTGAAGATCTGTCGGAAAGCAATCGAAGAAACCAAACCCGGCAGTAATACCGACGTAACGTATTTGTCAACAGTTGCAATAGCCTTTTTTTCCATACTACTCACTACTAACCGACGAGTGCGTAGGGTATCGTAAGGATAAAGCGAAAAATAAGTAAGTACATATAATAAATTGTCGGTCTGTCGATAGGTGGCCTTGATTACTCGTCACAACTCTAAGCGAATACGATATGTCGTCAGCTGGTCAGAGGTAGAGACGGTTTGGCGGTTTAGGATCTACGAAATTCTGAAATCCGAGACAATGAGAGACTGCGAAGTGACGGACGGACGTTGTTTCGATTCAATTAGTCAACTGTCAGCTGACGACGATTGACTAAGTTTATTGCGTTGATAGTTATAATAGCAATAATAATTAGATGAGAATAAAGGAGGAGGACAAAGAAGCCATGTCGATGACAGGAGAGAGAAAGCGTGATTAAGAGTCACCTAGCTTGGATTGGACACTAACACAAAGCAAGAGAATAAACGTGTAAGTTGGTAACATTGTTGGATATTTCATTTCTATGGAAGAGTTATATTTGCTAATGCCTGTAATCCGAGTTAACGTAGGTATAATAACTCCCGATAATCGGGGGAAAGCGATTAGGGCTCGGTACTCGCCGCAGCGGACAGTAAACGAGTTAATTATAAACGAACGAACGGGGGGATAGAGAAAAGAGCATAAGGCACTGCTTGGCGATTATTATACTATGCATAGTGGTGGTGATGTATAGTGCCAACATAAGTTATACACGCGAAAACAAATATCGATATTAGCAATACAGAATAGAGCTGTAAATTTATCGTCATAATATCGTTGCATCGTCCGTGTTTGAAATTGGTTCGATAACTCAGTTTCGGACTACTGGGTACCGAGAGGTCCTATATCACCCGATTGGCAAGGGTTGAAGTAGTAATACTCGAGCTGGATAGTTTATAAGAGAGTTAGTTGCATCAACTGAGAAGTAGAGAATGAGAAATCAATGAAATCCTGGAAAATATCCATCGCGCATTGCCAGGCGTTTATTTCAAGAGTTGGGAACGATCGGTTTCAACACTTTGCGGATAGATAGTGTGTATCGTGTCGCGGTATCATATCATATCATATCGTATCCGTCAATCTATCTATCTATCTATCTATCTGCTCTCCACCCACCTCGTCGATTGAACGGGCGAACCCGAACGGCGACTTTTATTTTATCCGTAGCCATGTTCGTAGCACTGTTTTTCTTTTTTTTTCCTTTTTTGTTTTTAGTATTTTTTGTTTATTTTTTAGGATAAAATCGCGCTCCGAAATGAACAACGATTATTAATATTATATAATATATACACTTATTAAATGTCCACACATTTGACGTGTCACTACATCATATTCAACCCATATCGCGACCTTTTCATCTTTCGTACAACACTTCGCCTCACCACCGAACGTACGACGACATACTTCGCCATATTACTTGGGCTTTGCATCAAGTCATACGACTTTCAGGACCCGCCGCTAGCGGCGCTAATAGTTTCGCACCCGCCTTGCCCCGCCGTGGCGGAATATACGCGCGTACGCAGGCGCAACGTGGTTGAAAAAACACGTAATTACTTAGGTAAAAATCCGCTAGTTTCGCCACAGGATGAGGCTAGGAATCATCGCCACGGTCGTAACTAGGCGTACTTCTACCATGGGCAAACTACGTATGAACACAATTATTGGTAGTCATTTTTTTCATTCTCAAACTTTCCGGGGAAACTATCATATCAGTTTTTAACAAATTTTCATAATTAAGCCGCAAATAAGATTCTCAATGGCAGAATTATGCGCATAAAGATCATATTGATGGCAAAGGGAACGGAAAAATTTATGTTTACCCGGTTTTTTTCTTTGTCACATGATCATTTTTGGTAGGGGTGTTAGTTAGCCTAGCTACGGGTATGGATAGATCTACAAATGCCATCTATTGATCATCTCCTCAAGCTCTTCGAATAGGCTGATTCCAGCACGTTTGATTGGTAGGATTTTGTCTTAAGGCGAGTTTGGTTCCTTTTGTGTTGATCAACGTCGTCACGCCATTGGCTGAACTGTTTAAACCGAGCCAATGGCATAACGATATTCATTACCTGTCAGGAAGATAAACTCGGCCGGATGAAGTTGACAGAAATAAACCCGGGAAAGTTTTTGAGGTTATTGATAATCCTATAAAAATGCGTATTGAACAGTATTAGAAGCACCGTCAAACTAGTGCGAATCATTATTTTCGACAATAAATAAACCGATAATCGAAAGTAAGGAAAATCAATAAAAGTCAACATGCCTATTAAATTTTCTAAAATAATCAGCTGCACATCGCAGCATCCCTCTTATCCTGCTACTAATTTGCTAGAGTATAAATCCAGCAAAGATTCTTCAACATGGCTATGCGGAAGACCCGGAATTCTCGAATCAGAGGTGGTATTCGAGCTGTCAGAACCAGCGCCAGTAACTGGTGTAGAATTGGGAAATTCCCGTTGTTGTTCGGTTAGGGTATCAGGGGCGACAAACTCCGAACCTGATAACTGGGTAACTATAATAGAGCACGAGTTCATGTCTCGTAACGACGCAGAGGACGGTCGGTTCAAGGACCAAGTAAAATTATTCACCAAGAAAGAAATGAACGAGGAAATAGTCAAGATCGTCTTCAGCAAGATCAAGACAACTTGCATGCAGCCTGCGAACCTTAAAGTACTCTTTGGACTTTCCATTTTGGTACTCAGAACAGAGGAGAAAACAGATACAGAGGGTCTGGACACTTTCGGGAGGTTCAAAGTCAAGCAGAACAAAGACGATAGTCTGGACAGATTCAAGGGGAAGTATTTACAGCAGATCAGAGCAAAGCCCACTAGCTTTAAAACTGAACTTAGTAAACAGATTGGAGAAAAAAGAGCCATGTTGATCGATGAGAAGACGGAAGTCACGCCGAGGAAAAGGCCTTCTTTGAATTTAACTAGACCTTCACCAGAGCCGGAAGCAGCAAATGAGATGGCAACGGATCCAAACGAAAGACCAATTAAACGGACAAAACTATCCGTCAGAGATAACAAAACTTCACAAAACTCCTTACCGGATACCAAGAAAACTGGCAATTCTTCTGAAAGGGGAACCGCGGGTGCTGGAAGCTCGAAAAAAGTCAGGGATATACCTGAGCAATGCTTGTCTAAAGATATGACGGGCAGAGGGAGACCAAGATGTTCTTTGTGCTTGGGAAATGAGGAGAACGTATTGTGCAAGACTTGCAATTTGCTAAAGCTAGATAAAGAGGGAGTAGGATCGTTGGGGAGAGGAACACCGAAACGGACACCTATGCCAGTAAAACCTGTTAAGGAGTTCACAAAGCTGTTTGAAGGGGTGGTATTTTCACTCAGTGGGTATAAGAACCCTGAGCGAGATGAGATTCGGAGGAAAGCGATAACCATGGGAGCCAAATATGTGTTTGATACAAACCAAAGAAACCATGGCTCTACACATCTGGTTTGTGCCTTCAAGAATACACCCAAGTACAACCAGCTGAAAGGCAGTGCCAAAATAGTATCTCATCGATGGGTAGAAGAATGCTATGATAAGAAAACAAGGTAGTTTGATCTTATCTCATCGTGGAAAGCCTTTAAGGAAGCTAATCAAAGATGCTATTCATACACTAGACTCATGCTAGCTGGACATTGATCTGTAGAGTTTAAGCTATACTGACTTTGATAACGCGAGAAAAAGATCAGAGATGAAAGATAATTGCTTTACATAGTTTTTCCATAAAATTCATGTTCACGATTTTAGCTAATGCTTCGTTATTTATCTCAGGTTTCCATGGAGGCGATACGCGCTGGATAACGCTGACAAAAACGCACCGGAGAGCGAGGATGAAATAATGGCTAGCACTAAGCCTTCTCTACCTAGCATATATGACCAGGACACAGATGACGATTATTGAATCGCGATTTCGAATTAAAAAAGAAAAATATAATAAAATTGTCTAGGGAAATATAACTTCAAGTCAAAGCTGGGACAGACTTCCATATTTTTACCTACTCAAGAACGGATTCATGTAAAATGATAACACTTCCCATCCATATTTCAAAAATTATATCCTGAATTTATTTCAATGGATTGAATGTTCATTCTTCTACATGCATACGACTTTGGTTTAATTCAAAGTAATTTAAGTTTATATAACTAGGGGACCAATTGATGGGTGTAAAGTAGAAGGTGAAAGTAATGAATGAAATTTTGTTATTATCTTGCATTGTAGTTTTATTATACGAAACAAGATAAGTGTTTTTCAGTTTATTTCTCCCACATCGATAACAATCTCATAACTTGGATCCACAAGAGGATTTTTAGTGCAGAATTCGAGCTGCTTTTCTTCCATAGTCGTTGAAATATCCTAGGAATAATGTGCTATCCATGCTTCTGCTGAAAAAAGACAGGCAAAACAGCAATTAAAAATCGGTGAAAATCATACTTTGATTAGCCCTGAAGAATTCTGGACAACTATCAGCGACAATTTTCGTAATTTATAATCGACACAAGAATATGAAAAACAAAACATGATTAATATACTCACAAACGTTACGGTGGAATGCTTATTTGGACCTTGCACGCATCTTCCTCCTTTTACGCTTTAGCCTGCGCATCCGCTTCTTACGCCACTGTAAACAGAAATTAAAAGGAAAACCGTTAATTAGATTTGAAGATTTGAAAAACGACTTTGATACAGGCAGTTAGATATTTTCGAGTATACAACGGATTCAGATGTTATCTTAAATTGTATAAATGAAAGAATGCGTTTCAGTTGTGCTAAGCGAGGTACTCTTAGTTTCCTAATACCGATAAAAGTTGTGTTTAGAAAAAAGCGAATCTTGAATAATCCGAGAAAATCAGCGCGCTGGGGTGAAAAAAAATGAGGCGAGGTACGACGACGTGTTTGGTTATACTACTAGAGTTTCGAAACACATTTCCGATGGCAGCTATGGTGGTTTTCCTATTACCTCAATTTTCGGGCACAGTGTGGCACTAAGCTATGTTATTGGGGCGATCCAAAAGAAGTGACCAATAACATAGCCTAATGCCACACTGTGCCCAGAAATTGACGTAATTGGAAAACCATCTATATCAACACTTTGTATGTGTGTTTTCTTTAGAATGAATACAAGACGGTCTATATCATGCTGCGAGAGTCTCATACACGTATCGAGAGTTTGTTGATTATTCAAAGAACATCAATACAACTTGATTCCACGTGAATGCCGGGTGTGAGCCGCGTCAAGTACGAACTGAACAATTATCGAGCGAGAAGACCGCGTGATTTGGAATCCATTAAAATCGTTATAACGCATTAATATCTTAAATAAGGTTAATGGATAAAGTACTCGATATACCGAATACCGAAGTTGAATGAAGTTCGAGCGACAACATGCGACGGTTATAACGGGGAAAAAATAAAAATGGCAATCGGAGTATCGAGGGATCAGGAATTGTCTATAATTAATATAAATTCTTTATGCACGATTGGTAATATTAGTAGTAAACGATTGCACGAACCTTTGCTCTCATCCTGGAGGGATTGAGAAAACTAGATCACTCTAGAATTCTCCGATTACTTCGGATTTAAGAGCGGCTCGCTCCGTTCGCCGTTAGATCCAATATGAAAGAGACCAAGTCTACTCTACCGGATCCGGAAGCTAGCGTGCTGTTAGTTCACCAATTCGCTCACAGAGGTGCTTTGATGAAAACGCGCGCATTCCCGCCGCTTGTATTTCTTAATTCAAATCACAAAAACCGATTATTTTTTTTTCTAGAATATTTGATTTGAATTATCTATTTCGGAGTCGCGTGTGGGTCATAGCATGAAACAAAATTTTAATAAGCATGTATCGTGTATTTAATATCGTTATATACATAATAATTGCACTGTAATTTCGATTTGGAAAACTTGTAACACTGTGATAATATCGACAACAGATTTGTCGCCTGATAACAATTAATTACCTAGTTAATAACGTTCAGATTATTCATATATGTATATCTATGTATGTATATGTATATATATGTATATATATATTATATAAATATTGACAAAATTTATTGCAAGAAGAACGAAGATCGCTATATCAATATATTACGTACTGATAAAAGCTTAAGCTAATATTTTACTAATTAGGAAACGGAACAATTGGAAATGTAGGTATCATAGTAAAATTGATAAAGATCATTTTCGACGATATACAATAGGTGTTATTACATATGAGGAATTTTCTCAATTTATAGGAATATAATATGTATGATAAGTCATATGATTCATTGTTATTACTACTATAGACTTATGTTAAGGTCCTTTAAAATGAGATTAACAAACGTTATTTAATATATTGTTGTATCCGCTTTTCCCTCGACCAAATAAATAATAATATACAAATACAATGCACCAGTGTCTAATAGTAGGAGTAATTTTCTATACAGTATTTAAAAAGAAACAATTATCATTCAGTCTATGTCAGTACATATCAGAGAATGATCCATTTGATTATAAGGTAAGACCAGTCTTTAGAATTGTGAAACAAGAAAAAGACGGACAGCCTTGCTTAAAAAATAAACGAAATTCAATAAGATAACATAGTAAATAAATAGAATAAATTTATTTCTTAGTTAACAATGCTGTGATATTCAATACTAAATAACTAATTGCACTTCATGCTTATTTGGCGTTGATGTCATTTTTTGGAACTATTGCCTCCGTTTACTGGTCACTTGAATCTTTCATATTGTCGTTATTGGTAGCTATAGGCACTACGCAAAAATACTTACAATTATATAGATATAGGTATGATATCACATAACAATTAGCAACGTTAATTAATATAACACGAATATGTAATAGTCAATAAAATCTCACAATTTAACAACGATTTTTATCCTCGTTCTACATCCTCTTCCCTTTACCCATTGTTATGAGTTTATCAAAAAATATATACAACTAATTCAGCTGGCTAAATTAGCTGCTTAAGTTTAAGAAGACTTCCAATAAGATTATCTTCTATAAAATTAGCGTCAAACAAATTAAAGGTAATCAATTGATAAATACATGATTTACTATGGAAGGTAACAACAGTCCGCCGATTCTAAATAATTAAGGATCACAAGGAGTTGGAATAGATACGATATTATAAATTTACTGGGAAACAATAGGCTCCAAGAAAGCCTTAGGGACTTTTCCTCGCTGAGTGCCTCTAGCTCCCATCAAATAATCCCCGTCCCCAGGAATCTCGGATACACATATCACCTGTAAATGCAATTAGCTGTAGTTAGTTTGAAGCAAAGCGATACTCTACTCATTGGTGTTAGTATAATTGTACAAGACTAGCAATAAACATAATGTGTTTAGCGCAACGGCTTGTGTGTTGAGGAGTAGTGATTAAGAGGGAATGAACAATTGATAAGAAAGAGTCAATATTCGAGTTTGGTTTTATTTTTTTTTTTTTTTCAAACTTCATTCGCCACACTGTGTAGATAATAATGTATGTACGGCAAATGTATATATGTAGATAAAATATAAATACAACAAAATACAAATTAAAATAATATGTTTAATCAAGATTTGAGGGAAGACGAGAAAAAGAAAAGAAAATAAAAATCAAAGGAAAAGTAAACATGGTGGATAACATAAGTGAAGAACGAGTACAAGCTAAATTCTAAAATAATATCAATTAATTAATTAATCAATTAATCATGCATTGTCTTTGCGGTATAAGTATATCGCCTATATTACAGAAATGGTGGTTGTTCAGTATCATTAATTATCCTTATCATTGTAGTTTAGTCTTGAGTATTTTTCGAAAATCTATTCGCCTCACATATTATTAATCAATATGAGAAACCTTTATCTGACGAGAAACCATTTAGAATCCGCGAGTGCTTAATTTTATAAATAATTTCTAAACAGCCAGTAAATTCAGCAGATAGATTTCTCGCGGTTTCTCTAAATTTTCTCTCTTTTCTTAATCATCAAAATTTATATATACTACGCAGAAAAAAAATATATAGCTTGTTTGAAGAAACAAGTCCGCAAGCCTGTGCCTCGGCTCTTTACCCGCCTCGAGGCACAGGCCTTTAGGATCAAAAAGGTCGCGATATTTTAGATTTACATTAAAGTTGAACGACCTCTGGCAATCCTGAGCTGCTCTTGTAACGGGAAGCTTAGCTGAGCTTATAGCAGCCTCATTAAGCCGAAGGATCTTGGATGTTATTTATCCCCAACTTTAGCCGATATTTAGTTATAACTGCTTTACGCATTCTGGTAAAACTATCCCGAATGTGTAGCTATTCTTAAGCCGTATTCCACCGGAAGTAGTCCTGGCGCTGCTTAGATCACAAACTTGTTTACCTCGTCTTGCATCAGGCTGAGTTCGCTCGGATCCCTGGCATCGTAGTCACAGATCACCCGAGCTCTGTCCTGCCCGTTTTCCACTGGTTCGGAAGGAGACGGTGGGGTGGACGGGTGAAAGGTTGCCCCGGACATGCTGGGATGGAGAAATAATAAGTTGTGTAAAAAATAAGCCAGTTTTCGGTCAAAAAATGGTCAAATACGCAGTTTCAAGTCCCAAATAATGTGAAGACTTGTAAAAAGGTCCTGGAAATTATATGCGTCACGATTTTCTACGCCTTGACGATTCTTTTCTGGTATTTGACGCAAAAAATGGAATAAAAATTTGTTATTCCGTTCTAAATTGTTAGAAATAAACTGAATGACAAAGATTTATTGAATTCAATCCAGCGTTATTATTTGATTAAACAATTTCTCAGCACCTTAACAAACGCCAGTGCTTTATACATAGTAAATTACTTGAAATAAATTCAAATTTCAAGTTAAATCTTAGTTTTAAAACACATTTTACATAACACATGCACGTGCAGCGATAATACAATAAGTAAAATTTTCATCTCTCAACGCTATTTGCATATTCAATTAATTTTTATCAACACAAATAATACATGCTCTATAGTCTATTATTGTTTCTATATATTATTTATTATATAACGATTAGATTAATTAGATAGTATTATTATTGGTACATGAGAGACTTTTATTGCATTTAGATAATCTGATAAGGGAAGAATACCAGTAAAGACGATAGTCCAAGGCTCGATAAAACATCATCAAATACGTCTTTGATTATATAGAAGATAAAGAAGAAGAAAGAGAGTAAGAATATTGTCACGTTAGACTTTTGTCACGTCAGTATCAAAAGATGCGGTGACATAGGTAGAGCCGGCAAGGGTTTGCTGATGGGACGGTGAGGTTTGGGCTTGGGTAGAGGAGGAAGTAATAGGATGAGAAAGCTCGATTACTTCCTCGCTGTTCACGCGCAGAAGAGGACTCGGTTGACGTGCCCTGGAACCCCAATAGCATGCAAGCAGAGATAAAAGCACGTAGAATAGAAGAGAGGGTAAGGGAAGCCCGATGTAAATACTACGCGCAAAGAATGATTCACATGAAAAGCTTGGAAGGGAAATCGCATAATTTATTCTTAGCTAATATTTGCCAAGGAAACCTGCGATATTAATGAATTAGGCAATTTCCCGCAGCGACTTCTAAGACACACATACAGTATATTCCGGCAATGCACTCCATCAACGTCTTTGGATGTGATTAAACGATGCATAAATTGAGAGTGAACAGTTACGTTTATGTTTACACAGAAAAGGTCTTCTACTTCCTGCATAATGCAATCATACTTTTACTGATTCTATTAATAAATCAACAATTTAAGTCCATATTTACTCACTCGAATCACCACAGAGTGGGATAGCTGTGTGAGAAATAAAAGATAACTGTAACTCGATAAGGACTTTGACTATTCTACCGTTAAATAAATTTAGAAATGAAATAGAATTTAGCCGGCGGAAGTACAGACACCATATTAGTAAGCTGTGCAGGCTGAGAATATTGCGAAGAACATTTATATACCTATACACAATTTTATAGTTCCTAAACTATCAATACAGCTTACCCAGCCAACTCTCGCTGTAGATCTTGCATCGCTGCGTGACACTGGGCGTAATGGCGGGCCTGGGCCTCGACAAACTCGTGAAGACAACGTAGGTGACCTGCTTGAGAACTGGACACTCCTTCTAAGAGGAATTTCGTTATCTCTGATTGACGGTCAAACTCTGACTGCGCAACTCTCAGCTCTCTTTCTGCCTAGTATTAAGAATCGACAAATTTTTCGTGTTAAGACTAGAGTCTGGCCGATTTTCAAACCGGAAAATCTCTGATATACTCTATTTTCATAGTTTCTAAACGTTCATTGGTAATGATATAAGATTATTCATGGTTTTTTTGCATTTAAACTAATGAACATCCGTCGATTGACCTATGGCTTGTTTATACTCTCTTTTTTTCTGATCAAATACACATCACATGTAAAATATTCCCTCAAAATTTGAAGAAATTTCGATCAATGATGCAGCCTGTACGCTACGTAAAATCGAGAAAATTTAATCATCTGTGAACAAAACTGAGTCAATAGAATGATTCTTATAATTTGAAAAAACGAAAAACTGATTTCAAAGGTATACCTATGTACCCTTAATCAAAGTAAAATAAATGGCAAGATCAGACTAGCTAGCAAATGACGAATAGACAATGACTGGTCAAGTTAGTACCTGGTCGAGTAAAACTTCTGGAGAAACGCCAGATTCCTATTTGAAGCAGCATTGCAATTAACGAAACAAAGCATATAATGGATTTATAGAAATACGAATAACTAATGTACTGAATTTATTCTCAATAAATAATTTTGTTATAATGATAAACTTACGCTCTGTTGACCCAGCATGCTTCTCGCCTTTCGAACTCTATTTTTCGAGGCGTCTAAGTCTAACCTGAAAAATGAAAAAAAAAAACAGTAGTAAGAAAATCATCGAATAAGTTGAAAAAGGAAATTGCAACTAGTTCAGAAAGTTGAATGAGACCGCGACCCTCGTTTCTGTACCGTTTAGTTTCTAAAATCGCCCGTTCTTTACTGATAGTCTTCATTTCACCGTCCAAAAACTTTCTCAAAGGTTGAACGTAGCAGTTAGCAGCAGTTCCTATAAAGTCCCTCTCGATCTGTCCTAACTTTTGCTGGCATTGACCGACCTTTATCAAAGCGCTACCTGAAAGTGCGTTTTCCATTAACGATGTGTGATATATGGTGACAGGAACAACATAATCAGGGTAAAAAAATCGTGAAGCAAAATAATAGATTTACGAACGTACCGTACGCAGTACCAGGCCCAAAATCATTCCCTGCTTCAATCATGTCGATACTGACGTACTCCAAGTTGCTCAATCTGTTGGGTTTCTTTTTATCTATCTTTTCAAAGAAAAAATCTTCGATTCTATTTCCTGGTAAGCGAAAAAATGATTTCAGAAAGATATAAGGATTTCTGTTAGACTTGAATTCAATGGTTTCAAGCAGTTTTCGTTTATCCAAATTATGAAAAAAGCCAATAACAAAGTGGCAGATGTCGATGTTTACGCTACGAAAATTTCACTCAAGGTATACTTGGCCCTATTATATCTGAACTAATCTTTAATATCTAGTGTAAAACATCTTGTCCAGATATAAAGACGAGCCATTGTTTGGTCTACATAATCAGTTGGGGGATAAGCTAAGATAAGTGACACCATATCAACGGTATGCAAATTTTTGAGATGACTATTTGAGATAAAGATTAGATAGTCATTTCCAAAATTAGTCATATTATATTGATGTGTGTTCCTGATGACTCAACATTCAGAAGATGTAAAATGTATGCTTGTTTCTGTATCTTTCTATCTTCCCTTTGGTTTATGGATCAAATGAATACCTGGATTTGGGGTGAGCATTGCTTCAGTATTTTTGAGAATTTTTTCCGTCCAATTTTTAGTCGCGTCTGCTCTGTCCGCTAGGAATTCAAAATGCGCGTCAAGTTCTGTCTTCTCAGATGTACCGAGCTTCTCTTCTGTGAGCTGTGAACAACAATGACATGTATGATGGGCAGTGATTAGGACATAATATAACGGCGTGTGAATACTTAGCTGACGATATATCTAGGTATTGACTAATCGATTGTTACGAATCAGATAATAATATCACTAATCAGTTAGCGGATATTCAGGATTTAATAAATGGAAAAGATTATGAGGTGAACAATGTCAGAAATGACAGTAAAGGGTGCCGCGCGCAGCGCCTACGCACGCTATGTTATGCTAGTTCATGGATCGTTATTTTAGGAGGATTATTAAAATTTATTAGGTTTATCACCTGCACAACTCTGCTGAGTGCCGTACCCGCATCTTTAACTAATTTCTTAACGTTAAAATCCATTTTGTTTATTTATTTAACTTTAGTTTTTTACTTCTTGACTTGTTTTACTCTCCAAATCAATTATTATCACTACCCAGTTTCAGGAACAACCTTTCCTGACTTTATACGTATGTCGTTCCTGACATGATCATTCACTTCTCTATTCTAACACAAGACGCGCCACCAAAGCCTGTGCTGTACTCTACTCGGCTCTACTACTGCTTGCACGGATTTCAAACACACTATCGATCACGACTCTTATGGTAAGGCAAAATGGATTAAGGCAAAGTCGGCAATGACGAATTCTCGCTAAAGCTAGGCGGAAAAACTTGGGAAAACAAATATCGTGCTTCCGGTGAAACACCTAAGACACTTTCTTATCATCAGAAGAGTTTTGAAACCGATATTATAGAGATTACTGCTTATTTATTATTGTTTCAAACTTACGTCATTACTTATGTTATGCTATGTATCGATGACCCTCAAGATTTCTGCATCTGAAAAAATGAAGTTTAGCAAGCCGTAACTTAGCAAGATTTGACTTTGGAATGATTCAATGATCATTCTCCTCCTCATCTCTTTCTCTTCAAGGCAAGCCCCGTTTCTTAGTCTCGTACTTAAACTGAAGAATGTCGCCTCTAGATAATCGAGAAAGAATGATCATTGAATCATTCCAAAATCAGATCTTGCCATTGGAGTAATTCACATGTGAACTGGGTTTGCGTGGTTTGAAAGAAAGAAAAAAATATGAACAAAAAAAGAACTGGAAAAAGAGAAACCAAATAATATCGCCATCGGATAATCGAAAGAGGAAGAAAAAAGTCTGATAGAACATTTCTCTGAGAATGAGAGTTTCGAAGTTACGTCGTGCTAAAGTACTAATTAACGGAAAAACGGCGTTAGCATTGGTCTGAAAAAAAACTAAAAAATAACGCCATCAGATGATCGGAAGAGGAAGGAAAAATTCTGATAGAATTTTTCGCTCAGAGTAAACCTTTACAAACGGATCGCCAAAGTTCATTTTTGCAGATGCAGAAGTCTTGAGGGTCATTATGTATCGTATAACTCCGCTTGCTAATTCCGTCACATAACATTTATAATATGTTTAATCACGTTAGTAAAATGTTCGGAATTGCATAAGCCGCGATCGATACGAAGGAGAAGGAATATGGGCAATTCCAGGAGAAACCGACCAAGAATTTGACTTCGTATTTTTTAAAACTATTGAAACTTTTTTTACATGAAATAAACGTGACAATAAAATCCGATCTTCGATGTTTGCGCTGCTCAATGCAAGCGTTTCGCGCTTGCCTACCTTTTAGGCGCGTTACTCTCCAGAGAATCGCTCTGCATATAACTTCGGGCACTCTTTAATTCCTGAGCCCACTTTGCCGGCTTACGCTCTCGATAGACTTAAAATAAGAATTATGAACTATGTGTGTATAATTGTATCAATATCTGTCTAGAAGTAGCTTGCGGTAAAAAACCTTTTAATCATAAAATCAATTGAGAATGAACATCCAAAATTATGGAGAGCGAATAAGTACAAAACCCCCAAGTACAGAAAAACCATATAAATACCAACAGCCTTTATGACTCCCAAAAATAATCAAGAAGAAGAGAACAAGAACCCCCCTCGACAGGACACGTGGAAAAGACAAGGACATAATCATATAAGCACGACGACGGATATAGATTCCAAGAAACCCATGCGTGCACCACCACGACCACAGGAAGAGCGGGCAGCAGTCACCCAGGCAATGAAACCCCTGTGAGACGCACGGGATCTAATCACAGACGGATAGAAATCCACATGCGACACGAAACCCAATCGACAAAGACACTGTAATCACAAAACCCAGCATCCCCGAACAGTGGTATATAGCATCCAATGTTCACCAGGAGTCAGCTGTAGCTCGCAACGCAACACCACTTGTACACATAATAAAATTGATTCTGAGCCGGATGTGTTTGAAAATTCTAGAAACAGCCAATCAGCGCTCTGGATTGCAAAAATTTAGAGCACCGATTGGCTGTTTAACACATCCGGCTCAGAATCAATTACGCTTAGTTTACCTCTCGTACTTCTTCGCTTCATTTACGCTAGTCTTGCAGCTAATTCAGTTCGATATCGACTTAGTTCAATTTACCGACCATTTAAATTCAAGTCTCAATCAACTACGCTATTCAGCTATTATTCGCATCTTCGAACATAGGGAGCTTTCCATCTACAGCCAAAAATCAACAAACTCAGACACGCAGCTAAGCGATTGGTCTTTTCCGTTCGCTCCAGCCAATCATATTGCTGTGTGTTTGACTGCGTCGATTTTTGGCTGTAGATGAAGAGCTCCCATAGTTTGCACATTCTCAACTCAATTCAGTGTTGCTATCTAGATTAACGAGAAATCCTTTTTAACTTGAACTTATTCCAACACTCAGTCCACTTAAATTCAGCGAAGGCTATTTTCTGACCACAAAACAATTGTCAATTATAACTCTATTAAGAATAAATAAATCAAATTCTTAAAAACGACCATTTAAAAACTTTAAGGACCCATTCCTTGAGAACATCAAAGAAATCGATCCATCGACGGACCAGCGATCAGCGAATAGTATCAACTTGAGAGTAAATTCATAACAAGCTAAGAATAATTCGCACAAATTACTTAAGACGATAACCCTCCCCAAGACATAAACCTCGTTCATTATAATTGAACTCAACTCATAAAAAGCATTTAAATATAGAAGCATTTATTGGGCAACGATGGTGCCCCGGGTTCAAACAGTTAGATATAAGTACGTATAGTTAGACGACGCGGTATCGTGAATTTAACATTGCATTGGTGACCCACAACTACCGAGTGGCGTCTAGGTTGTTTGTAGTGATAATTCCGGTAGTTAGACTCTAGATTTTCTCGCAAACTTCCGCTCCGACGTCACATGTGTACGCCTGTTCGCGAACGCGCGATCTGTGCGTAGCGTGTAGGTCTCGAGAACTTGCTCAAAGGAAATTGTGTGTGCGGCTGTGCGCGGTGTGTACTGCCAGTAAAGCCTGGAGCACAAACTTTTCCCGCCGGCTCATCTACGGAAATCGTGAACAGTATACAGTCACTCACACGCAGCGCCGACCAATCACAGCTATGTGTGAGCGATCGTGGCGCTTGTGGGTGAGGCCGAACACGGGACATGAAAATTCTGTGCTCCAGGCTTCAGTGCTTTCCATCTACAAAAAAAGTCGGCACAGAGCGACACAGTGTTCGACACGGTGCTTTCCTACAACTACACAGCGCGACACAATCAAACACAGCTTGAGGCTGTGTTTCTAGTTACTTCTTACGCTGTGTCTGACTCATTGCTGCCAGCGTTAAGTAATTTCTTGAATAGACGTTGGCAATCTTGTCGCATAAAACAAATTCAAATGAAAATCTCAAAATCCCGCGCCGCCATTTCGGTCGTATCTTTAACCATATTCAACGATGTCTGTGAGCGTTGGGAACCAGGAATTGTACAGTTAAGTTATTGTGAATAAACGAGTAGACGTACGGAAAATGGCTTAATTTAATTGCAAATTCACGGTCGAAATTTTACGTGTACTTCTTTTTGCAGATGCATATACTTGCATGCATTGTCAAATGCATATAACAAATATTAAAGATGTTCCTACCCATTATTGTTTCATTGGCAAGGACGTATATACGCATTCGAACAATGTTTTGTACACTCCTGAAGTAGATGAATGTAAGTATTTTAATGCAATGGTTTATATGTTCAAATTATGAATAATCAAATTCTTCTATATATAGTATCACATGCAGTAATGATATATTTTTACTATTAACTTGTGGTATACCTATAGCTGCTGTTTGGACCGACACAGCAACAATGGCTCTCCTCAGCTTGTACGAAGCACACAGAGGTATGCTCGACAATCCCAAAAAACAGGGCAAATTATGGCAGACAATTTCAGATGAATTACTGGAAAGTTTTGGAATCGAGGTAACTCTTTCACCTTCAATTACTCAATGGTATCGTAGCTTCAAACCAATTATAGAATCCAGACAAAAGTATGCGATGATATGCATCTTCATTAGATTCCCCCAAAAAAAAACTTTATTGTTTTTTTTCGATCTCCCACATCATGAAATCATATAGTTTTTGACATAATATTGAACCTCGTGAAAGGAAATCGCCGTGCGATTTCTTTAAGTGGTACCGCATCCAGATTTTGTATTCGCCATTTAATTAACACGTAAGAAATCAAATGCTGACGGTTGGAGGCAGATAATAATTGTTCTATAGAACGAACGGAACTCTGTATGCGGTAGCATTTGACAACTTATATTCTTTCTTCTAATCGGCGCGGCGTAGAAAATTTTTATAATATAACCGATATCCCGCTTTTTTTTTTATCATCGACTTAGTCTGAACTTGAGTCGCGTACATTTTTTTTCCAGCAGTTTTTATATTTTAACCGGTGGTCCGTAAAAATAGGGAAAAATAAATTAAAAAATAAAATAAAATTACAAATATTCTACGACGCGCCGATTCGAAAAAAAAAAAATAGTTGTCAAACGCTACCATATAGTAGAGTTCCGTCCGTTCTATAGAAAAATTATTATCTCCCTTCCTTTTAAAGTTCAGTGATATTTCGTGCTTGTTACTGTTATACCTTCAGAGTTTATTTCATTTATTCCATTTATTATTTTAAACATACATATACCGTGCGATTATGTGGAAATTACAGGCTCCAAGCGCGCAGGCGCTGATTTATTCGAATATTACGAGGGACGCCAATTTCAGACGTGCCACGAATATCCCTAGAGTCCGTCTGCTATTTGTTTCCGATTGTTGTCAAATATAAATGGCGTCAGACCGTGGCAGGAATAGGTTATGTTTGTGTGAATCTAGCAGACGACAGAACTAGGGATGTTACGGAAAAGTTGGTAGAGTTGCTAGCGCGATTCTGCCGGCCAATTATATTCGAATAAATCAGCACCTGCGCGCTTGGAACCTGTAATTTCCACATAATCGCCCGGTATAACTCGCCTGTTAGCTTATAGAACTGGTATATTCTTGCATTTTATGTACTAGATATTATATTTACGTTACAATTTGTACAATGCATTACATTTATCATATCGTAAACTAATAATACTATAATAATAATGATACATATCGTATTTACACGGAAATAAGCCGCGGCCGCGTATAAGCCGCACCCCGATTTTGTAAGGGTCATTGTCGGAAAAACGTTTTTATACGGTGCGATAGTAAAATCACCTATTGAGCGAAAAAATTGTTGCATAATCTTCAAAAAACTGTTTCATCTTTTATAATGTATTAATGATTTTATAATGAATTCCTGGCATTTTCACTGATTATCGCCTTCCTTATGGTACCGTCCCATGTAGGGCTGGATCGCCGGAATCCAGAATGACGGAACAGGATGGACTAAGACTGTGTTCCAATTGGTAAGGGAAGTATACTTGATGCACACTTGATAGTCTGAACCGAGGGCAAGTGTCCATCAAGTATACTCCCCTTACCAATTGGAACACAGCCTAAGTCGTTCCAAAATTTGTTGATGAATTTTCCGCGAAAATGAAGGGTTGGATTATCAATTCATAGTCTGTGTCCTGGGAACATTTCCATGAATAATCGCGCTCTTCGATCGATATGTCTTCTGATATCATTCGCTTCATGTATTTCGTTATTTATATTCTCAACAATATGATCAACATACTCAGGAAAATTATAATCGTCGTTTACATCGATACAATAGTTATGTAATATGCAAGCTGCAACAACCGTACTTGTGATAAACGATATATCCCGATACTCAGTAAAAAATTTAATACGCCGAAAACGTCCTTTTAATCTACCGAAAGCCTTTTCGACTGCCATACGGGTGGAAGAATGTAGAAAATTGAATTCCGTCTGTTGAGGTGTTAAGTGGCCATTATCGCGGAACGGTGGAACAAGCCAGGATAAGGAGGCATAAGCTGAATCTCCCATAATGAAAGTTTTATCTGGAAAAAGCATTTCCTTATTCTTACTCGCAGTTTGATATAAAGGTGACCTTCGTAGTACCCGGGAATCGTGAAGTGAACCAGGCTCACCAACGTATATATTATTAAACTTCATATTTGCATCAACAACAACTTGAAGATTGATTGAAAATTTTTTTTTACGATTACAGTATTCGCGTGCGTTGATTGATGGCTTTTCAATCTGTATGTGAGTACCATCTATCGCTCCCAGAACATTACGGATGCCGCGTTTCGAACTAAAATAGTCACATACTACCATTACATGATGACCTTCTGGCCACTTAATAACATTATCTAACTTGGTTAAAAGCCAGTCAATCACACGACGAATAATGCGAAATACAGACGAGATTGATACGTCGAATCTATCTGAAATCGTCCATAAAGGCTCCGTGTTTGCAATGTACCACATAAACAACAAGAAACTCAGTTTTGCTGGGATTGGTGTCATTCCGAATGTATGTGAAGGGATGTGTTCTGATAATTGTAATTCATCTAAAAATTATGTAAAATGAAATATTATTGTACTGATAATCTTGACCTGTGATACGCTATATACCAATTAGTTGTGACGCGGTACAACGAGTCAATCGAAAGTGCTCTTTGAATTCAAGCTCCGTCATAGAATCGATAACCTGTATATAATTTCCAATTCGACATCTTCTTCTTCCAGGCGTTAAAAACTGCATGAGTGGAAAATATAATAAATCATTTTCATCTTCATCACTGGTAGAAGCACTTGAACTACTGCCAGTTTCCTCAAAATCATCACTTGACGCACTCGACGAGCTGCTGATATTCAAATTCGGACTTTCCGCCATATAGAGTATAATTTCTTTTCCATTCATTTGTAACTACAGCGAAATATTTGTCAACATTGAAAAATGGGGGTTTGTTATATTTTCGTATCGTGATATATTTATTACTTACTTTCAATTCTCGTTTATTTTATTCTCTTTATTTTATTATACTAGGTCAAAAAGACTCTTGGAGAAACGGATCTTGTTTATTTCGTTTGAATGTTTGAATTTTATTTAGTTCTAGCCTACGAGAAGTGGTACTCTCAGTGAAAATCGGTAACTGCGAATAGAGGAGCGCACTCTAGTATCGAACTTAGAGACTAAATAAGCGTTCCAACTAATGTCCCAACACGGTTGTACACCGTGTCTATCTGCGTCAATCTGTGTAAGCTTGATGGAAAGCACCCAGTTTGTTCATGCTATTCGTGGCTCAGGCCGAATGCGAACGAATGCTCATGCAACAAAGTGTTTTTCCGCACAGCTCGCACACATGCCGTGTGTGTTCGTGCGTGCTCGCCTTATGCGTGCTCAATAGTGTATACGCGGCTTAACACGTTCTACATATTGCATAAAAATAAATAAGAAAAGAAAAACAACATGGGGATTCGAACCGGCGATGCAGCGAATACGCAGCAGTGTGCTTACCCGCTGCGCGACGCGCTACTTGAAAAATTGGCAAAATACAAAGTATATGAATACACTCGAAATTTTTCTCCTCGGATTTCTCGGAAATGGCTGAATAGTGCGTTTTACTACTTGCACCTGTTCAAGTCCTAGGCATGACTATAATTAAACTGAACTAAATGGGTGATGACAAGTTGATAGCGTCCCCTTGTAAGACAGCCTATATGATATCGTTCCAATGTAACGACCTGTTCGATCGCAATTACACAATTTGTTTGCTTGCCTAGAAGTTTCTTAACACTTTCGATGAATGAAACGACGCCATCACACGCAATATCCATACAAATGAAAGCACAATATAATGCAGTGTAGTATGTAAAATAGAATTTTGAATTTCGTTCTACTAACGTGTCGCGCATCCACGGTAAATAACAATGGTAGTCAATCTTGAAGGATCTCTCACCACACTGAAACCTATCTAAGAAATAGGAACGAAGCCACTTGACTAACTCCGTGGAAAGTCCGTAACGAATAACCCTAGACGAAAGTAACCGCGGTGATCTTCGCTATCAAACGCTTTACTAAAATCGAATAGGACAAGTAGGGTATTCATCATTCACCACTTTTCTAGCATCGTCCAGTGCTCTGAGCAGTGCAGATTTGGTACTGTGGTGTTTTCCCAGTTATACTTACTAATATAACTGATTTTCCAAAGACTAAGTACAATATGCAATCATTCGTTGCAATCGTAACAGAATCCTTGCTGGAAGGAAGTGTTGGTACTCTGATGGAAATTTATTCACCTGTAGCAGAAGGACGAGTGCTATGATAATCACTATCTATCAAATTTCGTGGGTGTTAACGCGCGCGATCCAAGAAAAATACCCAAACGTTTCTCTCGCGAATAAGAATCTGGATTGATTTAGAAATTGATTTCGTCCTCGTAAGGTTTTAGAAATACATCCTCCCTGAAAACTATAAATCGGCGATATTAAGATTTGTAATTCTAACCATTTAGAATTAAAAAGATTCCGAACCTCAGTCTTTAGGAGGCAAAAGGTCTTCTTACACTGAGCGTATTGCAATACTCGTCTCGGACTCGTCTACGACTCGTATGGCAGCTCACGCTCAGCGTTTAAAAAAGACCTACTCTGCATCCTTGGTACACAATGCACTATTTCACAATAATTTTTAGAACTTTCTAAGAACTAATGATATGCACACACCAATTCGTATTATTTGTTCCATTCAAACTTTTTATCTATCGGTCCATAGCGAATTTCGAGTGATACGTTAAGCGCGTAGTGTGAAAATAATTAGACGCTTAATTATTTCCCCATCCATTAACTCCGTAAAATGTTGCCATGCAACTATGCGAAAAGCCGAACTTTACGGAAAAAATCTATTGACCTGGATTATGCTTTCCACGGAACGTCGTATGCCGCATAATTACATGATTAAACGAAGTTACTTGTAAGTGAAGTTCTATCATTATTGTATGAAGCGCCTCTTCCGAATAGATCAACACGTAGTACTCCTACTCTACACCGTTTTCACCACAATTTTTATAAAGCATTGAATTTTTATAAATTGCCTGTCACCCTTGGTTTATTGTATGGTCATTCTTCTTTTTTTGTACATTTAAGCCACAACGTGTTATTATTTATTATTCCGGAAATGGGCAAGAAAAGATACAGACAATCTTCTTCAGATGAAGAAAGAAGTGAGGAAAAGTTAGTTGAACGTCTAAGGCGTTTGTAGAGGAAAATTAAGCGTCAAGAGAAACGGAGACATGAAGAATCAAAATGAAGTAAGTTCAGGACACAATTCCAAGAGATACACTAAATGCAACCTTAGTGGGCAAGTTTCTTATTGGAGAAGATCTGGAGGAACGTTTAAAGACCGCCAAGGCATTGGAACGTTCAAGTAAGGAACTTAAATCTGTACCAAGGTTAGCCCCGGTGCAACAGAGTTCAAAAAACTTCAAAGGCCCACCTCGTCGATAGATTCAACAAAGGATGACGGGGGGCAGAAATCAACAACTCAAACCTGGAGAAATCAATTAACCAGACAGAACACAACTGCGAAGACCTGGGGGAATCAATCAGGTGGCCAGAGATCATCTCATCAGAATTTTGGGAGCGAGAAACAGAGACGGGAACAATCTCGGCCATACAAGAAACAATTCTGAGTTCCACTAATATAGGTTAACCGTCAGGTAGATTAAAGAACTTCATTCGAGAATGGCGACATATAACGTCAGACAACATGATTTCAAGATGGGTTATGGGGTATGAAATACCTTTCAAATATTCTGTTCAACAGTCTTATTTGTCCAAACGAACCTCAGAGGTCTCAAATAGAAAAATCTCAAATTTCGGAATCAATAATCTTATTATTAGAAAAGGGGGCGATCTGTAAATGTATTCAATCAAGAGATCAATTCATCTCAAACGTATTCGTCATTCCAAAACCGGATGGTTTACATCGATTAATTTTAAATCTTAAATAACTAAATAATTTTATAGAACCGGAACATTTCAAACTGGAAGATAGTAGGACGGTCAAAAGGTTAATGAACAAAGATTGGTTTATGGCAACACTTGACCTCAAGGATGCTCATCATCTAGTATATCAATAGCAAAGTCGAGTAGGAAATTTCTAAGATTTTGTTTCACTAATGAATCTTTTGAATACATCTGCTTACCTTTCGTTCTTAGCACCATACGTTTTACAAAACTCATGAAACCATTAGTTGCTTTTTCAAGAGAATTAGGCTATCAGTCTGTGATTTACCTGGATGATATTTTTATCATAGGCAACACATTCTCGGAATGTGCAGAGAATTTGAAGACGACTATTAAAGTTTTACAGAGTTTGGGTTTCATAATTAATAGCGGGAAGAGTAATATAATTCCTTCGAAGAGGTGCAAATTTCTTGGGTTCGTATTTGATTCAGAAGAAATGATCGTTGAACTTCCGAAAGATAAGAAATTAAAAGTATCAAAAGAAATTGTAAAATTTAGTAATACGAAAGTCTGTGAAATAAAAGATTTTGCTAAATTTATGGGATTCTAGGTTCCTGTTGCCCAGCAATAAAGTTCGGTTGGGTAGTGAGAGATTTTTGAAAGGAACAAATATTTAGCTCTTAGAGAAAATAATGATGATTATGAATCGCCTATGAACATAAAAAAATCATTGAAGGATGATTCCAATTGGTGGAAGAACAATATCAATGTTGCAAACAATCCGATTAAGAATTGGTCATATGGTCACTGGTCTGAAGGAGAAAAAACCTTTTTTCAAAAAAGACGTCACAATAATTATTTAGAATTGAAAGCGGTTTTATTTGGTTCAAAATATTTCGCTAATGAACTCACAGATTGTGACATCTCACTAAGAGCTGACAATACTACGGCTATTCCCTACATAAATAAAATCGGGGGGTATTAAATTCCAAGAAATTATCATGTTAGCAAAAGAAATTTCGATGTGCTGTAAACAAAGAAATGCTTGGATTTTCGCATCATATATTTCTTCAAAAGAAAATTCCGAGGCAGATTTCGAATCTAGAAAATTAAAACCAGAAACTGAATTTGAACTATCTGACGGGGGATTTAATGTAATTGAAAAATCTTTAGGAAAACCAGATATAGATCTCTCCGCAACGAGATTAAACTCTAAGTGCAAAAAATACATCTCATGGCTGAAAGATCCCGACGCGCTTGTAGTGGATGCGTTCAAAATTAGTTGGCAACATTTTTTCTTTTATGCTTAGAGTACTTCAAAAGATTGAATTTGAAAGTGGTAAAGGGATCGTAGTAGTGCCTTACTGGCCAGCTCAACCGTGCATTCCGATGTTTAAATCATTAATGAAATCGGAAGTGATATCTTTCAAACCTAATATCGATCTTTTACTCTCTCATATATGATAGGAGACCACATCCACTATGGAAGCAAACTACCCTGGCTGCCGCAATCTTGTCCGGAGAGCATTTTCATTGAAGGGGATGCCGTTCGAATCAATAGACATTATGTTATTATCACTGAGTATTTCTTCATTAAAACAATATGATGTCTCACTAAAGAATCGGTGGGTATTTTGCGTTGAAAGAAAAATAGATCCATTGTCCAGTTCGATTAATGATATACTTGTATTTCTGACTGAGGAATTCAGAAAAGGATCGTCGCATGGTACTTTGAATTGTACCAGATCTGCAATTGCTTTGCTTTTCGATACTGATTTAGGTCAGAATACTTCGTTAAAGAGATTTTTTAAGGGTGTAACGAGATTGAGGCCATCCATGCCGAAATATGATTCCACATGGGATCCTAAAATAGTTTTAAATTATATTTCAAAGTGGTCACTTGATGAACAGAATCTGGAATCATTTTCGATGAATCTAATATCACTATTGGCATTAGTAACAGGTCAGAGAATGTAGACGCTATCCCTTATTGACATTAAAAATATAAGAAGGTTAGATCATCATATCGAGATAAAAATTCCTGATAGAATTAAGACTTCAGGTCCAGGGAGGCTACAGCCAACTCCTATTTTACCTTTCTATACTGAGAACGTTAACTTATGTGCAGCTTCGACATTGGAACATTATATATATTTCAAAAACCAAAAATCTACGAAATTCAATAAAGAAATTATTTTTATCTTTCAAAAAACCGCATAAACTGGTGTCAACGAGAATATTTTGTGTGAGAGTGGCGTGCATAAAACTATTTTCTCAGCACATAGTACTCGTCACGCATCAACTTCTGCTGCTAGCAGAAAGGAAGTTAACATTGATATTATGCGGAAAGCTGCGGGCTGGACTAAGAATTCTGAAACTTTCGTTAAGTTTTATAAACTCACGTCACTCAGGATAAAGATATTTTCGATAAGGATAAGGAAATTATCTGATTTGGTGTTCCTTCATATTCAAGTTATTTAAACTGTTATTAAAATGAAAGTTGAGTTATATATAAAATATATATAATGACTATCATCTAATTTACAATCTGTATTGAATAATAATAACACGTCAAGATATAAAATATAAAATTGTTAATTTTCATTATATTTATCTGCCGTAATAAGCTTTAAACGTCTACGTGTTGATCTAGAGGAAGAGCTGCGAAATGTAATTACATGATTAAACGAACTTACTTGTAAGTGAAGTTCTATCATGATTGTATGAAGCGCCTCTTCCGAATAGATCAATCCCACCCAAAATGTACCCATTCCAACATCTGTTAGGAATCCCAGAATGATTACGGCAGTACTTTAAAGAAATGACCATACAACAAACCAAGGGTGACAGGCAATTTATAAAAAAGTGAATGCTTTATAAAAATTCTGGTGAAAACGGTGTAGAGGAGGAGTACTACGTGTTGATCTATTCGGAAGAGGCGCTTCATACAATCATGATAGAACTTCACTTACAAGTAACTTCGTTTACTCATGTAATCATGCGGCATACGACATTCCGTGGAAAGCATAATTGAGGCTGATTGAAAATCAACCTACTTAATCCTGCAACCTTTTCATCGAAGAAAAATAATATGTATCCCTATACATGTATAGGATAATACCAGTTCTCCTCGATAAATACGTCTTCGCATATCAAATGCGTCAATGGGGATTATGGTAGATAAGAAACATAATAATAGTTTTACAGAGAAAATATACAACAAGGAAATTGATTCTTTAACTGTGTACGCCGTTGCGTGTACACGTATTATTTATTTTACATATACCATTGTTTTCTTGAAACGTTTGATAACACTTTATTCTGCGACATATGAGTCTCTTTTTTTTTTTTGCTTGGCCTGGATGAAACGTAAGATTCTTATTCTACATAAAAGTACGAAGCTGCTTTTTTTTTAACCGTAGAACTAATTGGTCGAATCATTCTTCATGCAAAACATTGAAAATATGATAAATAAAATTTACTGCAAACACCTATATTATAGTCTAGAATGTCGTTCTAAGCTGTATATTATATGACACATCGACACCATCAGTTCATCCAATGATATTTGTATGACCTGCAGTTTTGCGAGTCTTGTATTTGTTGAATATGTCATAATGAATTTCGATGTTTGTCAAACAAGCCCTTTGAACTCATTGTCTCAATGTATAACGAGTCATGTTTCAACTACTCTGACCCATTCCTGAAAAGGTGATATATACCTATGTACGAATATGATATACCTAGGTATGAATCACAATTCACAGGATCCTCGGTATAGCCATGTTTCACATACTCACGTGTTTGAATGAGTATAACTTGTACTAGCAATAAATTATGAGCGTTTTTCTTTTCCGATTGCATTTCATTGAACAATATGAACATCCGGAAGTATAACATTGAAGAGAAAAAAAGAATGAAAAATAAACCGCCATCATCGAAAACGCTGTCAATCCCGAATCTAAGAATCAAGTCTCGATGATTCTAGGAGCTATACAATTCCCCCATTCTTGATTCCCGGTTTAAAGTTGGTCCCAAAAGACCCCCCGGGGCTCGCAGGCTCTTGGAATGACTCATATCGCGCTATAGTCGAGACTGCATAAAAGTTCAGAGTTACCGCGTGTTAGCTTCAGTTAACGTCTGTGGTTCACGCCGGTATCTTGAAGCTCGAATAAATGGTTTCTTGATTAAACATATACACGTATACATTGATGATACACATAGTAACGTGCGCGAGATTATATCTATCAATGGTATAGGAATCGAGGAATCCTTTCTACATATCGTAATATAAAATGATAGTTTTTAACACCGTTTATGTACGATCATAATATATTCGTCCATTTAACACCGTGAAGGAAACTTTAATTCATACTGTGAACTCTACCCTATAATAGATTGTGAATTATCATATTGAATTCAATTTGAATTCTCTTGAGGTGCGAAAATGTTTTGCAAATTTAAACATTGGGTAAGTCGCTATATAAATTTATATACTCAATATTAGTGACATTTTCTTTTCTTTTTTTCAAATAATTATCAGATTTTACCCCTCAAGTCTATAATTTCGTCTATGTTAGATAATTGTACCTATAACAATATATCTAAACACCTAAATATTCGTTTTTCAAATATCAATCAAGTTATAATAAATTGCACCACAATAAATAAAAAAAAAAAGAACCGTTTCGATAATATAAGAAGAAAAGAATATATACACAATTTCCTCACTGAGGAGACATTTTTTTTTTTACATTTATTTCTTTATTTCCTCGGAATCTTCATCACAAATGTTCTGTAATCTATACCGTTCAACCGCATCTATATTCACCGTATGAAGAAATTAAGTACAGTTTTTTTTTTTTTTTTTTACAAGTTTATAGAAACGTGACTAGAGACATCCAGTATTCCCAATAGGAAATCTCAAGGTTTTCGATCATTCGGTCATAATTTCAAAGTATAGAATTGAATATAAGTAAACAAACAAGAAGCTTGTTGGAAAATCGAAGAGTCGATCGAATTCGTCACTTTTTGTTAGTTTTTTTTTTCCCTCAAAATTAAAGCTTCTATTGGGAAGTTCGAATTATAAATTAGAACAAATAGTACACAAGAGGTCTGAGGTGCAGGGTAGAAAATAAATGAAGATAAATCGCTTTAGATATTTTATAAACAAATATGTAAATAAATGAATTCATAATTGAATGATCCAGAGTCAGCGATTACTGGAGCGACCACAATCAGTAGATCTGCGCAAAGAACCCTTGCGGCGAACTCAGCGACCACAGAGCCTGCATAGTCCAGTTACCACATCTGTACTTTTGACGGAAACTTCCACGATTATCCCCCAGGAAGGAAGAAGCGATCCCCGCGAGTTACCGAGACCCGCTAAATACGGAATGATTCAAAGTTCGAAACAGCCCGCACCGAAGAGAAGCATTTTACAGTATTGTTACATGAACCCGGTCTGCCAAGGTGATTATAATATCGTATAATCAATTCCCTGTAACAGTTTCTGTAATTGTTACAATTCGCTCAATTCTTGCTGAATGGGAAATATTATTTATATAACAAACACAATTGTGGTAAAATAAGGAATCGGAGGGAGGGATGAAATAGAAATACGCAGACAACGACGTAATCATAATTGTCCCAACAGCTATGTAGTGTGTTACATATCACACGTATAGGGATATCATTGCTTTCTCTTCAATTATTTTATCAGCTCACTGATATATTATAATATACAGGAATACAGTGGCCTGTAGCTCAGTACGGAAGTATATCACATATATGTATACATATATATATATATATATATATATATATATATATATATATATATATATATATATATATATATAGAGAGAGAGAGAGAGAGAGAGAGATAATACATTAACTGTTCCCTCTTTTCCCGTGAGCTATTCGTTAGGTGGATAAATTACAATGATAACACCGATACCGATACCGATACCGATGATAGTAATAAAATTACCAACAATCAGCTATGAAAGAGAGCGAGGAAAAGTTTGATCATCCCTGTTCGGAAGAGGAAACAATATAATTATTTCTTTCGTTCCCATAAGGTAGTGTCGTGTCGCGCGGTTCTCGGTAAAGAAATATAATTACGAGAGGATGGGAAAGACCGCGGGAATTAGTTACGTCAGAGTAACGGCCCGATCACCTGACATTTATGCATTCGCAATCCACATCTTTATGACGCATTCAAAACTGTCACTATATCGTATCTTAAGAATCTTTTCACGGTTAAATCGAAATCGGTAAGACTATAAGACATTGCATAGTTGTATAGGTGAATGCGTGGGTTCGATTTGCCCGAAAGTTTAACCGGATATACAAGAATCGTGACTCACGAAATAATCGGTTGTATATTAAAGACGGAGATAATATGTAGTACATCTGTTCCTCGGGACTTTTGAGAAAATGGAAAAACACAGTTGTTGTGCGAATGAACATACATGCCCGCACCTCGTTTCGCAAGAGCGTTATAAGCCAGTTAAACTTGCGGTTTGGAATTGCTGTTGCGTCTTTTTTTTCCCTTTTCCGCGTGTTTCCGGAGCCGCGATATCAGTTAGAGAAGTTGAAACAATTTGACGGATTATATGTGCACGGAAACATGCTGTTCGAAATTAGATGCGTCTTACTGAACCACAATATAATCTCTCTAAATGTCGATTAAAATAAAGGTGAGATTTCACTGTTTCTTTCATCGAGATTGTTGGATTATTTAAACGATCATTTGCACTGCTGCAATTCTTCTCACACAATTATTTTTATTCTTATAGATAATAACACACTCGAACAAGATGATCAGTACATGGCTTCGACTGGGTGCACGTGCACAAACTGCACAACGCTACCTTCGCTAACCGAATGTGGCATTTGTCTCGAGCCTCTTCAGGGGCGGAAGGTCCATTCGTGTCCAATTTGCGCGAATCTCATGTGCAAATGTTGCTCCTTGAAAATGGAAACCTGCCCGTTTTGTCGAACAACTTTACCTCCGATGCCAAACATTGCCTTGGAAAGGTTACTGGAACGGCTTGCTCTTCCTTGTAAAAATTCTAGGTATGTAAATTGTTGTCATCATAGCTATCAGTGCGTAACTATGCCGATGCAACCGATGCGGTCACGAGGGGCCCCTGACTTAAGGGGGCCCCAGCTGAGCCTCCGTAACTTGAACTATAAAACTTGTTACATTGAATATGAATTTAACAATATTTTATATTGGAATAAACCGACTTTCATCAACCTTTTGGTCAGTCAATGTCTCATTTTTCACATATCATTTTTTTGTTAGATATTTATAAGATTTGTGGGTGGGGGGGAAGGGGGGGGGGGGGGGAAGGGGGGTCCGTCAATTTTTTTCGCATTAGGGCCCGTAAAGTCTAGTTACGCCACTGATTGCTATGCGTCCATTCATAGTCTCGTCCGCGGTACTTTATAGTATCCAGTCGCGTAAATGGATTGCTTATAGAAATCGACCGGTACGGAAGATATATCGTATACGATGAGTAGGTATGCGCAGTGTTTGAAAGGCGCGGCGTATTGAAGGATTTCTGGGGAAAACCGCGAGTCATTGGTGCATACATTACAATACATATGTATATGTATATACAGGGTGATTCAGAATTTGTGACGAATCTCTTGAGGGGTTAATCCTCGTCAAAATTGGGATCAAAAGTTCCTCACCCATTTTTCCGAAATATGATTTTTTTCCTTGGAACCGCATCACATTTTTTAAACATTTTTCACCAAATGAGAAACTTTCACTGAGAAATCTCTCTAATATTGAATAGACAAAATCATTGGCATCAGTTGGGATTCTTTAAAGTCAACAAATGATGAAAAAAAAAAAAAATCTTCTGTCGGAAAAAAAAATTCCCAAGGAAAAAAACATTTTTCGGAAAAATGGCTAAGGAACTTTCGATCCCAATTTTGACAAGGATTAACCCCTCAAGAAATTCGTCACAAATTCTTAATCGCCTTGTATATATGATACTCTAGCACGAGAGAGACAGAGTTCCTAGTAATTCTAATTCAAAGAACTGATCGTAACTTTTAGTGAAATCATCCGCGACTGATTGCATTATACATATATGGAAGAACGTAATGTGTATATGGGGCATTCCAGCTCGACTGAATCAACAGAAATTAATTGCAGAATTTCTTAATCACTCTTCGACCCAATTCAGTTTAACATATATATATTTTGTCGAAAAAAAAAAACAAATCATGAGTGTCGATAGTTGGTTGAGTCGAGCTGGAATGCCCCGTATGCAATTTTCCCCAAGATGTCGCAATCACTAGTGAGATTATCAAAATTTCCGTCGTGTTATGCAATTGTGCGCAACTTCCTAGTGGGAATTTGAGAAAAATCCCATCAATTCTGTTGAGTAGATAAGATATTTGCGGGAATACGCTACAGGAAAAATGGTCATGTTCCGACCATCAAGGTCATAGAAAATGTCAATTTTAAAAATTTTTGATCCATCATGTTTGAAAGTACATTTCAGTAATTCTTGAAAATCAATTACTCCAAAGATACATAATTTTTTTATTCCACTTTATCCGATCAATTAATTATAAAATAAATTTATTGCAAATTTTGAACAGATCTGGATGTGCGGAGCTGGTTGACGGAGACAGTCGAAAGAATCACGAGGCAGTCTGTAATCATGGAACATTTAGTTGTCCGGTTGGTAGTCACATTTGCGGATGGCACGGTGACTTGGTCCGGATTGAGGATCATCTACAAAAAGCCCACGACCTACGACCTATCGTCGACAATGGGATTGCCGTTGAGATATCTGGTTTCAGAGGGAAAGCCTATGCCAAAGACGGCAGACAGTACACGGTACGTAATCATAACAAAAATTAAAAAATTTAAAAAATCAATATTTTACTTTACTCAGTGTGATTTTGGACGTTTTACCCACGCTTCGCGTGGCTAAAACCCCCATTTTCACACCTCCTAAAGTTAAATTTTGTACAATACTCGACGGAAAAAGTTTTACCCAACTCGTATTGTAATGTACTATTAAATACTTTTTTTATATTATGGATTATGGATAAGTAAGGCGAGGGAAGCGGCGTCTTCTTTTCACATACATATAATTAGAAGAACATACTTTTTTTTATCTCAAGGCCTTTTCACTCTACTTTTACACTTTTCTCCACTTTCTATATACCAGCCTGGGAATCATGCATCAATCAGATCTGTCAGTCTTTTTTGCACTCTCTGCACTAGGTTAGAAATTGAAAAGCGTATAGAGACCGAAACACGTGAGATGCATAGGCAGAATGCAGAAGCGACTGCGCATGCGCAGTGTGTACTGTTCAGTGATTTTTTTCAACAGCGCATGCGCTATGACTTCTGCATTCGGCCTTATGAATAGTATGTGCTTTGGGCTTAAAAGGGCGGATAAAGGACCGTATAGTAATATGATAGAATCGGTTTTTTGACGTTAGTTTGTTCCTAAACAGGTATGCCTATCGTGCCATGAACATCTCTACGTAGTGAAGATAGTTCTCTTCCAAGGAAAGTTGAGACTGTCGTTTTCCCAGCTAGGAACGAGCTCTGTTTTACAGCCAAAGATCGTGACCGATCCCACCCGGACCTACGGTGTCTGGATGGAAGTCGGTAGCACATCAAAAGTCCTCAAGGGAGCATTGCCTTTTGGCAAAAGGAACTGCGATACTAGAGAGATAGAGATAACCTGCGACAATATAATAACACGTGACGAAAACGACTCCGGTGGTTCGGTTAAAATAAAAATAGTCATTAAACCTATAACCGTAGTTTAAAATCGGTATGAAATTAGGTATTGTTTCAAAAATTCTCTACGGATGTTACAAATACAAGATACGAATATCACTGGAGCATCTATACAAGCTATAAAATATTGAATAGCCACGATAATCAAAGAAACGGGATATCAAGTCTGCAACGGTATACCGTGAGGTTACGTGGAAAGAGGTGGTTCCGAGCGCGCAGGCGCTGATTTATTCGAACATCGTTGGCCGGCAAAATCGCGCTAGCAACCACACCAACTTTCCAGTAATATCCCTAGTTCTGTCGTCGGCTAGATTCACAACGAACATAACTTATTCCTGGCATGGTCTGCCGCCATTTGTTTTTGACAACAATCGGGAACAAAAAGCAGACGGACTCTAGGGATATTCGTGGCAAGTCTGAAATTGGCGGCCCTCGTAATATTCGAATAAATCAGCGCCTGCGCGCTTCGAGCCAGCTCTTTCCAGGTAACCTCACGGTATAGCGCGACTCTTTGATATACGGTGCCTTAACCATTTCAGGGCGGGAAAAGTTTCTTTTCAAATGGGGTTCGAAAAACTTTTGAAACTCACAAGTGATCCTGGAATGGTAAGAAGTAATTTATTTGCTGTAATTGTTATCGCTGCGTTAGATAGCGTATACACATAATAGGGGTGAAACCGAAGAAGACTGATATGCATTATTTTTATGCAACTCTTTGTACTTTCAATCCGTGACTCGATATTTAAATGATCACTAAAGTACGAGATTTGTTATACTTGTTGGTCCGTGTTTATGGCCGTACAAAGTATAATAAATCGGTAACGAGATGTTTTATCTCTCTACTGTAGCGACGTTGTAACCGTTTACTGCCTGGTATGTTATCTGCATTCTGTTTTCACTAAATGAGTCAAGATTTCCCTTCAGTATAGGGTCCGAGTAGACACCGATACCAGATCGATCGATTTCAGAATCTCAATTATCCACATGAATGACATAGATATATAGATCAAACATATATGTATGACGAATATTACTTATGTCCGGATCTCAAGGATAACATACTATAATAAAGAAACTAGAATAACAGAGAATATCCAATTCTCAACCACTCAAGATATAATTTTAATCAAAGAAAACTTCTGGTCGACTAAATAAAAAATTAGGTTTACGATTAGCCGTGTTCAGATTGTAGATCGTAAATCATATATTTATGAATATTATTATACTGATTGATATAGTCTCTCATTGACGTACAATGAAAATGTCGTGTATTATCAATTATACGAGATATCTTCACCAAAGATGGTTGTAATAAAACTAGTTAGTCTTAAAATTGATGTGTTTATATATCATGTGTATAAATCCTCTACACCTGATCCACAAGGGTACGAAAAGAATCATAATATTGTCTCAAAAATGATTACAACTCTTCATTTTTGTCAAACTGTTCGTAATAAGGACCCGATAAATGAAATATTATAGTATTTAGTTAAATCCTTTATTTTCTGTATTTTTAAATTTTCTTTTTTCTTTGTAAAACACGTCGAGTTGCAACATTTAAATTCACACTGGTCTTAACAATAAACATTTTTTGCATTGAATTTCACATACAGGGTGAGTTTTCTCTGGGGTCCTGAGAGGGTGTGGCTTAAATCGGCTGAGACTCCGGCTCCTCGCCTATACATACTTGTAAATGTCAGAGTAACAATTCTCACTCATTGTCAGCTACTATTTATTTGGCTCGCTTGTAGTTTTATCTACATAATAGACGAAAATTCATGTAGCTTTGTCAGAACAATGAGACGCTGCACTGTTTACCCTAAT
The DNA here is from genome assembly GCA_963978835.1 of Tenthredo scrophulariae. Taxonomy (NCBI): domain Eukaryota; kingdom Metazoa; phylum Arthropoda; class Insecta; order Hymenoptera; family Tenthredinidae; genus Tenthredo; species Tenthredo scrophulariae. The sequence goes on from OZ022227.1 coordinate 31,881,912, forward strand.
TTCTAAATGGATTGTTTATTATCTGAAGGCAATCATTCGCTCAATACTAACAAGTATGAATAGGAGGAGGCGGAGTCTCAGCCAATTTAAGTCACACCCTTTGCGGACGCCGGAGAAAACTCACCCTGTATATGTATATATATAATATAATATATATATATATAGTATATATAGTAAATCATTCTCTAACAATAAATTATCCGATAAACTCTCATAGAATTTTTCCACAATTGTGCGTGTTTATTACAATATTATTATTTTACACCCTAGGTATATAATTCTGATAATAATTATTATTATTATATTAAATATGCTAATTAAAAATATGTATTTACACTACTTATATATACCCATTCACCGATTAAATGCCACTAGAAAAAGAAATAATTAACAACATCGAATATATATAACGTAACGAAAATTTTTCGGGCATTTTTTTCTTTCTTTTTTTTCTTTTCATAAATTTTCAGTTATTTTTGGTTTCGTGTTTACCTATTTCAAGTGTAAAGTGTATAGATCCGTATAACAAAGTTTAAAATAACTATTATATCATTTTTCACTACGTTTTATTCTTTCTTTTTTTTTTCTACTTCTAATTAAACGTTAAATTATAATCGCTGCCTTCAAGCATACCTTCTCGTTATTATTCTTTCACCATTGCTATTATTCATTCATTGACAATTGATTCGGACGTTTCGGAATTGTTTTTTTTCTTTTTTTTTCTTCTTCTTTTCTTTTCTTCACGAATTATCCAAAATTGTAAAGTATCACTTCTCTATTAAGTTTACATTTATTCTAAGCAAAAAAAAAAAACATATTGATTAAAACAACCCAACATTAGGTACGTCCCTAGGTAGAAAAATAGTTACCCTATAGTGTAGAAAAAGAAAAAAGAAACAAAAACAAAGAAGGAAAAAATACAAAATAAACAGAGTATCTATGAAATAAATAATATAAACAATAAAAATTTACACCTAAAACCGACCAACAGTTCTGGCCAATGATTTAATAATTTACATTGTTCGGTATTCAAAGTCATTATCATATTATACAAATATTCCAATCGATTCACGCATTAGAATCTATCCGGCTTGTACATACATACATACATACATACATACATACATACATACATACACTCTATCGTTAAAAACTGTTGAGTGAGGCAACCTTGCGATTCGTGCAGATTTCAATGCTCAAAACTATGCATTGTAAATAAGTTACTATGAGTGCCTGGATTAATCTCTCGATAGTTTGGCCTGTTCGGGTGAAATTCACATAATAAAGGTATAATCTCATAATCAGCCTTTTCGCATAAGGCTAATGAAAATGTTAAAATAGGATGCTATAATATCAGTTATTACATTATACATACAATTTACCCGTTTAAGGCCATTGACTAATTGTCACTTGTTACACTATCATTACATCTTCATTTTATTCCTATTATCAGTGTTTCAATCTATTCAAATAGTTACGTATATCTCTACTACGTAATAAAAATCGCAACTAACAAATATTGGGGAACACTTTTCGGCTTTATTAGTGCGTAGTTTTCTCCTCACAATTTACCACTATCAATCAATATCTCTGGGTAGCCAGCAGCCGTCAATTTGACTCGCGAATTCTTCAATCATTCTGGACTCAGCCCATAAAACTGACCAAAGACCGAAGTGCTTTCGAAAATAATGAAAGCCATGTAACTCGCGATCTCCTAGTTTCTCTACTTGTTGTCAGCCCATTGGCCGATCATCAGCCGTCACTGAGACTTCATGGACACTAGCTTGCGGGATCGAGCTCTTGCCTCCGCTCTAGCATTCGTGTATTCAAACCATAAGACATTGGGAATGAGCGTTGTATCGCGGAGTAACAAGTACTCTGATATTCGCCTGAAATAAATACAGTTTAGTATGTCTTAGTTGTTCTTCGTGTTATTTTTGGTAGACTCGTTTATCATCCTTTATCCAACTCACCACGATACGACGATGGGAAAAATCGGCGTAAGGACTAGATGAGTGACTAAGAACCAAACGATTCCTATCAATATTCCCACTATAATACCGCATACAACTTGTGAAACGGAATGATACTGCAAATATATACGACTGAATGCAACTAGGGTTGCGATCACGACACAACCAGCTATTATTATTATCCGCCAGAACCTCTCAGACACTGTGCTGTTGTTATTATGATGTAATCTGTGTGTAAAATGCGTTAAAGATTATCATTTTTGCTTCTTATCATCAAACCGAGTTCTGAGTTTGAGCAAAGAACTCCAATTGTTTGATTTCAAATACTGCTATAAATACGGGATCTAGTTACCTAACAAATACAAATATTGTTGCGTATGTGGCAAAAAACCACATGAACTGCGTGTGAGCAGATGGCATTCCATACTCGGTATAGATTATCTCACGCCTCATAGGCCTTGCTTCACGTATCGTGTGCTTTAGTGTGAGATTTACAATCTCATTGACTACCACGCCGCCAAAGAATGCTATCTGCAATAAATACAGGCAGGAGTTAGTCGCCTATTATTGATAAATTCATTCATTGTTAATTTAATTCTCATTTTTCTTCTCTATCTCTCTCTTACAGTGTGTAAATCTCTTCTGAACAATACTAGCGTTACAAAACCAGCTATCACTGCGAATGGCATCAGACTTATCAACGCCAAGAACTTCCCAATCAGATCACCTATAATTTGAAATTATTTCTTTTCTTTTGTTTCCTCTGAGTTTTTTTATCTCCTTTTTATGTATAAGAATCTTTGAAATCCTTAAGATCCGTTAAACAAAAGAATTCATATTATTTTTTTTTTTTATTTCCGAACCCTCGACATGAACGATGCATGCGCATGAAAAACCGATATATGAAAGAGAAGCTAGGTTTTATTTATTACGTGGCTATACAGGTGGTTAGCTTGTGTTTACAGTTTCGATTTGTGATACCTTCAGGAATAATTCAGTTCAACCAAATGTCGAGATCTCGATAATTCGCGAAATACATATTTGTCGTTGTTGAATATTCGAACTTTGGTGTTTTGATCAGTGTTACAATACGTGGATATATTGGGGGGATGGAAGAAGAAAAAAAGGCATATAGCTACGTAGACACTAGACACAAACGCGTATGTTATCGAAACGGTTAGTAACCGCTTAGAGGAGAAGAAAAGAAAATAAAACCTGTGTATACATACGTGTGTATTAGTTATGATTTATCAGACATAAGTTGAAAAATAGAAGGACTATTCACCTTGCGGATACTCTACGAGCGTCAGAGACAACGGTACCCAGTCTAATTGATCGACGGAATGTGTAAAGTGTGATTTAATATCACGAAGCGAAGACGTCTCGTCTTCCAGCGACGCCATCTTTGAAATTTAAACAACCGACGGCGTTCACCATTAACTACAAAACCACTCGGAGAACGCGGTTCGCGAAACAGGTATAGGAAAAAAAAATCGCTTTCACGAACACGCAACATTCAGTGTATGAACACCGTTTGAAATCTCGTGACGCGCTACTTTTTAAAATGAAATATTCTCAAATTCTTCAACGGTCGATGTTGTCGGAGAGAAGATTGACTGCCTTAAAAGACGTTCTCAACTATAATTAATATTCTTAAATAATGAAGAACTATAATAAATCGGTTTTAGGTGTATGAAAATTTTTTTATTATATTCATTGAAAAATAAAACAGAAATTGAGCACAACAAAATAGTTCCACTGATTAATTGACTATAATTTTCCAACTTGTCCTGACCTCATTCTTTCAGGATACTTAGTCTTGGGCGAATTGAAAACTGATCCGAGTGATCGACTATTGATGCCAATAGTTTTTAATTTTTCCACTATGCAGCATGGTTAAGGGATTAATATTACTGAAAATCTCCCACCGATTCGTTGCAATATATTCCGAAATGTCGTTCATCGTTGCAGATGCAACGTCCACAGATGCAGTTACCCTGTGTAGATATAAGTTCGCTTGTTAGATTTCATATTGATTGAATATGGTAACTACTGTTAATGAATAATGATTGATACTGCAGTGACGCCAGTATAGAAAAAAAAAAAAAAAAAAAATCCGTAACATTATGAGTTCGAAATTAAGAATGTATAACAATAGCTACCATTATGATACAGGCATATTACCATACAAATTTCTCTCTTACATGGCCTGAACACAATACATTGTCAATATCTCCGGGTGCGATACAAGAAACATTCGAGGTCGAACAATCACAGGCTGAACCAGACCATCCATGGTCACATATACATTGACCACACTCACAAGATCCATGGTTTGAGCATAATAAACCATTATGGCGGTCACAGGAGAAGTTGTCACATTCGCAATATTCACCGTATATTATCTGTAACAATACATACCGTGAATTTCTCTAGCTGTGGAACGATCCGTGCGCCTGGGCGTAGCCAATTGAAGACACACCTCATTGCAATAACATGGGGTGTATCTTCAATTGTCTGCCCTCAGTCGCACGGATCGTTCCACAGTTAGAGAAATTCGTGGTATATGCATAATCCCACTTCAATTTCGTATACATGTTGCTTTAAAAATGCATATATACGGTATGATATAATGATGTATTTCAATTTGGCGAGGGATCTTTCTATGTTAACTACAACAACTCACGTTTCCTTCTTTTATGAGATCTTATGGAATTTTATGGATGACTTTTTGGCAGAGACTACCTACCTCTTCCTGATTTGACCTAATATCACAATCGCAATTTCCACAGATGCATTGTCCTCGGTGAGAACATGGGAGAGAATCGTTATCACGCCGGCAAGTGTTTTCATCTAATGGCCCTGATGTCCTGCATTCGCAATTTTTTCCAAAGTGTCCATCATTGCATTCGCAAATACCAAATTTCAGAGTTCCGGCTCCATAGCAAGCTGCACTGCGTTTTTTATAACCCCGATTCGATGGATGTCCATAATCACAATTACATATCATTTTCAGATCAACAGTTAGGCTTTCATCTATACCAACCTGAAATAAGCGTGCTAGTTTCAAAGTTGATATCATCAGCTAACCCTTTGTGCTATTGCCAATTTCGGAAACTCTTATCTTCGGATAAATTGTACTAATTAAAGCAATGTTACTCACAGGATAGATAGTGAACCTTTGATGCCATTCAGATTCGTTTTTCGGACATTCGGTAGCTTCTATTTCGGCAAGGAACTGTACGTTGTCCCCAACTCTCAATTCGTTGCACCTTGTCGTGACGTTAATAGCCCCGTCTTCTAGACAGCTTGATGAATACTTTATCTTCACATTCCCACTCGCTGTATCTTTTATCTCTACTGAAGTACGAATGTATTCGTACAGTTCATGAATTAACGCCGGTACTGTTGTCCAACTATCACTTAATCGTACTGCAAATGACCCTTCTACATCATTCGTGAGGCTTTTGAATTGACTATACTGTTCGTCCATTACGACCCAAATGATGTGGATTCTATTCTTTTTGACTCCGGCATTGATTTGAGTTATAGTAGGGTAACTTTGGTTCAATGAGTGGCTTGAGAATCCTGTTGCATCAAGATGACATAGTTCATCGACTTGCTGCACGGCTTCAGCCAATGTGCCATAATTTTCAGGAAACAGAGCGTCAGTTGCCACAATTAAAATCTTCTGCGAGTTTGAGCGCCAACCAATCTGGTCACGACATACTATTGCTTGCAGAATTGCATCAAGTCCGGTTTCATATAAAATCGCAGAATTGTTGGCTACTGTATGATTGTGTAGAAAGTTCTGTGAATGATTAAAAAAATTTGCAACCGTTCTGTAAGACGAATTATCGCTCCAAAAAAACTTAATTATATAAATTTATTACTTACGGTAAACTCACTGGTACCTCGCGATAATGACAGGATGTTCCGGAAGCCATAGGTGGTACCAAGTGTTCCACTAGAGCTGCAATTCAAATTAGTTATTGTTATTGAGATGGGCTGCTTTTCAAATCAAACTCGCGTTTTGTTCACTCACGAGTGAGAATCGGTGCTGCCGAAACCCAACCGGAAATCGCTTGTTACATTGGGCAAAGAGTCGACCAACGATTCTCCCAATTTATCCAAATTGTTAATGCCATTTGCGATGACCTCCCTGAAGTTTGCAAGATAATATACGTCAATTGGAAAATCATTAGCTGGCGAGTAAGAGAATGGGATGGTGAAGGGTTCACCTGAAAAATATTTGATTTTCATGAATAATTCTTAATACCGTCGAGTTTCATGATTCGAGCAGTTTCAAGCAGTCTGATATCCTCGATTGTGAAAGATTGTAACATCATACAGCTGAAAGTTGCACATAAGTATATGACTCACGTATTCTAAGCTCCAATTTCACTTCTTGCGGTGATAATTGTACAGTCTCTTGTTTTTTATTGATAGAAGAACTATAAGATGAACTACCAAAGGAACCATAAGAAAAATGACCATTATTGATTGGTGTGGAATCGGCTCTAGTTAGTTCAGCCTGCCGAATAATAGTCATAGTATTATCTGGACTCTGTACGAACTCCTCTGAACAACTTGGTGATATTCTTGAACTGTATGAACTATATGAGAAACACCTTGGACTTTCGAATATCTGTAATGAAAATTTGAAGATGTTTTTGAAAACTTGATATATTCCGTTGCTACTATCTATCACATTCCGTATTTACGATATCGACGGGATAGGTGAACAACTGAGATAATATATTGGATATGGGTTGTGTCAAAGAGTAACGTATTTATAGCAACTTTATCGAAACGAGCGCGCTGCTCTTTTATTCGGATGCTGCATCAGGACAACACAACTGTACTATACAGGGTGGGGCAATAACTATTACCACCTCAAATATATTTGAAACCGAAAGCTATAACGGAAGATTCTTTTCACAAAAGTTGTTCAGTATTGAGGGGGATACCAATATATAGAGATACCAATTTTTTCGTAAGTGAAGGCGCTCAGGAGATATCAGGGTTAACTCCATTTTTTGAAATGGACTTATATGTTTTTGGTTCTATAGCGTGATAGCGGCTTTTGAGACGAATTCAACGACCTATAACACAAGGTCGTTCAAGGTTGTACAAGATCGTTAATTTATTATTCTTACCTTACAGCTGGATATGCTCAAGTTCATCAACAAACTACTTTTCGAGTGTCTTTGTTTTACACATTTTTTGTTTTCTTCCCAGGGTGAGAATTATAAATTAACGATCTTGTACGACCTAGAACGACCTTGTGTTATAGGTCGCTAAACTCGTATCAAAAGCCTCTATCTGCACGCTATAGGACCAAAAACATATGAGTCCATTTAAAACAATGGAGATAACCTTGATATCTCCTGAGTGCCTCCACTTACGATAAAATCGGTATCTCTATACAACGGCCCCGTCCTATTTTAAAAAATTCCTGATTGAAACAAATTGAAAATAATTGCAATGAGATTCTGATATATTCTGATAATTTCTTTTAGTTCGGAATCTTTGAAAATAAGATTCACCGATAAATTTTCGTTTACTGAAATTTAAACAATGATTTTCTACTTAGGTTCTTATTTCATTCATCTCGAAAATTAAAATTTCGTTTGGACAGTATGTCAGTAAATTATTATTTTATAATGTTGTTGGTATGACAGCAGCTGCTCTGACTGGTTGGGTTATCATAGAATCAAATTCATGCTTTCGTATTATCTCTGATTTCTCCACCCCCTTTGGTACTTGAATCCATTGCCCGCTATTTATTTGCATATTAAATTTATATTCACACTGTATTACGTGTTATCGCCATTGTTCGAGGCCATGGCGAAATGGATATAACTATCAATATAAGCTGATTTGAAAGTAAAAAAAAAAAAAAACATTTGAAATGAGACAAAATAACGTATACCAGGTGATTCCTCGCTTACATCACAGTGATCTGGGTAGCGGACGATATATATAGATATACAACTCTGTGCTCTGACGGTCCGCTATCCAAATCACTGCGATGTAAGCGAGGAATCACGCGGTACATTGCGCAGTGAAATCACACCAGAGATTTATGTTGGGTCAGGGCTGTTGATCTTTCTTGACCAGCTTGTCCAATTTGATATGATATACCAATGTAGCATGCATGAGTTTGAAAAAAGTCTGATTTTAGTATGAAAGCGATCCATTCGTGATTCGCACATTCTCGAATGATTAAGTATATATAATACAATCATTGGAGGAGAAAGCCCTATTCTGCAATCCACGAAAGTGCAATGACAATAGTCGGTATAAAATAGAAATATTAGAAAAATGTGGTATTATATTATGATCAAAAGAATATTTTCGCCCTTTTTTCGTAATGAATAGATAGATGAATGATAACTGGCGAGAATAAATGGAAATATTGTAATTATTGTTTTTCAAGCCTCGTATCAATTTATTGGTTTATTCGTTAACTCTAACTTACAGGCGCGCTGCACCAAGCGCATTGCGGGGTTTGTATGCATTCGTGGCAATTCTGTTTGCTGATACACGAATCGCTTCCCAGAAAACTGTTGTGGTCTGTTTGATAGTCTGCACGAATATTAGCCATAATTGTAGATGTGAATACCATCAGGACCCAACATGACGACCATGATAAACTCCCAATCATCTCTATAAGAATACAATCACAGTTTATTTCAATTGATTCTTTACTCACTTCGATGCAAATTAGTCAAGTCAATTATCAAACAGATATATAGAATAGGCTTTTCGATATTATCTGTTATAAATGGTGTTGTGGTAGATACCGTTTATCAAATGAATGGAACACAATTTAAATTATGAACACTATTATCAATTTATTGAAGAAATCGGGTTTTTTTGTCTATATCTACGCATGTCATCTATCAGGTAATAGAATACTACCTGTTGTAGTACACTTTTTCTTCAATATTGAACCCAGCTTTTTCTCGCAAACTTCCGAGTAGGAAAAGGACTGTCGATATGATTGTATTATCTACATAATGACTTCTCTATCTTACCTTGATTCTTGGTAGATGACAAATTCGAAAATTAGGAGCAAGGTAGGATAAAGCGAGATGTGAAAAATTTATAGATTTGGTTTTTATTCAATATATTGTATAGTTTGTATAAAGTAGTATTTTAATAACGATTTCAACTGTTCAACGCTGACGTTTACTTTGTGAAGAACGACAGAGCATGAACAAAGTTTTTGGAAAGTTGATTAAAGTAGCATCGATTTGGCGCTAATATCCAGAAGATAAGGCATATGAATCTGAGAAGTGGGAGATGAGTGTGTATATCTATATGCGTATACGTTCCTATATTTGCTAATGCACGATTAAAGCTATTGCATTGGGATATACATAAGTACAGTAGAACCTCGTTTATCCGAGGTATAATGTGGGGAGGAGGTACCCCGGATAAGCGAAAACTCGGACAACACGTGAGAAATGAAAAAAATTTAAATCATTTTTTATATATTTGAGATGGTAGAATGAAATCTAATCACAAAGGTATAAACATATCTATAAGCAACAAAGTAGCAATCGCAAAATATCTCGCGCGTACAGCATAGGCATAGCGGCTCCATCCGTTTTATCCGAGTTTTTTCGTATTATCCGAGCATACACTTCGATTAATGCGGAGTGCTCGGATAAGTCCGCTGCCTCGGATAACGCCGAAACTCGGTTGATCGTAGGCCGGATAAACGAGGTTCTACTGTACTTCCGCTATTCTAGTTGTGAATTTTATTAAATATAGCGCTATAGAATAAACTTCGCGAAAAACATTCGCTCGACTTCCTCATACTATTTTGTAATTTCTATGATTCTATAGGTATTTCAAAGTAATATTAAAGGTATCGAAAATTCACAGAATGAGTATGAGTGCGACTGTAAATAATTCTACAATTTCTCTGATGATAACTGAATCTAAAAAAAAAAAAAAATTGAAATGTTTGAAAAACGAAATACTTAGCCTCTTTTTGCTGAAACGAAGCAGTAATCCCCAGAGTTTCATTTCGATCGGTTAAGTGGTATGGGAGAAACCACGAATCGCGTTTTCGAGGCGATCAGAGCATGTATCAAAGCCCTTTATGTAACATTTACCACAGCGTTTAAGATAGCCGCTGAAGATAACGTCGCGTATGTGAAAACTGTGTTTGTATCGGTAAACGGTAAGGTAATAAATGCAGCATGCCCCTATAACAATGATAATAACAATAATAATAATAGAATCGAAGTGTATTATGTTTTTAAAAGTACTACGATATTGAAAAAATGTGTAGTGTAACACGAAATTTATTACGTTTGAACCGAGCACTGGGAGGGACATCCTTTTCTGCGAGAAGAGTGGTAGCGAGGCGTTTGATACACATTAATTCAAGGTTGTTAAAGTCCGATGATAATCCCGCGAAATTTGAAGATCGTGGAGAGGTTATGTCGTCAGGAACTGAACCTAACCTATCCGGCATAGTACAATCGAAATACAAAGTATTTCGCGACGAAGACGCGTCGATTATTTTCGACGTCGATGAAGAAAGGGAAAAAATTAATCTAGAAGATATAAACGCTCCTCAAGAGCAGCCTGATATTTATGACGGAATTAATTTAGAACGTAAGATCGACATCGGATGATTAAAAATGAATTTAACACCATGTATATGTTTATGAAAATCTTCTACGGGGCATTTTATATCAAGTAAAGAAGAGTTTGAAATGACCATAGTCAAATTGACATGGAATACACCTTACAAATTCTTCAATCATATATGTATTCATTACCCACCAAGTGAAAACAAATCGATGTAGACCTTTCTCAAATTGGCATGGAATGCTCTATGTAACTTTTCCATTCATATAGAATATCCCATGTCTATTATAAAATGAATTGGAGTAAAACATCTCCAAATTGGCATGGAATGTCCCGTATAAACTTTCTACCATGTGGCATTCTATGCCACTTAAATATAATAAGTGTTCAATGATAGGAGGTGTCACCGGTGTTTATGATCTTGATGACCTGGTGGATCTACTCAGAAAGAACAATGTCATGGATATATTTGTAGCATCTGTACCACCTGAGCTGGTCTATGTTGATCATGTTGTTGTTGTGTCGGGGAGATCGCCAAAGCAAATGAAAGCTACTGCCGAAATTGTTAGGAAAGTATTTAAGAAGAAAAGATGGTCTGGAGACTTGTTACCAAGGATTGAGGGGAAGAATTCAAGAGATTGGATAGCCCTGGACTTAGGTCAATAGAAGCATTCATGTCATCATCCATTTTTTGCTTCCCTTTTCTTAAATATTCATTTCTTACTGAGATATTTAAGGGGATGTGTCTACTGCCTTTCCCATTCGCTTGACTTTCTCTATATATTTACAGGAAACATTGTGCTACATATTTTCTCGCAGCAGGCGAGGAAGATATATGACCTTGAGACTCTTTGGACCGTTGGTTCCCAATACGACGATCAATCCAATGTGCCAGTAGACCGTCTGACCGAATTACTAGAAAAACATTCTTACCTGGCCGGGTTACAGCCAGCCGAAATCAGCAACTGATTTTGCTCATATTAATTTCTTCTGCGATGTGTGAAAGAAATATTATTAGTGAATTGACTAAGTTTTAGATCATCTGTATAATGAAATGTGCATTAGTGTTTATAAAATAAATAATGAAAAAAAAAACTATCTTCCTATTTTTTTCCTCCTGTAAAATTAAAGGACGAAACAGCGGTTTAATTTTTGGATTACAAATCCCACTACATGAGATGAGGTTTTCTATGGATACATGGTATAGTATAATTGATGACGTCAGAAGCGCGGTATTTCCGTCGAGAAATTGAAGCTAAACGGGTTTACGAATTTCATGGGAACGATTTTTGGATCGAAGTTGAAGCTAAATTGTAAGATGCGTGCTCAGCCATTTCCAATTTCGATTACCAGTAATGTTTATCACAAATGAATGAAAATCAAATCACTGCTTTCGTCCCCGACGGATAATGTCCATCATGGCGGCGTTGGAATTGGCTTCTTGTATTTTGCTCGACTCTCGAAACGAGAATGTCTTTTATTCAACATAGAAATTACACGCCCTGCAGAAATGCACGCTCGTTCCGTGAGCAAATTATTTCACTAGTCTGCGTTGTGTAAATGAGGTTCAAACTGCTAACAAAATTGCTCCTATTTGACGTCCCGGTATGGCATATATCTATCGAAAACTTTTAAACAGACCGAAGTTCTGTGCCGCCTTAAATAGCCGTTTGATTTCATCAGAGAAATTCCTTAAACAGTTCAATTGGTCTAAATTGTAAAGAATGCCATAAACTCGGCCTTGAAGTTCGTAAGGTGGAGATGGCAGGCATCATGGTTTGAGGCTTTGTTGTCTATAGTATAGCTAATGTGGTAACACATCTATAGTCTGTGTCTGTGATCACTAGATCTGAGTGATTTACTACAGGTGAATCGATACATTTGTACACAATTAAACAGCACAAAGATGCAACAACAAAAAAACAGGATATGGCATTCTTTCATTATCTCCCCTTTATTCTTCCTTCTAGTCAAATAGCACCATTCTCAGTGTGTTAGAGTTTCTATGCACATCTTATCTCGAACGAGCCGAATGAGCCTTATCAACTTATCTTTCTGCTGAAAGGCTGACTAATTCTCCTGTTATTTTAGTTGAGGTGAAGCGTTTCCTATTTTATATCCTCCATCGTATTTGTTCCCTCTTCATTTGGGTGAAACTAGTGATTTTAATTGCCACATCGCTTGATGTTCGTACTAATCATTGGGTGACGCGTTATATATTCACCTGCACGAAATGAGCAAGCCTCGTTGATATTCAAAGTGTGATCTTGTGTGCTGTACAGTGCCTCTGCTACTCGCTATTAATATACATTCTTTGTTTATTTGAATTACACGCCAAGTGCTGCGAGCAGAAGAGGAGCGGAGAGGAGGGCCCAAGCAAGTGAATCAGTTCCTTTGAAAGTGCCAGACTTTGGAGCCCAAAGGCGCAACTTGGCCCGATTACAAATTTGTTCACTCAATATAGTAGAACCGATTATACTCAGACACAATACAATAAAGTCCCATGCTTTAAACAAGACGAAAATAAGAGCAGCTGTACCATGTGAGCTGATGGGGTATACTCGTCGAAACAATCATCACAGTTTTAAAAATACACTGCATCAAAATGGTGAAAAAGTCGGGTCCGATTTGTCAAGCGAGGTCAACGCACTGCATGCGAATGCCTCTGCGATCAACAGAGCAGATTTACCTGGTCTTTCTCACTCCAACATTGATAAACTGCGCGATATACATATTGCACTTCTCTGTGGATCTGGTCGTCGTCGAACAACACTACAGAGAGGAAAATCCAATATGGGCAACCTGTACACTTGCGATAATGTACGCTCCTGCAATTGTGTATTTTGTTCTGACCGTGTCCAGGCCAGACTGGTGGATGAGCGACGACGAGAAAATATCAAAGGGAGTTGCCACCTGGTTTATACTCCAAATTTGTCAGCTATTTGTATTCCCAATATTTGCACTCTACAGGTAAGAACATACGGAATTATTTGAGACTTAGTTCTTGGTCTTGAAACGTCACAGATTTCAGTTAGTTAGTTAGTTAGTTAAGTAGTTAATCCTTTATTGACTTATCGCCTTCACAGGCAAGTAGTCGAAACCCTAATCACAGATTTCAGTCAATATTCCAATAAAATCATCAAGCATTAATTATTCAATGTTTTCAGATACGCTGGTCAGATAGTCTTGGCTACAGACGCGATAATTCTCTCAGGATTTGAGAGAACTAAGACTTTGAATATCGCAGCTAAGCCTGCAGCGATAGAGCTGTACTTTTTCCTTCAAGCTTGGTTCCAGGCAGCACCTCAAGCTATTTTTCAAACCCACCTGCTGTTCAGGGAGCAATCTATCGCTCGTTCATATCAATCAAGTATATACCTATATTCAGCTTTAGAGATCGATTACATCTTCTATCAGAAATTATAAGAGCTATTTCTGTTGCAGTAGGTGTCCAGGTATTAGGCATTTTCGTGTCTATAGTCGTACTCTCCCTTCAAACAATGTCTTTTCAAAGATTTGAGAGCCAGAGAATAAATGGGAGAAAATTACCGTGGGCTATGTGGTTGAAGAAGTACAGAGATCAGGTAATTGAAAGAAAATAGGCGTTGGTACGTTTTAAAGTTCCAATCTCAATTTCCCTTACTCAAATTCCAGGAGCTTCAAGAATTCGAAAATAAGGAACCGATCGAATCGAGCACGCTACTAGAAGGGAAGAACAAAGGCACAGAAGACTCCGTTAGCGTTGATAAATTAAACGAAATAGTGGCGGAATCTGATGTTCAAACTTTCGCTCGTCAGATATCGACAACTCCACCTCTACCCCCTAAAAATGTTCACGTTACGCCGCCACCGACACCTCTGAGAGGCGTGACAATCGTCACACCTCTTGAAGTGCCTGACATGCCTGCACCTCCTCGGCCAGATTCTCTGGCTAAAAGTGGTGGACGGGCTAGTTCACAGGTATTGTCTTCGAGGTCAGTGAGTATCGATGAGACGGTAGCATCGTTGTACAAATCGACAAGTTTGAAGCTGCCAAAGAGAACGTATTCGCAAAAAGGTCTCGATGAAGACGACCCCATAGGAAGAGCGATAGCTTTTTTATGGTGGTTCTTATTCATTTTACCACGTATATTCTCAATGGCTGTATTCTATGAGTTTCATCCTGGCGCATTGTTTGGAGTTCTAGGAGTCCATTATCTCCTAATGCTAGGCTATCTGTTTTATTATGCCAAGGAGTACACGGCGACAACATTTTTCATCAACCTTTGGCTAGGCCTAGTTTATATAGTCAGCGCTATAGAGTACAAAATTAAATTCAAATACGCCGATTGGTGGCTGACAGTTTACTACACTCTTGTAATGCTGCAGAATACATTTTTGACTATTGTTTGGTACTTTTACAGTGAGTGGGATGGATTTTGGTACAGTTTCATGTTCTACGCTACATTTGGCAGCATGGGACTATGCGTTATTTCCACCACTGTATACCATGTTCTTTTTAAGCCAAAAAAACGCCGGATTTATGTCACCTGATTTTATTCAACATTTTATCAAAGGCATTTTCTTCCTTTCCAACTTCGACAGAGTAAAAATTCTAGTTCCAATTTTCTATAATCAAAACTTAAACACCGTTTAACAAATACTTATCTTGCACTAGATGCAATATTACATTTGTACCTGAGATCCACGTATTTTACGAATCGTGTTTGCGATAAGAAAAGAATTCAAACAAGGAATTGAATTAGCATCTCACTTTCCCAGGCTGAACTCACTCTCGATTAGTCATATTAGATTCCATATGACTGTATCGACCATAGCGAAAGGGAATAACTTTTAGTCAACAAATTAACACGTAACAGGTAATTGTCGATGGTATAAAACTAATTACATATGAAATTACACAATTATATTACCATAATGCGATAAATATAAATTTTGGATGAATATTTCATAAGACTCTCTTTCGTTAAACTGATTACGTTAAGCGTTAATATTCAAGTCATTAAAAGTCCATTCTCCGTGCTGTTCAGCACAGCCTCAGTCACCCCGAACGCATATCCATAAAGTATTTATTTATTTAATGATAATCATTCAACATTTTTAAATGTAGCCTGATTTGAAACTTATTTAAGTTCAAGTTATTAAAAATGAAATATATAATCGTAAAATTTTCACCCTCTTAATTATATCACCGCTGCATATAAACATGTATTAAATCTCATCTGGCAGCGATTTCATATACTGTGCGACAGCACACGTCTTTTATTACACGTGTACTCATGCGTAGAATTAATTATAGTAATCAACTATTTACACTAAGTAATATATAATATATAATATTATGTACAACGTTAATTATTCTTACGTAGTACGTAGATACGTAGTTTAATAACTATCATTTGTTGTGAACACGCATTAAACGCATCGGACGAAACTTACCAACTGTTTCATCTCCCGATACATTGAAAAAAAAAAAAAAAAAACCAATTAAAAAATTAAACTCCGTGTAACTTAGAACCATAAAAAATTATTTACAACTTGGCTTTCAGTGACCAATCTATTCATTTGTTAACTTTCACTTATGCTATTTTCGTTAACATTTCTTCGGAAGAAGGTCTATAGAAACTACGGATAGGATCTTTTGGATCTGTTTGAATCCATTCTCATACGCTTCTATCATTTCTATAGGACTTTTTGACCAGAAATTTTATTCTTTGTAAAAATAATTGCTTCCTTCGTTCGTTATGTATCGTTACAACCATACATACTATTCAGCGTCAATTTTACTATCTGTATATCAATGTTTTGTTTCTTTTGTATTCACAGAATACGCGGCGAAACTAACGTACAAACAGAGTTCCTCGAATTTAACGTTATTTTGCCAAATGTTTGATAAAAGAAGACCACTGTCTACACAATTCCCATTTATATGTGAATACTAGAATCTCTATGAAGATTTCCTAGTTGTGCTTCGAACAAGATATCGTTCAACAATTTTTCACTAATTATCCTTTGGTCGAGTCGCATATTGCGCAATTTTGCTGCAACATTATGACCGATCGCATCAAACTCGTCTTCGACTACGAACGAATTGTTGTGTGATAGCTTCAAAATTTCACCAGAATCATTCGGCTCTTCCGATCTTCGTCTTCTAGATATTGGAGATTCAGACCACTCGATTGGTTGATCACAGGCCTCGTCTGGTCCCGGTGGATATTTCTCCTTTAGTAAAAAGGAAAAACCGTTATCATTGGCACAAAGTGGGAGGAGCCGGTTCTCAATGTATTACATTTTGGTTATTTAGATTCATAAAGTCAGCTCTCATGACGAGATGAATGATCCTCCAGAGAGAGAGAGAAAGAGATAGAGAGCGAAAATAAGATTGGAGATAAAATCGTCGTTGCATTTTTTCAGATGAAGTGAAAAGTGATCTTGAGAAAATCAGGTTTGAGTATAACATGTAGGGAAGAGTCATTCACGGAATCTGTTGTGCACCCCTTTCTTCGAGATCTCATAAAATCATATAGAATCTTATGAAAACTTGTATTATCTCTGAAAATGTTCTTTTGTATAAATGTTCATTTATAATTAACAAGTGACGCACCCTTTGGCGTGGAATCTGTATATATATAAGAGGAAAAAAAGGGTTGTTTTCAATTCCGAATTTCCGTATGACATAAAGGAGTCTTGTTCAATCTTACACTTTTATAACATTTCCTGTACCCTCTTTTGGTCCTGACTATTTCCGGGCAAGAATCAGCGGTCATATCGATGTAAACAGTAGCTGGTTTTCTCTGGTTTGATTTGGTCTTGATTTTTTCAATCAGGAACGGATGAACCCTCTATAAACAAACAACAACAACATCAAAAATGAGAAGAAGACGGAGATAAGATTATGAACAAAGACAATAATACAATGGATCATACTTTAATATGGCTAAGAAAGTTTCCGGTCGACTTTAGGTTCCCATTAAGAAGTTTTTGACACTGTAGACATCTGACGGTAACATTAGTCTCCTGGACCCTAATAACGGTGAAGAATTCACCGTCAAGTATAGCGGGAAGCCTGACGGGTGTGAGTGTTGCATTAGGTTGAGAATTTGGCTGTATTTGTATCAACGGTGTTGATGCTTGTTGGTGTTGTTGATGTTGCGGATGCATGCCGTCGTGGTTTTCCTGGGATTCAATTTGCTGGGACGTTTGTGTCTGGTCAGGAACGGATTGTACCATTTCTGGCTGTTGGTTTGGTGCGTCGATCATACAAGAGTCAAAGTTTTCTATTTTAGTCTCGTTGTATCGTTGAGTCGAGAAGTTATCCATTGTAGGGAGTAGAGTGAGATGATTATGGTTGATGTTGACGATGAGAGGGTATTGCCCGAAGGAAAGATAGGTGTTGGATGATCTCTCGGGGTGATATATTTGTGAATAATTGGAAGAGGCGGATTTATTGTTTCGTATTTAAATAATATTCACTATGGTATATGACGAGCACAACTCTGTTCACATGCAATAACGTGTAATAATAATATAATACAATCATTTATCTTCGATTCTTATATTGAATTTTAGATAAGCGGGTAGATAAGGATGCCCCGAAACACATCTAGATCAGATAATAGATGAGGTAACGCGCAAGGAAATGGAATTACGATTATTCCTCGCTGTGGCCATCTTGGATTTTTGCCATACACCGATCATAGCACTGCGTATGCTAACAGGCCCGCCAACCTTACAACGTCGAAGTTCGAACTGTATACAAAAATCTGAAAGGGTTGAGAGAGTCTTCTGAACTTCGAGTTCCATGATCAGCGAGTAATATTCACACGGAGAATAACGACTTGAGTCCGGGCCTGGAGACTCTCGAAGGTATACTTACGTCGGATTTATTTGGAATTTTAACGGGCTAAAATATCAGACAATTGGAACACTTTGGCGACAAAAATATTGCGATTTCCTCCACCGGGTTTCGTATGTAGGAAACTTTTTGTAACTTCCGATTGATTCGAAATTCTGTCTGTATCGATTCATCAAGATCTGCATCATAAAATCTCTTGCATTAGTTATTACACTGAAATATAACGCATTGGCTATCATCATATTTAAAAATGGATTTTCAGAATTTTTTTTTCGCTACAGATAATTCTTAAGTCAACGATTACATCCACATAGGTATACCGTGAAAGATGTTTACTATAATTATTCATTGCCAAATACTCTGAGTCTCTGAAGACGGCATTTATAACTGGGTCATAAGATTAGTGAAACAAGGTGAAGATATAATTCAGTCTTCTTCTTATGATTCTTTGCCTTCGAGCATATGGCTGGAGGGAGCATGTTGGTCGAAAAGTATGCAGATAGAGAGGAAAACAGTAAGAAAATAACCTCTCTCTTCAACTCATTACTTACGGGTGTAGCTAGTCACGTGACTAGGCTGTGACGACCAATCAGATCCTACGCGACAAAGAGAGGTTATTTTCTTACTAAGTCTGTCTCTACATCATTCGCCACTTATGGGAAAAGATACGAGATGCTCCCTCCAGGTATATAGGTATGCTCCAAGTTCTTTGCTTATATACCCTATGGGAAGTAGCCTAGTTATACTGCGGTAAAAAAAGATCTATAATGACGTTGACTGAAGATATACCAGGTGATTTCTCGCTTACACACAGTGATGTGGGTAGCGGACCGTCAGAGCACAAAGTTGTACATCTATTTTAGGGTGGCCCAAAAAAAACGAATATTTTTTTTTTTCGAGTCTCTTACGAAAATATGTTAGTTGATTATGTTTTAAGAGCCCCCTTCAAAGCGCAGCACGAAAAATGATTTTTAAGAGGTCGCTCAAAATTTTAAAAAATTTCCAAAACCGTCGAAAATCGATTTTTTTTTTTTCATTATTTCGCTATGTTCTACTATACGAATGATTAGGATCCCGGAATTTTCAAGTCGATATTCTGATATTTGAAGGTCGCACAAGATTTGTTCAAGTTTTCAAGTAGAGTACCTAAGACCTTTTCGAGCGACTTCTGAACATGAATATTAACGACCGTTTAATTTTTTTTCTAGAAGTTGACATACTAAAGAATAGAATTAAGGCTAGAGAGATGCAAAAAAAATATCGAGAAGATTTTCACCATTAAAATGTAATTGACGAAAAAAATTTATAATTTTTATGCTTTTTAAACTTATCTAATTTTCAATAGTAACATTTTTTATGATATTTTTATCCATTTTAGAGACAACAAAGATTAATATTCAAGTTCAGAAGTCGCTCGAAAAGGTCTAAGGTACTCTACTTGGAAACTTAAACAAATCTTGAGCGATCTTTAAATATCAGAATATCGAGTTGGAAATTTCAGGATCCTGATCAATTGTATAATAGAAAATAGCGAAATAACGAGGAAATTTTTTTTTTTTTTTTTAAAGTTCGATTTTCGACGATTTTGGAAATTTTTCAAAATTTCGAGCGTCCTCTTAGAAATTCTTTTTTGAGCTGCGTTTTGGAGGGGGCTCTTGAAACATAATCAACTAACATATTTTCGTAAGAAACTGGAAAAAAAAATATTCGTTTTTTTTGCGCCACCCTAATCTATATAATATATATATACATATGTGTATAGCTATCATATATATATATATATATATATATATATATATATATAGATTTGGGTAGCAGACCATCAGAGCACAGAGTTATATCTATATACCTATATATATATATATATATATATATATATATATATATAGGTATATAGATATAACTCTGTGCTCTGATGGTCTGCTACCCAAATCACTGCGATGTATGTGAGGAATCACTCGGTATGAAGACAGCTAGCCCAATGGGGAAATGTGAGCCGGGAAAGTGCCAAAGTGGGTTTGATGATATGAACAGTGTCTGAATTTACCGACCGAAATACTATTGCATATCTAATCTTAGTATATTCGGACACTACAGATATGCTGCAATGCTGCAATGTCGGTCGGTAAGCTTGGACATTAGACTACATGCTCTCTGAGCGATAAGTCGAATGAGGAAGGCAGAGAGAGAAAGAGAGAGAGAGAGAGAGACATTTATTAGGCGCTCTGGGATAGTATCCCCTCAAGAGGATAGAGAGAGGGTAAGCTTGGACACTGTGCAATCCCCAAGCTCGAATTCCTGGCTATGAAAACGCCAACGATGATAATTTTCATATTAGTATTAATAAAATACTAATGTTACACAAGTGAGCAAGTCTATTGAATACTGCTCTAGCATTGAAAAAGTAAGAAAATTGATTGGTATAGGGTTGTGTGCATTTCAAGATGAGGTATGAAAACACTGTGCTAAATTTAAATAAAAGTAGGTGCGATTCAAGGAGCGAATGAAAGAGAAAAATGATCATAAAAAATGTGATTGAATTTAATAAATAAAATTCAAAAGATATACGGCGTGTGCACGCTTTACTAGTTATTTTAACATGAAAAATCCACAATCAAGTGAGGAAATATTCTGGAAGATGGCGCCACCACTTAGTCCAGGATAGAATCTCTTTGAAATAAAGTACCGCAATTCATATTTTGAGCTGTTGAGTTTGTGAAATGAAATTAATGATTACAACTTTTGATTGAGCATTACACGTTTCTAACTGTTTCTGTCAAGTCACATCAAACTCCCTCCTTACACCCTGCCATACCAACATAGGTATACATAATAGGAGCGAATATCAAATGACCCATTAGAAATTACTACATACTGATAGCTTATGAAAATATTACGTATACCTATGTAGATCTTATGGGGAAATAGCTATTGGAATGCGTACAAACTTCTATTGAAGAAGACTGTCATATTCTCCGCAGATATTCCATATTTTTAAATGCGAAAAAAAATTGGCTGGCTCATGATAGGGGATAACACATCTTGTTCATATTAAATTTGGTATAATTTGAAGATATACTTGTCGTATACCAAATAAAATCAGAATAACTGCTGTCGTAGAATTTTCAATTTATATTATAAAATAATCTAGGTATTATCAGTTCGATAATGCAGATTCATGCATTCGGTAAAGAGAAAAAATTCGCTGAATAAATGAGATGGTACTTTCAGGAACAGATTTCGAATTCAGAGTAGTAATATTCGAATTGCAAAACCTGGTTATAGCACATTAAACAATGTACCGAAAATGAAAGAGCTGTATTAGTTTCATTTCTGGTTTAAAAAACGACGCATAATCATTGATGTCAGAGCAATATGATCGTTTCTTACAAGTTTATATATGCAGGTTGTTGTGTTGGTCTTCTTCACGTAAGAAAACAGCTCTTTGCACAAAATTACTTTAGCCCCTTACTTCGCTGAATTTGGGGGCGCAAAACTCGCAAATCAGGAGTCTTGTAATACACAATATAATCGCAGGTAAGTAGAAAAATATTATTTTCGTAATTGTCATTAGTTTGAAAAGTAATCTCAAATTCAAAATGATGCTATTTTGTCATTACCGCATACAGGATGATTGCGCATTTTCACTGCCTTACATACAACTACTTGCTCAAAATCGCATCGCTAATGATTTGCTGACGCGCCGTAAAGCCACTTCCATGTATATTACGTATCTAGAAGGACGTTACTGTCTCAACAACTGTATCAAGAAACATAATAAAATTATGGTTATTCGCTATCATCTTTCTTTCCCGTCTGAATTCTAATCATCGTACCTTTTGGTCCGTAGCTACTTGTGTAATATACTGCTATTCTGCAATCTGCTCACTGTACTCTAATGCATTATGTATGTGTACATTATTATTTTTATTATCCTTCCACACGGCACAAAATTCCAAAAAATGTCCTATGGATGCCCTATGGACTTATCGACGTCTCATGGAGGTCTTATGGATATATTTTGGAGTTTTATGCTGTGTGGGCTGATACTGTAATAGCGAGCCGCCACCGACATCACGCTTATGGTAGGACAATGAATACTTTTATATTATACTATAAAAGACTGATTTGCATAATTTTTTTATTATTCATTATTTCAGTTGATAAGATTGCATGGTTGCATGGATATCGATTTCGAAGAATTCACGAGTAAATCAATTCGATAAATATCAATTCCAAATAATGATCACGACATTATTTTAATCTTGTCTTGAAAAATACTGCAAACTCTTATCATATCCTACGTCGAGCTGGAAGACCCATTCTGACAGGGCAGCTATGTGTTCGCCAAGTGCAAAAGTGATTATAATCTTATCAATCCAACTCTTGCTTTTTACATTTCAATTGCCCACTTGCCACACCCCTGCCTTAGTTTAGTATAAACAGTTGAAACTCGAACTGCGACCATAAGAGTTCGTGACTGAATTAATCTTATTGCTGAGCGATTATCGATGTGAGCGAGGAATCACCTGGTATGGAAAGAATATCTAGGCATATCTTCGGCTCATCCGTCAATTTTGAACAGATTTCGCAACTATATTGATGAATTGAGGAAAAACGTCCCCATATTACTGCCGAGAGATAATAAGCTGTATTTTTTTCCCGTATATTCCGTCACTAATTCTCTATCAGGGCTGATTGGGAATTTTGTTATTCGGTATGACTGGAGTTGAGTTGATTGAGATAAGAACACAGACTTCAATTGCTACGTATTGTTTAGAGGATAAATAATATGAAACCTGAACTTATGTCGATCCATGTACAGGGTGATTCAGAATTCGCGAGGAATGTTTTATGGGGTCAATTCTCATAGAAATTATTCGGATTAAAACTTCGTTAGCCCTTTTTCTCTGAAATACAGTTTCAATTGTCAATTATTAACAAAATTTATGTATTCATCTCGACTTAGATTTTTTCCATTTTGTATGCTATTATTTTTCAATCCAGAGAACGTCGCTACTGAAGTTTTTATGATATTAGAAAAATGACTCAATGAAATCTTCTCATTTCATTAAAATTGTGCAAAAAATGTAATATTCTTGTTTACATCGTTACAGTAATCCACTATTCAGTTTCTCGGATTGATAACATGATCGAAAATTTTTTCACCACGTCTAACGAATTGAAAACTTTTCTAGTGCAATATCTCTTATATTACAAGAGAACCTCCTTAGCATCGAAAGGATTCTCTGATATATTGAGAAATAAAACGTGAGAGAGAAATGAAAAAGTGGAAAAAAAACGAAATGAAAATGAACGGATAATTTGTTTTTTCTTCCAAATAGAATAAGCACGGAAAAAATAGCCACGGAAGCTTCAACACTAATCTTGACAAAGATTGACCTTTTGGCATATTCGACGCGAAATTATTATCATTATTAAAATTGTTATTCGTCGCTTTATCAGAGTTCGGCTCAGAAAAATAACTAATAAGGAAAAATCTGGTTGTGCTGGGAGCGGGGAGGGTCATATATAAGTAAGTACTGGCGAATCGGTTATTATCGAAGTTGAGTCCGGTGTAGAAACTGGGTAGTCAGGCACGAACGCAAATTCACGGCAAGTATGACGAGCAGAAGAGAAACGTTGCGAGGTGCCCTTCGGAGTGGTCCAGCGCTAGTCGCGTTTGCTTGTTGCGCTGCGCTGTTTGGTCTTGAAGCAGAAGCTGTACCCGTTCTTTCGGAAATCCACGACATGGTAAGTAGCGAGACAAATTGGGAGAGGAAAATTCTATTATTACTTCTAAACGAGCCGTCATTCCTTCCGGCATCTCGAAAACTTGAAGAATGCTCCGGGGCAATGATTAGTTTCACATGGAAATATATGGAAGTAATCGTTCAGAGACTAAGTACCGCATGCAAGTCGTTCAGCTGATTCATTTGGATTCTCGGAACGTAATATCTCTTCAACTTCACGTTTGAGGACTCGATGATTGAATTTTTCACTTTATTCTAACTATGTAACGACATTTTGTTCATTTCAGCAGGACTTGTCTGAGTCGGGGTATCTTTCAGCAGACGACCCGGAGAGCGAAGGAATCAAATTGATACTCCACCCGAGGAATGATCTCATTGGTGAGTAAGAATATCGAGTAATCACTGGATCATCAGCCATTTGCCAAGTCTGCGAGTCGTGCAACAACAGAAACGTGACCCGAATCCGAAACCCGGTGGATTCAGATTTCTTTTTTCGGTACACCCTTGCGAACGCTGATAATTACCTGTGCTACTTCCCGGGGGGGGTTTATTGGTCGTTCACAATTTCTCGAGGTGGGTTTATTCCAAACTGTCGAGAAATATCGCATGACGATCTTTTCATCCACCCATTATGAAAATTAGATGTATTTCCGCAGTGCAAGACAGGTGGGTCCAGTGTCGCGTCAAGAATCTTCCGAAGATCGCAAACGTTTTGGAAATGATGCGATTTGAAACTCCTCGGGGAAATATTTTTTTCTTGAATCTCAGGATTCGTGACTTCAAGTATTTTCGAAAATTTGCAAGTTCTAAAAGCATGCCGGTTTCTTTTTATAGGCACTATATTGAACTCCGAATTGGCTGACGGGATGACCCTGCCTGAAAGCTTTCTCGAAGGCATCGTTCCATCAGAAACCGGTGGCAGAACGAAGAGATACATTCTTGATGGTACGTATTCTCTGTGGAAGATTATGTATAGATGTATTGTTCGCGAGAGAAAAGTTTGTTACAAACGATTGAGTACAAGAATATATCGATCCGGTATTTTGGAATCGAATCCCCTGCATATGGTACGCTTGTAATCTTACGACGACTAAAACAATTCTGAGGATGAAACTGAGTCACGGACTCGGCAGAGAATTGCGGCAGTTGCGATGTTGAAGATCAGTTTTCTGGCGATGATACGGTAACTCTAGTTATCCCTTACATGGCAAACCGTAACGACTACCAAGTTATCCAGTTAAAAATAGTGTACAGGAGAATTCAAAAGAGATATTTGGTCAGGCGACCGCATAGAATGACAATTGGTGTGAATGAGACATGACCAACGGAAGCCATCTCTTCACTTTATAGGCTCATAGTCAATGTGAGAATCTGTTTTTCCCCGAGCGAATCGATATCAGTTACAACATGTTTCCAGGGACCAAGTGGGACAAGAAAAGTCTGACGTATAAAATCACCAAATATACCAGTCAACTGGACAAAGAGGAGGTTGACAGGACAATCGCCAGGGCTTTCGGTGTATGGTCCAGGTACACGGATCTAGCGTTTTCGACGGGAAGCGGGGAGGTAACCGACGTCCCACAATAAGTTTCCAAACGCCAGTTTCTCAGGCTCCTTCCTCTTTTTCTCCCTCTCTTTCATTCTTGCTGTTTGTCTCACTTGTTCTTACCTTGTCCAACATTGATTTAATGGTCATAATAAAGCGTATCAATCTATCGAGGCCCACTTTTCGGCCATAGCATGATAGATCGATGTCCATCCACCTCCCTTGTCGAGAAGAGAGAGCCCAATCGCTGAATATCAATCGCATCATCGTTATTTAGGTTGACATCAAGATCAGTTTCGAGCGTGGAGATCACGGCGATGGGCATCCCTTCCCGGGAAGTTCAGACAGCCGCATATTTGGCCACGCTTTTTTCCCGAGGGGCAGGGGCGAAATTCACTTCAACGACGACAAAAATTGGACCACCACCGGTTACGATCAACACAGCCTCTTGTCAGCAGCCGTGTCGTTGACAGGTCTTTCCCTCGGTCTCGATCCAAGCAACGCCACATCGTCAGTGACGAATAATAGATTCGTATTGCGCGACCCCAACTCCGCATTGCCCAGCGATGACATCGAGGGCATACAAGTGAGCCGAAATTATTTTACAGTTTTACCGCAGCCAAGGAGACAGAAGTCGCCCTCCTCCTCATAAACGAAATCAGTCTGACAATTTTTGCAATTATTTAAGGTAAACGTTGTGTCGCAGGGGTCGATCAATTATCACGTAACGTTCCGTGTCGAGAATTCTATCCCCGACTCCAGGCCCGTAACGGACACTAGTACTCCATCGAAACCTCTACCTTCTGATGGTCACATTGCGTGATACTTGATCAGCCCCTTGTTCGATGCTCGCGGTCATCTCCTATAATTCCGTAACAAAAACGATCGCCGTCATTCCACGAGTATCGGTACCTACCTGGAAGAGATATTCAAGTTCGAATCATCAACACTAAATTCGCAGCACCTTTTTCTGTCTTCAACTCAGCCCAGTGTCAGGAATAAATTTTGTTCCGCGTAGGACTCGCGCAGTGTACTTATATATGTTTCACGCAGGCACTCTATGGGCCCAAACCCGTAGAGAAGGTTCCCGAATTGTGTGGGGATTCCCGGGTCGACGGGTTGTTCGAATCTGCCGAGGGTCACCTTTACGTCTTCAAAGGTGAAACCGCCTCGACTTTATAGAGTTCTCCAAACGAGAGATTACATACTCAACGTTCAACTAATATGTCAATGTGGTTTTGTAGGAAAATATTACTGGGCTATTACGGCCAACTCGGACTATCACGTTCTTCCTGGGTATCCGAAACTCATCGCCACGACGTGGAGCGGCCTTCCTGACAGCATCGACCTTGCCTACACGAACGAACTTGGGGAGACGTATTTCTTCAAGGTAGGCTCAGCTACTGGCTGGTTGAACATGTTTCAACACGAAGTTTTCTAGCCACGTACCTGTATACATACATAGTCGTATTCTCATATTTTTCATTTTTCTTTTTCATGACAGGGTTTGACCTACTGGAAATACCTGGGCGAGCGAATGGATGCAGGTTGGCCGAAGGAAATCGTCAATCTCGAAACTAGTCGGGAAAAATTGCTATGGAAACAATTCGTCGAAAGCCACAAACGTAATTTATCATTTACACTCAGCTTCATCTGCTTCACGAACAGCTTTGCTGCTGCCTTTGTGTAATCCAGAACGAGTTGGAAGGGCTTTTTTCACCGTCGTGTCACCACAATTATGATCCACGACGAAGTCTCGTTGTTTGTACTCTTTTCTAAGTCGAAGCCTAATTACGCGTGTATACGCGTTGAGAAATAAATACTCTTGCACGATTTACGTCCCTCGCATTGATTCCCCTCGCACCGCATAATATTAATCGCGCCTGTAGTTGGGTACCGCTCAGCTGGGTACAAATCTATACTGCATGAATCGCTGTAGGTGAATGAACATCGAATATTCTTCCATCACGACGGTCATAAAAATTTGTCTTGACGATTGTCATCATAATGTGATATCGGGCGGTAAAATCGGGACGAGTGGGTTCGAACTCCGATATCTCTCGGTGAAAAAAATCTGAGAGTATCATGCAATAAAGTTTCTGAATCTATGGAGTCCGCCACGTCGAGGTGTCACTTGCATCATATCGTTGATTGTTGTGAAAAATTTCGAAGCCGGGTTATCCCTGTATGAAGGTCAGAAAACGTGAGTTTGGCGTATTTGTATCCGTAGCTCTACTTCAACTCGTCGCCATTCATCTTTCATAATGTTATCAAAATGTTGAAATAATTCACACATAATCCTTGGACTTTTATGCGTTCGTCGCCGATTTGAAATTAAAAAAATGTTGAAAATCATGACGGTCGCGAGTATTAATCGGCGGCGTGGTCATCCCGGTCACTGGGACAGTCAGCCGCAAGTTTTAAGATTTGAAATTTCACAAATGAAAATCGCTATGCCCTTCAGTTGCATAAACGATTGCAATTACGATTACGGAGTAAATAAAGTTGTTCATCATTAATTTTCGCTCGAGTTACACTGAGATCACAATTGGCACTTTCGAAGGATAATGAATTCCCTACATGTTGATCTTCGTTATAAGACGATATCACAAAATGCAGCTGAGCATTAGATGATTGAAAAAAAAAACGGCAGATTGACACGCATTTGAATGGGAAAATTCGAGAACTGTTTAGATTGGTGTAAGAATTGGAATTAACGGCTCGAGCTTTTGAGGGGATTTTTTTCTTAGTAAATACGATAATATTTCCAAAAAAATGTTCGTCCAAAACGAAGCACCCTAGTATAATGTATATGTTGTTCGTGTTTATTCCTGCGCTCGCTTCTTGGGTCTATAGATTGCGACGTGGATTTTTACTGGTCCTAGGAACTAGACCGGATAGCTAGGCTCCGAGGTCCCTCCACTTTACAATTGGCCAAGAAAACTGAAAATAAAGAAAGTTGGGCGCCAGGCGGATAACCGCCGCTTACAAAAATCTGAACAAAAATATAACCAAACGTACTGAAGCGTCGGCTAGCAACGGTACCGCGGAGAGGGGTCGCGATTTAAATTGAAGGATTAGCAAGGCGTACAGTAACGACTCGAGATTTAGAATTTAACAAAGAAAAATAGAATTTATTGAATAATAATAAAAAAAATGCAAGAGAAAATAGAATTAATAAAACATGCACCCGGGGGTACTATCCCGCGGATCTGAAACGGCTCGGGTCGTGTATAGGCGACCTGGCCACGTTTGACGAGTTTTACAATAACTTAGGAATAAGAAATACGCTCCTACGTAGGGTGGCAATAACAGAGTAAAATATGACAAAACTAAATAACTCGACAAATCAGTACCTCGCGGAACAAAAATTACAGATAGAAGACAGGAATATGCCCGCAAGGCGTAAGAATTAATTCCAAAAATTATCACTTGAAATTAACTTAAACTAACTCTGCCTTCGTAGGCGGAACAAAAAGGCTAAACAACATTCAAAACAACGTTCTGAATCTCTCCGTAAGGGAGAGAGAGAGAGAGAGGGAGAGAGCGCGACGGTGACGTGATCAGACTATCTCTCTCGCACTCGGGTGCTAAGCCTACGGCTCTACAAAAGGCACTCGAATGACACAAAACTCGAAAATCTATCTCAAAAATACAAACTCAAAACTCTATTATAATTTGAGACACCGGTGACGGCCTACCGACTCGGAGGTCGTCTTAATTTGATTCTCAAAAATCGAAAGAGGGCAATATGGCTGATGGCCGTTTGCCGAACTCAAATTAGTACGAGTCAAGTTGGCTAACGCTTACCGTTGTCCAGCCACTCCCTCAATAAGATTTTCTCGGTGGGGGTTCTGCACACGCTACCACAAACTCAAGCACTCCAGAAACTTAACAAACAGTTCCTCGAAGGGAAGTTGAAAGGGCCTCGTGGCTATGACAAAATTATATGACAACTATTAGAGCGAGCACGGAGCTCGACGCTGGCCTACGGCAGAGCTCGAGGTAGGCCTACGGCAGAGAGATCTTTGCCCGCTTCATCGATAGTTCGTACCCCGGTCATATGATCGCCTAATAATTTGCGTATTGACCACTAGATTGCCTCACGCCGGGCAGTAGATTTTAGCTTCGCGCGAAGATTCGAAGTTCGCCACGATGGTAGGAGCTCTTTTAGTCGGAGGAACACGGTTTGCAGGCTCTTCTGGGTGGCGGGAATCTCCTCCACCACCGATATCCCACGCTGTACAATGCCCTCGGCACTCCCCCGTGTCCTCTCTCTCGAAGTTGGCGGTAGTCTGGCCACTACTATCCTCCAGAGCTCATGTGGTGTTCGCCGGAAGGGATTCAAACCGGCGTCTGTCGGCGTACGTAGTAGTCAGGGTGTTAGCCGTCGTACGGGTCTCGTCTCCCACGTAATAGAGAAAAATTAAAAGAAAAACAAAAGAATAAGAACTGAATTCGATAGTCTTAGATCGGTCACGGTCGCCTGTCGGAGAGTGTTTAGCCTCGGGGCTAACTTGAACGCATTCATGCTTCATCCACGCGTTCACCCTATGTAACTATGGTCGTCTAAGGGTTCGGGAGTCACTTGTAACACGCGTTGCACAATGCAATGTTACAAGATATAAATTGTTTTGGTTAATTAATTTTCTCAATGAAGTCGAGGGAGTCGAGACGAGTGCGAAATTGAATTGTTGCCGCGTCTACACGATGAATAATGTCAAGTTGATGACGCGGGGACAACTTTTTTCGCAAACAGATCATCACTTGTCAATGGCAGTGTTCAAGTCAGCCAAATAAGCAATGGCCAGCACAAAATTGTTTTTCAGGGAATTACATGTCGCGTTCACCGTTGACAGGCGTAATTCCAGTCATTCCAGCAGTGATGGATGCATCCACATGATTTCCACATTCTCATATCCACCTTCATGAAACGCTGTTTTCTTATTCGCATAATTAGACACGAATCTAGTTCCTCGATCGCCTATTAGTTCTTCCGAAATCTTCGTTCGAGTCTTGTGCATTTGGAATATCGAATGCCAGTGGCTATTGGTCATTTCAACAGCAGGATCAGAACAAAAATATCCGCGAGGAGCGAACTCGTTTTCATCGAACTTAGGACTGATGTATCGACTTTGAACTCGACGCGAAATCAAATAAAACCCATAGAAAGAATGACCAAGACACAAGGAATGATACGAGGTGGCCCGCGCTGGAGTCAAGCGCTGATCATGTTTGCTTGTTGCTTCTGCCCTGTGTGGTCTCAAAGCAGAAGCTGCACCCATCGACTTGGAAACTTATATCGTATCGTGAGTCACGCGACTCACCGAAAAGAAAAATCCCATTATTACTCACACACCAGTCTGTTATCCCTCACATAAGCCATTGTTGGTAGAAGACACAACAGCCCGCAGACCAGTTGGAAGGTAGCTTTCAATCGGCTAATCAAGAAGACCAGAGACTGGATAGAGAGAGGGGTTTGGAGAATGGAAATTGAAATACTCGATCATGTCTTCAATCTTCACTTTTTAGCGAGAAGGTGAGATCCGTGTACTCGAATCGTACAGCAATGGCAGTCCAACAAGAAAACGCTACGAGTGTTCCTGAAAATATTTGCCTACTTCCGAATGCTATAATTCGGCGAAATAATCAGAAAATCGGACCTACTTTTCCTCGCAAAGAGCAGAAGGATCGACAGGAGTAATCTCACGTCAAATCGCACACTTTTACATGTACTGTTTTGTTTGTTTTTTTTTTCAACTTTTGCCCAAATCCGGCGAGACACATGCTCTCACAAAATAGTACAGTTCCCATATTTTCAATATCGTTGAAATTATTCCAAAGAATGTACTAATTATTCAAGAGTTCAATTTTATGCAATAATAAGATCCAAGTATGGATATGCGGTTTTCACAAGACCGAGGTTTGCTTCTCGAAACTTTGACTCGATAAACGGATCGAGGAAATGCCTTTTGACGGGGGAAAAACGCTCGTCAACAACAGGATATCTTCCGGAGTCAGACAGGAAAAAATGCAATGTGTCCGGAAAATGTGAGAGCTTCATTCGTCCCCGAGGATGGTGTAGCATCATGATTTGATATTAGTAACAGACCTCAAAAATGTATATAACCATCGTATCGCATGTATTTTGAATAAATTACCGATATACAGAGAATATGTGAATCTTGCGTGTTTGAGGACTGATCTATATTCTGTGTGCTCATCGTTCAATTGATATAAAATTTGTTCAAAGACGTATCGATTCATATTCATATTTATTTCAATTTCGAATTACTGAAAGTCATCAATTAATTATTTCTGAACTCCTCAGTTATATCCATTAACACCCGCATGACTATTCGCCTGTTGAAATTGAGGCGGTCATTTGATTGTTCAAATCTCTGAGCGTAGATGCATTAAAAAGTAGACTCAAGAAATTTGGGTGTTTCATTTTACGATGAACGATTTGTATTTCATTCATATAACATTTATGTTCAATTCAGATGATTACCTATGTTATGAATAACTGTCACGTTCCGGTTAACGAGGTTGTTCCGCTGCCACCAATGTTATGCATGAGTTCTGCTGTCGTTGAATCCGTCCCTCGTTTTTACACCTCAAGATAACCGGATTTCAGGTGATGGATTTTAGGTTGATGCGAATTCACATATGATTGCTGGATAATTGTTTATTGGTTATTGGTTACAACGATGGCGAAACCTTCTATATGTGACCTACAAGTTGAGAAGTATTAAGTACTGAAGTGATTTTGAGACTACTGGTTATTATTTCGAGAGCAAGTTTTGAATGAGTGCTCTGTTTGACGATTTGGAAGCAAGTAAAGTGAAGTGTTTCGTGTTAAAGTGAAGATCAGGTCATTCTATTGTCCCTTGGTCTCTTGGGGGTGAGCGTGTTTTTGCAGGTACAGCAGTTTCATCGGTGCGTAAGTAGGGATGAAGTCCTTCGAATGTAAGGATGAAACTTCCTCGGATTAGAGGCTGTGAGACTGGATTAGATTAGATTAGTTTATTTGGGCCTTGGGGTACGACCCTGTCTGGCACATGTTGCAACACAGGCGAAAGTAGCATGAAAGTAGGAAAGTAACATAAAAGTAGGAAAATAACATAAAAGTAGAAAAATAAAGATAAAATCAAAATCGTAAGACTGAACAGTGCGTGAAACTCAGTAAGAAGATAAGTAAGAGAATGAAGTAGAATAAGAATAAGAATAGGAGAGGTGGAATATAAACCAAAGTAAAAGTAGGGTATAACAACGGTATAAACAAGAGTATATGCGAATATGAACAAGAGCAAAACGGCTGAAACAGAAGTAGACATACGTGGTAAAACGAGTAGAATTAAACCTAAAGCTAGAGACTGGATGCATGCAGGATGTTATGTCTTGGGTATTGAGAGTGAGAGTATAGGAGAGTATGGAATAGTATGGAACACGTAACACCTACAATAGTTATTATCGACAACTGTCAGTAGTATATAAATAGTATTGGGAATGGTTGATTCGGTAGAATGATCATATCCGAAGGGTGGCACGGCAAAATGGTGTAAGTGCCAAACAATCGAAAATATGTTTCATATTTCGAAAATAAAAAAAAATCCATACGCACGTCTTTGCAAAACGATATGACTGACAAAAATTTATTTGCAAAAAGTTATCAGAAGTTGGCACGGCAAAACGGTCCAAGTGCCATTACCATCATTCTACAGGAGAGCAAAAAAGTTGTCCCAAAATTTGATGAATCAATTTTTTCTCAATGGAAAAGTACTCCCTTCAATTTTTCAAGCTCTTTCAAATGGTCCAAACCTCGATTCAATAAAGCAATCCGTCTTCGAGAAGATGTCCCGCGAAAATTCATTTTTTTCCATGCCAGTGTAAGTCCGCGGTTTGCGCCAACTTTTCTTCCCGACTTCAGATGCTGATTGAACATTAGTATACTTTTCTACTGTTTTTTCATTGAAATTTCACGATTTTGTCAGCAAATTATGTTCATCTTGGCACTTACGCCGTTTTCGATCTCTTCCTGATCCGCCGTTTTGACCCGTATGCGTTCAAATTTCTATGAATTTGAAGATCCACACCGGACCTTATTCGTTATGGTTTGCGCTTTCGATTCATATCTGTTTCGTAATCTATTAATATCGTCGTTGTGTTCTTAGTCAGCATCCAAAGTAAAAAAAAAAGTTGGCACGAATCGCGGACTTACACTGGCATGGAAAAAAAATGTATTTTCGCGGGTCATCTTCTCGAAGACGGATTGCTATATATTGAATCGGGGTATGGACCATTTGGAAGAGCTTGAAAAACTCTGAAAAGCGCTTTGTCATTTTTCTCTCAAATTAAATAATAGAATTTTGGGACAGTTTTTTTGCTCTCCTGTAAAATCATAACGATGTCACTTACACCGTTTTGCCGTGCCACCCTTCATTTGTTGACGCACATAAATTTTTCCATCATCATCGCATTGTTTGTAAAATATTATATATAAATATTATATTATAATAGAACCAGACAAAGATCCCGTGATAATCGATAAAACCTTCAAACAAAAATTGGAACGGTTCATAGACAGATATAAAAA
Source organism: Tenthredo scrophulariae (assembly GCA_963978835.1). Classification (NCBI taxonomy): domain Eukaryota; kingdom Metazoa; phylum Arthropoda; class Insecta; order Hymenoptera; family Tenthredinidae; genus Tenthredo; species Tenthredo scrophulariae. The sequence continues at coordinate 31,916,251 of OZ022227.1, forward strand.
TGTTATGGAAAAAGAAAATGTTATTTCAACAGACGAGGCAGAAGATTTCTTTGGCTATAGGTTCTCACAAATGTTATTTCCAGATAAAGGGTGCATGGATCATTCTGAAACATTAGTGGATTAGTATTTGAAGTTTGTGGTCATCATTGATTGTGCGAAAGATAGCCCAATAGACAAAGAGCAAGATCAAAACCCTTAATCGTGCAAGGAATTGAACGCTTCAAGTAGGAGAGAAATGAGAAATATTCGAAGAGTTTCTGGGTTGAGAAGAATTCGCGAGCATTCCCATGGAAACAGTAACTATCGCGATGTCGAGATACTATAAAGTTCGGGAAAACATAATTGGACGAATACGGAGTACAAAGTCATCATTTCCACAGAATATTTAGCTTATATATGGTGAGAGCAATCAATTTGGTCACAGCACTGAAAGCAAGAAAATTTCAGATATTATAGAGACTCTAAAAAAAATCGAGGACGATTATAGGCTTTCAAATCGAGTTGTTATCTTATTGTATGGCCAATGTTTGAATAACAAAGATTCATTTAGTTCTGATGAACATCGGCGCTTGCTAGGAAAGGAAACATTCAACCATCCAAAGATCATTAAGAAGCATCTGCCTTCAGATGAGATCATGAATATATTAATCGGTGAGGAGAGACTGTCTATAAGTCGGGGAAAAGTTGTCAGTAATATGCTGAACACATTTTACAACACATATCATGCATATGTGATACAGTTCAATATAGAAGACATATTTAATGATGAAACTTTTTTAGATTATTCAGTTGTGAAAGAAACAGACATTACTGAAGAGAAGGTTGAAGATCTGGTAGTTTCATACTTGAAACTAACTCTCATAGTTGATAGGGACGAACGAAAAATGTACGAAGGTCCACCGTGCAAAAAAATAAGTTTGAAAGACAGAAAAAAGATATTCGAAGGATTTCATGGTTTGAAGAAGGAACATCTTCAAAACAACAGAGATCGAAATTATTATGAGAAAGAGAAGCGAGAATTCAGAGAGCTTGTGTTCAGTTATGGAATAAAACAACAGGATTTCGATAACTTAGTATGAAGACTAGAGAGAAATAGTGTTATGCATTTGACAGTAAGCCATAATGATAGTTACCATGAAATTAATAATCTTGAACAGGGTTAACACAGTGTTTCGTAAATAAAGCTTTGCTGCCTGCTGGAACATACCGTACGTCAGAATGTAGTCAATACACAAATTGGAATAACATGAAATTTCGACGGGAAAGAAACTTCGCCATTTCTAAAAGGAACGTTTACATTTCGATCACCGAAACTCACAAATTTCGGTAAACATATCCACTAGGGTGTGTCGAAAATGAACTTTTTTCCCCCTCCTACCACTCAAAACTCTAGTTTTTGACATTAAGGCCCATCCCTAGTCGCCCACCTCCGCCCACCTTCTTCTTGCCGAAAGGGGGGCGGGAGAAGAAACATTTCGATTATTATCCGAGCCCAGGCGTCGAAAACGCAAAAAAGGCCAACGTCCCGCGAATTCTCTTTCAATTCCGAACACATATGTCCAAAAACATGTTCGTTTCGAGCGAAAATAGAGCCTACGTTTGGTTTTTACTTTTTTCCATTGTCAATTTTTTCGGCGGCCATGATTGTCAGTATCGTTCACTATGTTCACTCTGCGGAGTGACTCCATAGTTTACTCGTCGACTCCATGGAGTCACTCCATAGAGTGAATATAGTGAACGACAATCATGGCCACCGAGAAAATTGACAATGGAAAAAGTAGAAACCAAACGTACGCTCTATTTTCGCATGAAACGAACATGTTTTTGGTTCGGAATTCAATAGAATTCGCGCAACGTTGGCCTTTTTTTGCGTTTTCGACGCCTGGGCTCGGATAATAATCAAAATGTTTCTCCCCCCACCCCTTTTTCGACAAAAAGGAGGTGGGCGAAGGTGGGCTACTAGGGATGGGCCTTACAGAGGTCCTCTCTCAAGGTGGGCGCTGTAGCTTGAAATTTAGAGGTCGCTCAACAAGGATTTAGGATTCCCATCTACATAGTTAACACATGAAAAATATTCCTTTTCATTCAAAGAGATGTCACTCAACTAAAAAATTGGGTATGGCTAGCTCTCTCGGCTCATTTGAGAGCATAAACTAATCCCTTGAACACTGATAGGTCGTTTTTGAAGTTAACTGGTTCCAATTTTTACCTTCGAAATTTCGTAAACTTGAAAAAAAGTGACTATTGTGGTCAAGAAATGAAAATTGAAACAAGGTAAATGCAAAAATGACTTATCAGTGTTCAAGGGATTAGTCTATGCTTTCAAATGAGCCGAGACAGACGTCCATACCCAATTTTTTAGTTGACTGACATCTCTTTGAACGAAAAACAACATTTTTTACGTCTTAAATAGATGGGAATAATCCTCAAGCCTCGTTGAGCGAACTCTAAATTTCAAGCTTCAACGCCGTCCTTGGACCAGGACTTCTTTAATGTCAAAACCTAAAGTTTGGTAGGAGTGGTAGGAGCGGGAAAAAAAAACAAAGTTCAGTTTCGAAACACCCTAATATCCACATTGGATTTCATGAAAAAAGAAAAAATCACAGCATTCTAAGATGGGTAATAATTTTTCAGCAGACGGTTTAGCCATCCATTCAAGGGCTATTGTGTTGTCCTCGACGAGTCTTCTCAACTTCTTAAGACGTGTTATTATTTGCACTTAGACTCCTGAGCAGATGAGGATGATCCTCTTCAGCATTGAGACGGTTAAGAAATTTTCTTCACTTTACTAAGCTCGTAGAAAAGGCGTAATAGCAGAGCGCACAGTAGTATCTGCACATGGACCGCTTGTTTTGCGATCAATGAACAATGAAACCAGGGAACCAGGAGATATTCGAGTGAAAAAAAGCAACCGCATATTTAATACCGAGTGATTTTATTCAAAAACTCTTTCGGGTTTTCGCATTTCCCTTCGGACCACCATTTCCTCAAATTCAAAATATTAGACGAAGTGAGGCTCTCCTCGTCGTGTAGCATCTTGCACATTTGGCAAAGAGATATATAGTGATGATCGTCGATAAAGAAGTGCTTCTTCCACCAAAAAAACTTTGCATATTCTTCCAGATCGCTCATGAGGTATCGAAGGTGTGTTGCTAGCTGTTTTGGGTTGTCAAAGTCTGCGACGTTTATGTAAGAAGCAGGAAGCGTGAACTCCGTGTAATTCGCAGCTCCGTAGACGATGGGCACAATGTTATACGACATTGCGTTGAACAATTTTTCAGTCACGTAATCCTGGCACAAGGAGTTCTCGAATGAGAGATAAAAGAAGTATCGCGACTCCAGCATCTGGTAACATTTCACTTTGTCCTCGAGTGAACAGGAAAGAGGACCGCAATCCCCGTATATGTCAACGTCGATGTATTTTTGAAGCTCAGCTACGTAGCTATCGCGAAGACCAGTGGTATTACAATGGGATATGAACCAAGCAACACCTTTTCGTTTATCTGTTGACATATTAAGAATTTATTTCGTTTACTTGTTAACATAATGAAAATAAAGGGTGAGACGAGCCAGCAGATAAATTAACAACCCGTTTTGACTTCAAATTCCATGAAAGCGCCCCACCCCTGCCGTACAAATTTCACATAATTGAGTGAAATTCATGTCAAATCTTTCATATTTTCTCGCAAACGGATGGGTATTTCTGTACAAAATTTTCTATTAATTTCTAATAATCTTTCATTAATAAAAAATGATGATTAGTTATGTGGAAAGATTATCTCAACCGCATATTATTTCTCATGACTTATCTGAAAAGGAAATCTAATCATTGTAGATTCATTGGATCCAGTACCCAATGATTTCATTGTTATATAAGAGCTGTAGGTACCAGAAAGTGTGTTAAAAGTATTGAAAAACATGAATAAAATATTGAACAAAGTTCATCAAGATACAAGATGAATTCTGAAGAAGAGGAAACTACAAATTTTTGCTAAATTTTTGATAATTTCGCAGCGATTAGTCAAGATTTTTGACAATTTTTTGTAAATGTGTTGCGAGAACTAGAATTGTTTGAACATTTCTTCTGGTTTATCGTGATTTCTCATGAGTCATAACTATTCGGATATTTTTCGGAATGACTGAAGTGTTCTTTATAATTGCACAGACAATTTTCATAACGATCCATAACAAAAAAACCGCGATAAATTATGAGAAATTTCCAAGTAATTATAAGATGGTTTCTCCGTTCGTTAGATATCAAATCGTGATACTAATTACGCGTTCAGGTGAATATGAAGCACAATATTAGAATAAACTTGTGAAAAATTTGAGCCATCAAATTCATTCTGCGAACCGAATTACGAGCGATATTTCTTTATCAATCGAACACCGTGCAACGTTAATAGTAAAAAATTGTGTCCCGAAACAAAGAATGCCTTAAAATTACATGGAATTACGAGTCAAATTAAAACTTTGGCAAAATTACCTTTCAAACTTGAGTAATTTATTGGAGAACGAAGCCCTTTGTAGGCTTGGCTATCCACGCCGTTAGTTCCGGCCCAAAGCGGGTATACGATGTCCTTAGTTATCGAGTCGAAAATGTATGCATAAGGCCAAACAATATCTGAATCTCGCCTGTAGGTCATAGTCCAGTTATAAAATTCGTCCATGATGGAGGCAGGGTCCAATGGCCAGTTTTTGGGTGATTCCATGTCGACAAAAACATATTTTTGCTTTATCGATCGCGCCAGGGGTAAGTCAGAGATATTGACTTCCACCCCATGGAATAAAATAGCGTCAAAGTCTTCGATTCTCATAAAGTTTCGATCGGCAGTAGTTCGACACGTGGATACTTCGCAGTCTTCAAATACCTCATCGCCTTCTCCCGAAAAGAAAGTTTTACTATTGTACATTTTAGTCCAGTACAATATGGTTTTCATTTTCAATTGCTTCCTGGGATAGTTGAAATTTTTATACAACTTTGAGGGTAGCTTGGCGTCCAGGAAAAAAATACACGCTAACAATATGCAGGTGAAAAAAATGGTAAAAGCGCATATTTTCGACGATATTTTTAACTGTATGTCGAAGACCGAGTACACTCTTTTCTTGTGGACTGCGCCCATAGCGATCTACGCTAACCAAACTGGCCCCACAGCTAACTAGGAACCAGAACAGGTGATAATAGGGTGATCCGTGTATGTCCGTTGTAATTGCTTACTGAACGATATTTGTCCAATTAAGAATTCTACAATCAAGTACGCCAGCACGACACAGAACAGAAGTTAATAAGTGGGAATGGTCTGACAATAATCGCCTAATGATCATAACAAGCATGTTTCAAATTAGTCTCGTGTGCTAATTAATGCCATTGTACCTACAGGGATCTGCGTCACGCTCAAAAAAGTCCTGACCGTACGTCACTTGACCATTTCCGAAGAACGAAAATTTTCAGAAGAAAGCACTCCTGCACCTGTATATTTAACTACAATAGGTGTTCAGCAAAGGAATAACAAAACGCATTTCAGTCTGAGAGAGGATATATATACCGCGCGTTTTTGTGGAAGCGCGACATGCCTGGATCCGAAGATAGCCGAATGTGCGCCCTATTATATGCAGCTCAGGGTACATCCCAGCAAACACAACGTGTATTTGTTGTATAACTTCATTGTTATATAACTTCAAGACTATTTATGTTAGTAATATAACATAGGTATGTTATATTGAAGTTAAGTAACATTTTTAGACCATGGTAATATAACAGATGATACATATATATGGTATTAATATAAGTGTTATGTTTCTATACATAGGGGTATAATATACAGTGTGCAGATTCAGAATTCGTGACGAATTTCTCATAGAGTTAATTCCTGTCAAAAGTTGGGGTCGAGAGTTCCTCGGCTATTTGTTTTTATTTTTATTTTTTTGCATGTTTGATTTTTTTCAATTTTTCAAATTTTATTTATCTTTTTTCATTCTCTGCAACTATGGATCCAAATTTCGACAACATTTCGGTTTCGAATAATATCTTTCTTCTGCATGATAAAAAAAATGTTATTGTTAAAAAAAAAAAGTTCATAAGTTTTCTTGTTACAAATTTCGAACGACTGAATGAGACTCATTTTGCATCTCTCGTTTGCATGATAAATCGTTTTTTGCTTTCTTAAATTTGTAACAATAACACATTCTTTTTCAAACATTTCTATACTAGATGAGACTTGTTACTATGCTACATATGAATAAGGAAATTTTTCTGATATCAAAAAAAAAAATTTAGTCGCATCATTTTGGAATTCTGTGAAATTGACATATTACGCAAGAAAAGAATTAAAAAGGAAAAAAAATACAATAAAAATGAATAATTAGGGAAAAAAATATCAAAAGTATTTGCTTAAATAAGTGGTGATTATACACATCAAGGTTATACAAAACAAATATCTTCAAATATAGAAAATTGTAACCTGAATCCAATTAGATAGAATCATTCACAAATATGTATACAGCTTAGGCCCTTAGGGTGTTTCGAAAATGAACTTTGTTTTTTTTTTCCGTTTCTTATACCACTCAAAACTTCAGGTTTTGACATTAAAGAAGTCCTCGTCCAAGGAGGGCGCTGTAGCTTGAAATTTAGAGGTCGCTCAACGAGGATTTAGGATTCGCATCTATTCAAGGGTGGAGTCTGCCATTTCAATGACTTCTTTCAAAAACATTTTTCGCATAGTAAAATTTATTTATCAATTTGAAACTTTGAATACGTAAAAGAGTATGTTTGAAGGTAATACAGACATTTCTTTCTTTCTGATAAATCTTGCTGGTATGGCCGCGTGAAGTTACCCCTGCTTCAATTTAGCGGACACGATATCTCATCTCTGGACCATCCGAAATAGAAAAAGTTACGGAATTAGTGAAATATAAACTAGTCGCCATCGTCCGACCGAGAATTGTTCACATGCGATAACAGAAAACAAAATGGCTGACTTTTGAAATTTTCAATCTTTATTTTCAACTTAAATTGTTCAAACAATGGATTGAGGATTAATAAAAATTTATAAAACTGGAAGGTTATACAAGTAAAATAGCCAACGAAATTTTAGCTTAATAGGTGCAATAGTTTTTCTTCTATAGAATGTCAGCCAGGTCAAAAAACGTTGTTTCGAGAATAACGGAATTTTTTTACCATTTTTTTAACATCAGCGTTGCCAGGGTGAGCTATCTATCTTACCTAAATAATAGTTTCTATAGCAATTCTACATATATTTACTACAAGAATCTGTACATTTTAGAGAATAGAAGTTTTGAAAAAAAAAAAATTCCAGACTCCCCCCTTAAGGCCCATCCCTAGTCGCCCACCTCCGCCCACCTCCATTTTGCCGAAAAAGGGGTGGGGGGAGAAACATTTCGATTATTATCCGAGCCCAGGCGTCGAAAACGCAAAAAAGGCCAACGTCCCGCGAATTCTATTTCAATTCTGAACACATACGTTCAAAAACATGTTCGTTTCGAGCGAAAATAGAGCCTACGTTTGGTTTTTACTTTTTTTCATTGTCAATTTTTTCGGCGATCATGATTGTCAGTATCGTTCACTATGTTCACTCTGTGGAGTGACTCCATAGTTCACTCGTCGACTCTAGTCTATGGATCGAATTTTACGCCAACTGCATCGGAAAATATCGCTCGCAACATGGGCCCTTGATACGAAATATACTATTTTGATCCAGCGGGCGTAAAATGCCAGTTCCACGCCTCCGGGGGCGTAAAATAAAAGTTTCCGGAAATCATTACTTTTCACTAAAACGAGTAGTTTCGGAGTGATACTACACAAAACTAGGCTGCACAGAGTTTATTTCAAATCAAAATACGTACTCATAATATAGAATCGCCGCGTGACCGAGCGCTCTACAGGCACGTTTGGTTTTATAAAATGGCGTTTTTCTTTTCTGATTATCAATCTATGCAATCTAGTAAGGCATTTTCAACCCACTACATCCAAAAATACTATTCGGAATCCATGAAAAAAAGTGATTAACGATCATTGATTATGTTAATTGTTGATGATGATAATGTAGAATGAATGCGAGACGATAATTTCGATTATTTCCTCAATTACGATCTTGGCCAATCAGAGAACAGTATTCTCGGTCACGTGGCCTGTTTCAATCTGATAATTTACGATAATTCCCCTGTAACCTGCCAATTGTTTTACCCGATTTTCACAGATTTCATTCAAATATCTGTCAAACTGTCAAACTCGTGTCCCAGTTTGGATCAATTTCAAGACGCTGATCCCAAGATGAAATATTGCACTCTGTTCGGCCGAGATCGTAATGGAAGAAATAATCCTCCGAATACCCCTCAGCCTTCGTAATGAATCGGTTTTTGTTTTTATTCCAATTTCAATAATATTTGTTTCAAGTTAAGGGCGGGCTCTACCTCCCAACCCCCGGCGGGAGCTTCTGCACCCCTACCAGTGGGCTTCGCCTCCTGGACCCCCACCAGGGGCGGACCCGCACCCCTAGACCCACTTGCTGCAACCCATAGCCACCCGAAACATTGCAATGACCGGTATTATAGTCAAAACTACAAGAAATTCTTCGGTTTTTTGATTTTAGATACCTGTGTCGGCTCCGGTGATGTTCCGCACAATTCGCGCAATAAATTGAGCCGACGTGCCTGGCTGGGATGGCCGCCATTTTGTTTTTATATATATTGTTACAAAGGGTGGAATCACCTATATTTCTAGGCCACCTGTCTCTATCACACTTAAAAGACATTCAAACGTTCCAACAAACACCTAATGCCATTTTGTTAATTTACCGTTGTTTCATAAACAGTCTCGTTCTAGACTTCAAATTGAACGCTTGTATTCAAATAAAACCAGTTTGCTTGAATCAATTTATTTGTGTCTTTCAAGTCACTTATTTCGCTCGAGAACTCACTACTTTATCTCTTAAATAACTCCTCAAGTTACAATATATTTACAATAAAATTTGAAAATTTAGTGCATAATAAAGAACCATGCAAAAAATGAAGTCGATATCTGTTTTACCTTTTTTTTTATAGACATTTTAAAAAAAGTTACATTTTTCCTGTCTTAACAGTAGAGGTAACCCCTTGGTATATATTTCACGTTACATTCGGTTATATTAATACAACGTTGCGGCAATATAGCTGTGTTTGCTGGGATGTCATATAGTATGTATAATATTTCATTATGTTTGAAACTCGAGCCTTGACAGCAAGCCGTCAGATGTCGAGCCAAAGTGTTTTTATTAAACAGCAATTGTTTATTACTAGACAGCCAATCAAAGATTTGATAACCACTAAAACAATTGCGGATTCTGATTCTCGATCACCTCAACACGAGTCTTTTGTGGACGGCTGCATATAATAAGGCGTACGTTCGGCTATCTTCGGATCTAGGCATGTCGCGCTTCCACGAAAACGCACGGTATACATACAGAACGATTCTCTAAAAAGTAACGCTCCTCGCCGGCATACGGACAACCCAACATCAAGCAATTGGGTTTTATTCTGCTCTTTGGCTACGTGGTAAATAAAACCTAATCGTCGACGTTTGAGCTGCTCGATGCAGGCATCTTCGCGCTTGCCTATCTTTTAGGCGCGTTACTTTCCAAAGAATCGCTCTGTATATTGCATTCGTACAGTTATAAAAATTAAAAAAACACGTAGGTTCGTTAACAACGACCAATAATCGAACAGCTGCTCATAAGTTGAACAAACTCTCATTATCCGGGATGTATTTATTACAATTAACTATATTCATACGTATGATAGGTATACATCTATTCTAGTCTGCAGATACATGGAAAGTTCATTAGTAATGGCCGGTAATATAACATAAATATGAAAAAAAAACAAATACCGGGGCATATAGTGAATTATCACGGTTCGTGATATTTGAGAAAACGGGAGAATTCGTTCAGTTATGAATATTCCGAATTGATTTTTTTTTTTCCATGCGTGCACATCATCATTCATGCCACCAACTAGACGTTATATGTTGAATTATTATTGGAACATCGAACTAGGTTGTGCGAGAGATCGGCCTCCTACTCATTTTCGGTTTTCACCTTGACGCGTGTATCCTGCTTCCTGGTTTTTCGTACCATACTGTACAGTTTTCCGTGGTCGTTGCATCGGTGTGTTCTCTGTTCCGTTTACGTGCTCGCGATTCGGTTTCATTCGGCTTTTCGGTTGGCCTCTTTGCCTTCGGTCCGTGCTCAGCTACATTGCTTGAGATAGGAGTACCCACAGCTGTGTATCATAAAACAGGATTATAGTGTGCCCGTGATAATGCGGTCTGTGGACTTTCGACCATCTCTCCTTCTCTGTCATGCCCGGCAGTTTGTCTCCGTCACATGCAAGCGTTGTCACCTGCTCTCGCTGCTCCAAGCCGGTTGCCAATCCTCTCTACTGTTGCAAGTGTGGCCTATCTTACCATCCAAGCTGTGCCAAGAAGAAGAGAATTCTTGAACCCACGCGTTTTCACCCGATAAAATTGTGTTGCCGCGATATTTCTGTGACATGGCATCACGGCACTGTGACATTCACCACATTGTCTCGCTAACATTTATGAAACATTTCGGTAACCATGAATGTCTTACCTCATTTACGTTTCCTACGAAACTTTTCATTTGCAACATTTGAAGACATCGCAGTAACTGAAAGTATACTCTCGCAGTGACCCGCTATTTGGAACGTCTCATTTGAAACATTGCTGCCGTATTCATACAAAAAATGACAAAACAGACGTGATGAGACGTTCATTTCGGAAACATGTAGATAACTTCTCTGAGATGAAAAGTGTTCTACTTCAGCGATATTTCACATGGAACATTCCATTTGTAACCGTTTCCCTACATGGATGTAACGTTCTCATTCGAACATTTATATCGGATGGATCTGCAACCTCAATGGAAGATCGCACGAATAATTTGGTAATGAATTATAGTAATAACGTTTCCTCAACAACCTTCATGCAACGTTATGAGTGTTATATTGGAAACTATAATCATTAATATTGACAGAATGCATGTATAATGTATATGTGCTGCAGTCATCAAGTCAATTAAAAGAACTACATTCGGTAAAAAATGTGGTCTGACTTGGGAGCTGAGAGTGTCAGGTCAAATTGGCGATGAATACTTCTAGTCAACTGGGCATAGATTTACTTGCGAGAGACAAGGCCCTGATTCTGATTTCCTTTTCACCGGTGACACGGTGATAAACGTCGTTTAGGCCAATCATGGAGCCGCTTTAGATAGAAAATCTCTGTTATCATGCGTGATACAAAATCAGAATAAGGCCCCAGGCAGGCTTTGAAGCATGTATCGGTATGAGGCAGTACTAATCACTGGGGCACTGACGTTCAAATGTTGCCCATCAAAGGTTGACAAATCGTTAAGAGTAGAATGCTTCAGAAAAATCACGTGCATAACAATCTTGTAATTATGTCAAACATTTCAATATGTTTTGACCTTTATGTATCATATGAAACATTTGCAGAAGATGGCAAGAGAAGCGTGACAACATTTATGTTCACAACTAAACATAGGTACCGCATCAAACGTCACATATGTTACAAAATAGTACTTTGTGATACAAGTGCAAAAAAGCGGGCTTCTGACGAAGGCTGTGAAGTTGGCCGCACGAGCCGGAAGCGAGTACCACAGGCGCACGAGGCACTGATCTCTACTATACACTGGATAGTGTATTCGGTACGTTCTAGCCACCGCTTGCTGTGAGCATTAGAAGCCATTTGTTTGTGGGAATTTGACACATTATGGCGGTAAATTTGAACTAGTTTTATGAATTATGAGTAGTATATGAGAAACAAGTGCAGTTTGGGTGTTTAATTTAATTGTATAATATAAATCCATGATTTACAAAATATTAGAAAACAAAAATTGGTTGATTAATTGTTCAAATTGGTTCCAAAAACCATATAAATTATGTGTACGCGATCATTCAGATTGTATCCGTTGAAATTGTCCAGGTCATCCAAGACTGTGGCGGGTTGTTCATTATTAGTAAATATTACGAATTAATATAGTACTAATATGGCTACTACCAGAATAGCAATTGCTTTTTAATCAGTCATTTAATAATATTGTCAATCGCATGGGTGTGAAGTTGTTTATAGTGTACACAGGTTTTCCGTTTTACCGCGTCATAATGCACCTCCGCAGCGCACAGCTATCTTCAAATGTGTCAAATCCCCACAAACAAATGGCTTCTAATGCTCACAGAAATTTCGGCCTATACACTATCCCGTGTATAGTAGAGATCAGTGGCACGAGCCGAATGAAGGCGAGTGCTGTCAACTTCACGCATTTCGTCAAGCGTCCGCTTTCTTGGAAAAATTTCACATAATACTTTTTGTAAAGAATGCACAAAAACTGCCTGTTTGTGCCTCTGAAGTGTGTACCTCGTCAGATGGCGCGTCGGAAGAAAAAAGTAACTAGAGTGTTAAAAAAGTGTGCGCAAAAGTAACTAGCGTATCATAAAAGCAGATGAAGTCGATTGACGCATGCACGGTATATTTTCCTCATGCCTTACTGAAAAACGCCACTTTTGACATACTTCAGAGGCACAAAAAGTGCCTGTAACCTGTAACATCACGAACGTAACGTTTTTTATGCGTTATCAAATATTTCCAATCGAATAATCGATATGCAACATTTCCAACATATTCCCAAGAAATCGTGTTAGTGACGTGACGTATGCGACCGTTTTCGAATATGTTTCGACTTTCAAAATCCAATGTTACATGTAAAACATTTCTGAAACGTCTTGAGACGTTTCTTCGGTGACTTCACAAATTTACTTTAAGGCTGCCAAAATGCAATGTTCTTGATGTGGTGTTAATTAACTTGAGCTATAACTGGAAATTAATTAAAATCCAAGATTTCATCGGGACCAACCAACTTGAACGAAATTAGTAATTGTATCCTGGGGTTGATGCTTCAATAAATTCAACTAGGTACAGAAATGTTCATCGATGGTGTCCCCGTGGCTCATTATTTTTCTTAGCCTTTTTTTTTCAAATCACATTTCCCTTCTACAAATATTTTATTTGCCCATGACCAGTGGCTTACTTCATGACTCTGCTTCACCTCGCAGCTGTCATATTCCTCATAACCTGAAGCGTTACCTGAAGGTTCCACTGGTGATGGGCAAATAAAATATTTGTAGAAAGAAAACTCGGTTCAAAGAAAGGCTAGGAAAAATAGCGAGCTATCGGGACACCATCAATGAACATTACCACTAATGTTCATCGACGGTGTCCCCGTGGCTCACTATTTTTCCTAGCCTCTTTTTAAATCAAATTTTCCTTCTACAAATATTTCATTTGCCTATATATGACCAGTGGCTTACTTCGTGACTTTGCTCCACCTCGCAACTGTCAACCCGAAGGTTCCACTGGTCATGGGCAAATAAAATATTTGTAGAAAGAAAATTTGATTTAAAAAACGCATATATCTATAGCAATTCCAGATAAATTTCTACCACGGCATAACGAATAAGATCCGGTTGTGGATTTTCAAATTTGTCAAAATTTGAACATATTACGGGGCAAAACGGCGGACTAGGGAGAGATCGAAAACGGTGTAGGTGCCAAAATGAACATATAGTCGGACCCCGCTTGTTTCACCTTCACTTATTTCACGGGTGATTCTTTTTGCGCGCACCATTTGGTAAGGGTTTCCTTGTGAAATTCTAAAACTAATTTTCCTTTACCAAAAAGTCCTGGGTCTAATATTTTCCGGGCTACAGAAGGTCTGAGTTGACCAATCACAGAGCTTACAGCTGCTCAAGTAAGGGCTGGTCAAAAGTATAAGACTAGCAGTGCCCGTGGCGAGTCGATTTCCAGTGAAATAAGAATAAATGATTAAATCTAGTGATAAATTTTTTCACCATATGGCATTTGGGTTACAGTTATTGTCGCCAGGAGTCACCAGGAGTTGTTTTCGTACAACATACACTTTCATTATCTGTGACCAGAACAACCACTATGTTGGCTTCGTCCTCCGGGTACACCAGGTACACCGCTACGTAGTTTTCATCCTCCAGGTACATAGCTACGTAGTTTTTGTCCTCCAGCTCGACCGCACCGTAGTTTTCCTCATCCAGGTCCACCTGCAGGACGAAAACTATGTAACGGTGGACCTGGATGACGAAAACTACGGTGCGGTCAAACTAGACGAAGAAAACTACGGTGCAGACGACCTGGAGGACGAAAACTATGTAACGGTGGACCTGGATGAGGAAAACTACGGTGCGGTCGAGCTGGAGGACAAAAACTACGTAGCGATGTACCTGGAGGATGAGAACTACGTAGCGGTGTACCTGGAGGACGAAAACTATGTAGCAGTCGACCTGGAGGACGAAAACTACGAAGCGGTCGACCTGGCCGGAGGACAAAAACTACGTGATGGTGTACCCGGAGGACGAAGCCAACGTAGTGGTTGTCCTGGTCACAGATAATGAAAGTGTATGTTGTACGAAAACAACTCCTGGTGACTCCTGGCGACAATGACTGTAACCCAAATGCCATATGGTGAAAAAATGTATCACTAAATTTAATCATTTATTTTTATTTCACTGGAAATCGACTCGCCACGGGCACTGCTAGTCTTATACTTTTGAACCAGCCCTAACTTGAGCAGCTGTAAGCTCCGTGATTGGTCAACTAAGACCTTCTGTAGCCCGGAAAATATTAGACCCAGGACTTTTTGGTAAAGGAAAATTAGTCTTAGAATTTCACAAGGAATCTACCCTTACCAAATGGTGCGCGCCAAAAGAATCACCCTATATAAAGTATTTCTGCTTCACTTATATCAAGATTCTGCCATCTCCTACCCCCCACCATTACACGCATTTCCACGAATCCAAGATAGCACCCGCGCGTTTCGGTGCGCAGTGGGTAATGCGCGTCAGTGTGACAAAGGAGTGGGGCTCCCTCATTTCTTTATAGTATAACTGAAGCAGCTCGGTCCCGACGACTTTATACAAGCGAAGTTCGACTGTAATTTGCTAACAAAATCATGAAATTCCAATGAAAAAACAGTAGAAAAGTATATTAATGTTTAATCAGCACCAAAATTCGGAAAAAAAAGTTGGCACAAACCACGAACTTACACTGGCACGGAAAAAAATGAATTTTTGCAGGTCATTTTCTCGAAGACGGATTGCTTCCTTGAATCGGAGTTTGGACCATTCGATAGAGCTTGAAAAATTGTAGGAAGTACTTTTTCATTTGAGAAAAAATTGGTTCACCAAAATTTGGGACAGTTGTTTTGCTATCCTGTATAGAATGATGCTGATGGCACTAAGATCATTTTGCCGTGCCAACTTCTGATAACTTTGCAAATAAATATTTGTCATCTATATCGTTTTGCAAAGACGTGCGTATGCACTCACGCCATTGCCGTGCCAGTTGCCACCCTTCAAATAAGCATTAGTTAAATCCAATATTTTTCCCTATAAGTTTTCCCTTTTCTGGGAGTCCCTTTCTACGCCACGTACTGCTGTATTTTTGAACGATTTCTTTTGTGGCTGGGATTAACAAAATACCGCGTAATGTCAGTATGTCAATAGCCACCAGGTCACCAGTTATCTGTCGATCATAGTTCACGCCGACGTTTTGATTTAAATGAATGTTACTCTACGCGCGTGTTGACACACACCGTGTGATCTACGCATGTCAACAGCCACCAGGTCGCCCGTTATCTGTCGATCATAGTCCACGTCGATGTTTGGATGTAAATAAATATTACTATATGCGGGTTGACACACACCGTGTGATCTACGCATGTCAACAGCCACCAGGTCACCCATTATCTATCGATCATAGTCCACGTCGATGTTTTGATGTAAATAAATATTACTATATGCGGGTTGACACACACCGTGTGATCTACGCATGTCAACAGCCATCAGGTCACCCATTATCTATCGATCATAGTCCACGTCGATGTTTGGATGTAAATAAATATTACTCTATGCGGGTTGACACACACCGTGTGATCTACGCATGTCAACAGCCACCAGGTCACCCGTTATCTGTCGATCATAGTCTACGTCGATGTTTTGGTGCGAATAAATATCACCGTACGCGACCAGTAAAATTTATTCGGCAACTTAACGTGGGCATACCTCATTTCTAACAGAAGAAGGATTTCCTTGGTAAGTATTATACTATATCATCGAGAAGAAAAATCGTTTGCATTAAATGAATTTCAATTCGGTGGAACAAAAACGGCCGTCGCGGACAGCGAAGTGAAATTTTGATTGAATGAACAAACAAGACGGTTAATATGACCAAATTTCTGGGGTAGTTACTGTTACTAAATCACAAATGCTCGCTGTAAGATGTTATGGTTACTATAAAATTTGAACCTATCATAAGGAAAATGTCACACATGGAATGTTCGCAGTATTCGTTCAAGATCTCAGTCAAAGCTACTAAGTTTCCAGTGCTTCTTTATCACATTTATTTGTTTGAATAATTGATAGAATGCAATTCAGCTCAAAATTAGCTGCGTTATCGTGTACGCGATTCGAAATACTCAAATTATTTCAAACAGCCCTCACATTTAATCGGTTCAACCGTGAACAATTAACAAAGAAATAGTTTGTTCAATCATAGAAATAACAATTCGATGGATCTAATTATATTGTTGGATGAACAACGTATCATGTTGATAGAATGAAATCACTTACATGTGAAGTCAACGTCACAATTTCGTTACCACATAGCTGTTTCAGACGTTTTAACCAACAGAATATTCATTCAATGCAATACGTTAACGCGAAAAAAAACATTGTGCATCATTGAAGATTACATTAGGTACACGTTACCAGACTGATGTCTGATAACATCTAATGTAGTTGAATTTACTGAGTCTTTCAACCAAATCAATTGCTCCAGTGAAAAAACAGTTGTTCCGTTTCAACCAATATTTACTCGACTCAGTTGTCGAATGATTGAAGAAACTATTTCTACACTGACTAAATATATTTGGTTGATTCAAAGAATTTTTCATAACACGGGCATGAAATGAGCCTCCTTTCATGCTTGTCGGGCGTGGAGGAAATCACGTGTTTCGACCGTGAGTCCCAAATATCCACTCAGCAGGAGGAAAAGTACTTTTCCTCCCGCCCCAGCGCCATTCCGAATTCGATCGACGCGCATCAAAGAAGGCCCATTCCGTGCCCTTATTATAAAAAATACAGTGTGCAACTAGGGGGGATGGCCACCCCCCCCCCCCCCCCCTAGTTGCACAATATACTATTTTCCTCGGTTACTATAGAATATTGTATAGCAAATACAGCAATGAGCAATTTCAATGTTTCCTATAACGTGGATTATATTACGTGGGGTGTTATGCGAGTGAAAACTTTCTCTGATATACAAAATTTAATTATTTCCAATGCAGAATATCCGAATAGTTATATACGCATAAATCACTTTATTGTTAGTTTCACTCAAGACGCAATTCGTAATGATCAATGTCACGTATTTGGTGTGCAGAAGCCGAAACGTAAGAGTGCTGCGATCACTTAACATCACGAATTCTCTGAGCTATATTGTTTACAATATCGACATTTCAGATAAGACGCTGCACCCACAATGGCTAAATTGATGATGAACATATTTATCATGGCTCTCCTGGTTGCTGTGATATTGGTATTTATGGAAACCGTCGACGCTTCATGCCTCGGGCGCGGCTGGGGTGGGGTATGTATATATTTACTCCAACAACTAATAACTTCCCAATAATCTGCGCCAAGCATTAGCCTGGTTTGCTGAAGAATAATGCTTACGACCTGCAGCCTGATTAGTTTAGAACAGCTTCTCAATTCTTTCCCTCCCAAAAAAACATTTGTCCCATACCTATATCTAAGGCAGCCTATAATCTATATCATGCCGTTACAGTGTGTCCGGAATTCAGATTGTTGCTCCAGGAACTGCTATAAAAGTCTACTTCGCGGTAAAATCTGCGGGTAATGGGAATAGGCTACTGGCCGTAAATACGTGATGATGATGTCCTCAGAATTCTTTGAAATTTATCTTATACACGCCAATCTTTGCGCATCAGTGCGCCCTTCAGGTTACCCAATTCTTTATGTTATTGTATTTTGCAAACAAATGTGAGTTCACAGTGCAATAAACTTTTGATGAAAAAACCTACACAGATTATCCATTTTGTATTCAATCGTTCCTACAGGTATGCCCTCGTGTACACCCTGAATAAGGGGGCATGTGAATATTCAAAGAAATCCTTGGTTGAAGCTCCCAATTTCCTCCAAATATTATTAAAAAAATCTTAATATTTATGTAATTACACAACTTGTTTGCTTTACTATTACACTGAGAGAAAAGTTCAGTAGAGACTAGCGATGTCAGCAAGGTAGGGTAATGGTTACTTCCTATACGGCAAGTGACGCCAGCTGTAGAGGCAAGTAGTAGCTACCGGAGTTTTTGGTTGCTACAACTTGCCGCATGCGCAACAACGCTGTACAAGTTGAGCGTACTTTGTATTGGCAAGTAGTAGCTACTTGACAACCCAAGTAGCCACAACCGAACCTATACCTACTTGCCGGAGGCACGTAGTAGCCACCCGAGTCCCGAGTGGTGGCTACTGAATTTTTCTCTCAGTGTAGTTCCTTATTACTTTCGTACATAGAATTACGAATTTCGTTCTACTAACAATGCTACATCATCTGCTTTCGTATGGGTATACATTTTCCAAATAATTTCAATGAATATCTCTCTACATTATCTATGTATTATAAAACGGTATATGAAAATATGTTCATTACCGTAAGAATCGATGTGGATTTTTCGTACAAAAAGTGGTATAACAGGCGGACATTCGGCTCATTCATGGTAACATATTCCGTTATTTCATATCCGAAATATATCAGCTATAGCACTTCAAAGACCAGACAATAGGATAGCGAATTATAGCCAGACCCGCTACGTCCGACATACGCGATGACATCACCAAAGGAGAGGGGATCGCGACTATATAAGTGGCGAGCTCGATGCCTCATCAGCGTTTGTAGGTAGACCACCACAACGACTCACTAGCTGTATCAACTTCACCTGCTCTAGCATCAGAATGTCTAGTTTTGATGACTAATATAACTTCATGAAATTAGAATCAAATAACGTAGCATTGTAGGTAAAGGTTCACAATGACATTAAATTTAACAGAAAATCAAACGTCAATTCATAGAAACTTAAACTCACTTGTTCTAAATTGGGAGCATCTTGCTCGGAACGCTGATATAAAATCGTGCCAGAAAATAGCTTTCAAAGAAAAATAAATAGTAGCGCATCGTATATGGCACCATACCTAAGCAGTGAGATAACGCAATATCACACCAGACAAAACATAGGCTAGGATAGGTTAAGTAAATCATGTAAAGTAGCTTTAATTTATCAGTAAAGATTCAGATACCAGATATTCAACTTTATCAGACGTTTCAGCTCTGCACTGAGAGAAAAGTTCAGTAGCCACCACTCGAGACTCGGGTAGCTACTACCTGCCTCTGGCAAGTAAGTATAGTTTCAGTTGTGGCTACTCCGGTAGGCAAGTAGCTACTACTTGCCAATACAAAGTACACTCAACTTGTATGGCGTTGCTGCGCATGAACATGAAGGCGGTAATAGCGAGCGAACTTCACAGACCCGCCCGACGTAATTATCCTCGACGTTATGTCGATATTCGCGGTTTGAATGAGACCTGGCGAGCTGATCTTGTCGATATGTCGGCATACTCATCCGTCAACAAGGGCTCAAAATTTTCACATAACAGTTATTGATATATTTTCAAAATTCACGTGGGCCGTACCAATCAAGAGTGAAAATGCCAAAGACGTAACAGCTGCGATGAAATCTGTGCTAACTCTGGGGGGCATGCCGAAGTATCTACACGAAGGAATTTTACAACAAATAATTTAAAACTCTCATGAAACATCATGGGGTCAACATGTGACTCGACATTTAGCAACGCGAAGGCATCGATATGCGAATGTTTCAATCGAACACTGAAAAATGAAATGTGGAAGCAATTTACTCTTCAAGGTTCTCGTAAGTGGATTAGCATTCTACCAGATTTGATTGCATCGTATAATAAGACCAAACATCGTACGATTGGAATGAAACCGAAAGATGTAACTATAGGTAATGAAAAACAGATATATCGAAGTGTGTATGAGCCGCATCAGATTAAAAGAAGCATACGAAAACGTAATTTTAGGTTGGCGATAAAGTTCGCATTAGCAAATATAAAAATGTGTTCGAAAAGTGTTATACGCCGAATTGGACCACAGAAATATTTACAGAGGTGAAAAATACTGTTGCAAAATGTGGTTTGCGATAAGTAAAAAGTTATTTATAGTGGGTTCCCGAGAGAAATAAAGTGAATCAAGTGGAATTAAATAAATTGGGAAAAAGGGTTATATATTCTGCAATATAGGTCTGTACTAGTTGTGAGCTAGAAACAGACTGATTTGTTTTACAATAATGTTTGTTGACTCTGCAACCGAGGTTCTTATATTTTAAAAGATATCTTTTATCATATAGACTACTAGATGTTAATCACATATAGAATTAATGGTATAAGGGTGATTTTACCAAATGTAACACTACCCCCCCCCCCATAGTAAAAGAGTCGACCCGACTCTTGAGGTGAGTACAATTAAGATAGTATTTGTGTAAAATCATCAAAAGAATTAACAAGTTTCTGTGTGCTCTGTTTGGAAGAATTGGAGCTGTGGCTCAAGAATTTAAAGTTTTCCCCAAACACTATCCGACATTTGCCTTCACTCCCAAGGTAAACCACAGAAAACCTTGGGAAGATAGTTGAGTCTTATCAAATCAAATGTGTGTATAAATGTAAAAATGTTCTTTGGATCTTGAGTCGTTGAGCGGGTTCAGGAAGATGAGCAGGAAGAGGCAGTAGGAATCGGTAAACTGGAAACAGGAACTAGGAACCAGGAATCAGTAACTAGGATGAAGTGGTTGGAGAGATAGGAGGACCGAGGACTGAGATTCAAAATTCCTTGAAGATTTGATTCTAAGCTTCGAGTGGTCCAACTCCAAACATCTTCGAATAAATCAAATAACGACCTAGACGGGAGGATAAATATTAATCTCTCGAAATAATAAGGTCATAGGTTAGGGTTTTCGAAAATTCTTCCAAATTCCTTCAAAATTCTTTGTAAATTAAGAAAATTAATTAATCTTCTTTCGATTCAAATTAGAATAAATTGATAAATTGAATTCTTTGATCGAATAAATGAAATAAATATAAATCAGAACGATCTTATCTGTGGGGAAGAGGGAAATCCGGATAAATAGGTTACCGGACGAAAGGTTTTTTTTTTTTGCTTCCCTCTTGAATCGGTTCCTAGTGGAAACTCTGAAAAATCTTGTTTTATGTTAGTTACTTAAACTAACAATTCCATTTTGAAAGAAATATTATGTTCGTATTTCCCAGACGTCATGTTAGGGAAACGAAAGAAAAATTGAACCGACTAAACTAGTTTTTTGAGGTTACAGGTTGTGTACCTGGAGAGGAATCTTTATCCCTCCAAGATTTTTGATTCGAATAGTCCCGTCTCCCGTCGCTCCCTCGCCAAGACGTCCGGGAATCCGAAGGACTATAGTTATATGAATTATTTCTTCTTTCGAATATTAGTCCCTTCTATAATCTCCTCGATCCTCACTGGGGATCGTCTGGGAGTGGAGGTTTGGGAGATCCTCTCCTGCGGTTCTAGGCGTCTCATGAGGAGGGATAGGGTGGCCTGTTGGGCTGCATGGTTTGCCTCCCTTTCTTCTCGCAGTCGAAGAGTTTCGCGCTCCTCGCGTTCGCGTTGAGCCGCTAAGTTCGCTTCCCTTTCTTCTCTCAGCCGAAGAGTTTCGCGCTCTTCGCGTTCGCGTTGAGCTGCTAAGTTCGCTTCCCTTTCTTCGCGACGGCGTCGATCTTCACGCTCCTCGCGCTCACGTTGTGCCGTTAAATTGGCCTCTTGCTGTGCTGCTTGTGCAGCTAAACTTGCCTGTTGTTGAGCAGCTAAGGCTTGAAACAGTCGCTCCATCATGTCGACTTGAGGTGATGGTATTAGCTGGTTACCAGCTGGTTCATTAGTAGGAGCAGTAGCCCGTCGACGAGACATTTCGTTTTTCGTTTATACTTGATTTCACAAAATATTCACTCTATCGATCTCGGTAAGATCCCGATTCTGACACCAATGTTGCAAAATGTGGTTTGCGATAAGTAAAAAGTTATTTATAGTGGGTTCCCGAGAGAAATAAAGTGAATCAAGTGGAATTAAATAAATTGGGAAAAAGGGTTATATATTCTGCAATATAGGTCTGTACTAGTTGTGAGCTAGAAACAGACTGATTTGTTTTACAATAATGTTTGTTGACTCTGCAACCGAGGTTCTTATATTTTAAAAGATATCTTTTATCATATAGACTACTAGATGTTAATCACATATAGAATTAATGGTATAAGGGTGATTTTACCAAATGTAACAATACCAACCCTCCAACTGACGAACTCACCGACTACCTGAATTAACCCATCGAAGGCGGTTTTTGTGAGGAGGAGCTCAGCAGGGTGCAATATCCCGATGGCTATCTTGTAGAAAAGGTTTTGCGGAGGCGTGGTGATCAACTTTATGTAAAATGGTTGGGATTCGACAGTTCACATAATAGTTGGATAAATAAATCGGATATGTAATATAATTTTTATGAATAAATTTATTATCAACATATTAATATTTGTTTCTTCACCCTCCTCAATCCTAATGCTAGTCTACATGATCATCAAGGAAAAGAATCTTCCTCACATTTCTTCACACATTTTCTCACATCTACTGTAACGTGTTCGGCCTATATCACCTGGCCGAACGAGCTACATACGACCGTACGACCGCGCAAGTCGTCACACGCCGATCATCCGACCGTCGTGTGACGTCACAAGCACTATATAAGGCGGCTCGCCAGACCGACGAGCAGTGTATTCGAGCCAAAGCGACCGTGCGACTCACACCCAAAACTTAGAGCGATTCGTACTAAAATTGTCAATCGACTCACATCGATCTAGAAAACTAAATTCACTCTCAAATAGAACTTCGCTAAAGCAGCGAGTTACTAGCCAAATCATAGATCACGATTTACTTGCTAAAATTGAGGTGAAATCATAGGAACAAAATGAAATCAAACAAAATCAGCCACCAAAACCCGAACGGAAACGTTTAAACAAAGCAGAATAGAATTAAGACAAAGAAAAACGAAACAGAGTAGAAATAAGAATAGAAGCAATTATAGTTTATATCAAAGCAACCATTATTATTTTTCTTATTGTGAAATAGCATTTTTTTATAGAATTGCCAGGGCAATTCATTATTAACATATAAAAATAAGAAAACATATGCTTGTCTTTCATTTCATATTGTGTCTTTGCTTAATTAAAATAACTTCTTTCAGGTTAAATTCACTTGCAGAGTAAAATCGTGATTAGCTAGATAGGAGGCAGCTGCGGTGCGCTATTCTGATACCAGCTCTGGTAGATCTAGCATCTATCCGAGTCTGTGAAGATCAGCTATCCCAAGTCTGAGAAAAGGCAGCTTCGGTCACACCAGCTTAGAGCTAACTTATCCCGTACAATAGTGCTAACTACATGTCGACTACTTTTGATCATACACTGTTTTTCAACTGAATTTTCATCACCAATAAGACATAGCTTGGAATCATAAAACGTGATGGATTTTAATGTGAAGCCTTTCACACGCTTATCAGTATCATCACGAGTTCTAAACGTGTAGAGTTTTGCACGCAGTCCGATAAATTCAGTCATAATTTTCCTGCTATTCTCGTCTTTCATCAGACCCAGGCGTTTTTTATTCATCAGTGGAATACCATGGACATTATGTGGTTGATAGTCTGACGTATCGAAGATTGTTGCAACATCGCGCTTGATTATTTCGTAGATATTTGGCAACGTGAATTGATATATCAGGCTATCTGTATCGGTATACATTAACTTTGCTTCACTACTTGCGAAATTATTTTTCACAAAATCATAGTGGAAGTTGTACAGGAATATTTGCGAAAGATCTAGAATCGCAGCGCCAATGTATATGGGTTCATTGAAATATACCTTGGTGCGATTTAGCTCAATAATCACCATATCTTCATCAAATATGGTGCAGCTATGAAATGTGGGTCTTGCAATGAGAGCACGCGCACCACCCACACCCTCCCATTTTGTGGTTAGTTTTACGGTCTTATGATTACGCACATTCTCCATGGTCTTGCCGAATACAGCGTTATTCATAAGCTTGTAGAAATTTTTCTCAAACTCGGTTTTCGACTGCTTTCGCATATTTGTATTGAGGTCGATGTATGATTTTAACCATGATGATTGTGCGAACCTCAGAACCCCTTGCACCTTCACCAGCTTCAAACCAAATTTGATGCATTGTTTTAAATTGCGATAGTGCAGAACATATTTTACCTTGGGTAGAAGCATTGTCACAAGTTTTCTAATTTTACCACCTACATTAAATATGATTCTGCTTCGCTTGAATCAAAATCTTCACCCATAAATCTATCATTTGCTCTGGCACAGCGATTTGAGCGCTGTGCCACACCACCCCTTATGTTTTCCTCGATGAATAATATCATTTCCGGATTGTCTAAAAGTTGAAGATTAATTTTCGTTTGCTTCAACATAGCATCAAAAGCAAGCCCCGGTGCGGTGTAATAATGCAAAGGATCCAAGTGTTATACGTGTTGAAGCAGCTATCGCGGAAATTTTTAAATATATCGGCTAATAAAAGTACATCGATTCTCTGGTATAAATCAGAATATTCACCCAAAGTTCCAGCTCAAACTTGGCCCAAACATTTTTCGCATGTTCATAATCCTCATCGGAAATATGGGAATCGCTTAGCCTCGCATAAAAATATTTCTCAATGGATAATTCCGGTTCATCAAGTTTTTCCCAAGAATCGATGTATTCGTAGGGGAATACACCTTTGCGAATCAGCAAACCGAATTTTTCCTGATCATCGTAAAAATTTCGAGTTGTTTTTTTATCCGCATCGCACACGTATGATGCTAATTTGTCAATGCTGCTGGCCATAAATCGAATCGAATCTATGAATCTTAAGCTCATCATAGTGCTATCAACCCTCTTGGTAAGTGATATATACTTTTCCTTATTAATGGGCAATAGTGTGATTTTACCCGGAAAATTTGAAGCTAAAGATTTAATTAGGAAATGACAATCATAGCCAGACAAATTATGAAACACCACCAAAATCGTGTGTATTTCTCTCTGAAATTCAAGTTACACCGATTATGAGCAGCACTGCGATATTTACCCGTGAAATGACAATGATAATGACATTTTTTTTTCTTCCGGTGGAAATCACTTCTCACAGATGTAGCAATTTTTTGCGCGCATATGATGGTGGCGTTGTGCCTGATTTAGAGATTCCATTGGAATTATATTTTTTATGCGTGACTCTACTTTGATGAATAATTCGCGAAGCTGTTCGATAAACCATTCAGCACGATCGGGCCCACGTTTATTCTCATTTCCCGATAATGTTCCATCATATGAGCAAAGTACATCAAAGGCGACACTGTGCGGGATATGCTCTTGAAATTCATTTGCATCCGGTTTCAATATACACTCAAAATCCGCCTAAACGACGAATGGCACAGTTCCCTTATTCTGAAAATTTGAAAATTCCAAGTCTTCTGTGTCCGGAAATTCCATTCGGATGCTGTTCATTCGCACGTAATCTTGCCTATGACTTTCATATATGCGCGGTGTACGCTAAAGTGACACCGCGCATATATCGCACAAAAATTGTTCACCGTGTCATGGCTTGATAATTGTTTGCTAACCAAACGTGAAAGATTCTTAATTCAAGCAAAGTGAAATCGCTGTTTGAAATTATTTGAATCACCATCATCAACACCATCATCATCTAATTCGCTCTCACTCGCTATCATGAGTAGGTGCATTGTGTTGCTCTTTGTTATATTCTTACTTGAATAAAGCGGGGTAATTACACTATTTTTGGACTTTTTCTCACGCTGAAAATTTTCCGGTTCGATTCCATATACGTTAATACTGAAACTGTGCAACTTCTCGAATTTTCCTACACTATGCAGGATTGTTTGGAATTTGATATCTGTACAATTTATAGCTCCGATATGTATACCGTCGATAGCTCTGTGTTCTGGCTGCGTGAATACCTACGAGGTGG
Organism: Tenthredo scrophulariae; assembly: GCA_963978835.1. NCBI lineage: Eukaryota > Metazoa > Arthropoda > Insecta > Hymenoptera > Tenthredinidae > Tenthredo > Tenthredo scrophulariae. The sequence continues at coordinate 31,942,582 of OZ022227.1, forward strand.
AGAGCTGCAGCAACGGACCACAGCAAACACCGATCGTCATCGTTCTGCACGTTGACCACCGCTTTCTTAGCTGAATATATCCTCAGGTAGAGGGTGTGAATGTCGAGAGCCCACCGCGAAGAAGCTCGTATCGGTTTATGCAGACCACCGCATTTATGATCTCAATCATACTCCAACCAGAATCTCGTTGTTCGAAATCCTCCACCATCGTCAGCAGAGGATTTGTTACGATATCGTTGAACCAGGTTTCCAGGTCTGTCGATGGAAGAATCACAGCGTTGCGTGTATTGAAGTTCTTGACTTCCAGGCTGATCTCTTCGTTTTTCACGTTCTCAAATTTACACGAAACCCCCACATTCACCTTAATACATCCTTCTTCGCGTAGCAAGTTTTTCAAGCGTTCCATCGTTACCACCCCAACGTCGGTCAAAAATCTTGCCACATCCTTATGTTGAAGATTTGTCACGGCTCCAGTACGTATACGGCACTTAAAGGCACTCTCCATATCATCCCATCGGACACGATTCTGAATATCATCGCCAATATTACCTCCAACGATAGTCGCACGGTGTCGTTCAAATTTCACCACCCACGATTGGAGGAGTGATATTATATGTTGTAGTCGCTGTTTTTCGCTCACACTCGGTTTTGATTGTGTCAAAATGTTGTTCAAGAATTGGATATTTTCAATTCCGATATCACGCCAGCGAATAAAAATATCTTCACTCGCATGTCCTGGAGGTAGTGTACACAATAACTCGTATGCATCTTCAATCATCTCGACGAGATTCATATACACGGCGTTGTCCATTTTTTTCCAACGAATTTGACAGCTCTGCATTCGAACCCACACCTTACGAATGTTCACACCCGCCATGGTCTTCGGGCTTTATATGCACACGCCCCCACCCCTCCGCCGTTCAAATACCATGAAAATTCAAGCGTTTTCAACCATAGTTCGAAGGTTTTGTACCTGGGGTTTGTACCTTTTGTTTTGTGAAAAAATATCATCCCAGTTTGCCATCGGTCAGCCCCTCCAATATTGGGGGTGTATTTCAGATTTCTAGTTGGATATAAAAGTGCGAGTTTGCATCGAGTTTTACACATTCTGCAAACAATCGGGAGAACAAGCATCCAAACCACTAGAACCAAAAGTTTGAGTTAAATATATATAGCTTAAGCTAGTTTTAAGAGAATTGTTACTTTATAATAGGTTAGACTTAAGAAATGCCAAACAAAAAAACATATATTATCAGATGATTCGCGTCATTGCTTGCATATAACACCCTGTCACTCTTCAGCATTTCAGCTAGTATAATCCGTATATGAGCTAAGAATTCGATATTTCAGAGCGGCCATCTTGGATCGATTGTTGGTAAGGGAAAAAAAGATCGGTAATCGTTACCCAAAATCGTTACCATCCGATCGTCAATCACTCATCCACGCGGTCGGCAACTTACCCTCGCAGCTCGGCTGTTAAGGAAGTCTTGGTCCAGAACTCTCATATTATACTGTGACGTACGGAGCTGAATCAGCCCCGAGGGTGGTGGTTCTGTTGACTGCTGTCACCTTATGTTGATATTACCTTGTTGGGCATCATGGTTTGGGAGGTAGAGGTTTCACTCGATTTATATATTATATCATTTTTGACCATCGTTACCGAGTTTTTGCGAATTTTTGTTTCTTTTTTCGGTCAGTAAAGGTAGGACTAGGACATGCTCAAAAAAGAACGCGCGAGCGCCTAAATCTATGTGATTACATTGCATTTTGGGCTGCAGCGCCGAAGTGGTGGAAGTGGTGATTTTTTTTTTTATGTTGGCAGTGGTGAAAAGTGATCTACAAACCTGGCAACGCTGTCAGACGTTAGTTCCCAGAACGCCCGTGAGATGTCGCTACGCCCGCATTTTTAGATTTTCAGTCATAGATGATTGGACTGCAGCTCGAGTCACGTGGTACCAGGTGTACTAACGTAAACAGCGGTGGTGTAAAAAGATGCTAAATTGACGCGCCTGGCGACAGCTAACAGGCGTTCCAGGAACTAACGTCATCACATTAGCGGCCATTGCCGATCCCAGCCGTGGACAATCGCGAAAATTACCACAAAATCGTGGAATACGTTTTGCCCCTTCATCGTTGTCGAAAATAAAGATGTTTTTGGATGGTTGTCTTCGGAATTTCTTATAGAATCGGGTTGCAGAGGCCGATTTTGCATTTTTGATGCGTAGGCTTTGATATAAGTCGAAATAAATGGCACGCCCATACTTTTCGATCAAAAAAGAAAAAAAAATTCCGATTTCGTCTGATGAAACGTACCAGTTCGAACTCATCACTCGTCAAACATCGACTGCCGAAAGGACAATTCTATTCATGGCTCCGTTTCGGAGATATTCGCGAAAAAAGACAGGCCGGTAACAAATCGAGTATACCCCGCCTTCTTTCTTATTTTGAAACCAACTTTTACAGGAGAGTTGTTTTACGGGGAACATAAACAACATCCCTGAATCATAGAGGGCCAATTTTCGCTGCTATGAAGAATCGTCAGCTACTAAATTAAAAAATTCTTTTCCATTGAGAAATTTGTAAGAGAGATCAGTCAGCGACGAAATCCTGAATAACTGCACCCACGAAAGAACTGAGAACACCAACGGAAGCTGTCATGCAAGTATCTGGCGCAAGTGCATAATATATGCCTAAACAATTTTCAATTTAAAAGAAAACAATTGAATCCTGCAGCAGTGTACGCTGTTGAGTTACAATGGTACAATGACCTACCGTTATAAGGCGATAGCCAGACGAAAACAAGTGTCGATGATCGGCATCACGTGTTGTTGTAAACAGATATTCAACAACACAGACAGTGCAAAAGAATAAATACATTATTTGATATTAGTTGATCAGAAAGGTTGATGAAGTGACCTTTTTAATAGTTTTGGGCCATGTATTCCGTAGAATTCAATTAACTTTTTAACCAGTTTTCGCATTATTGTAAGCTCCGGTTTACTCAAAACTGTACCGATTCAGATTGAGATGCGAAAGGCATTTTGAAGTTCAGTATGATTCACCACTGAATTTAGCATGACTTCTATATTCCTGGACTAATCTCGAATTTCCAGATGGGATTTTCGGTTTTCGATCGAATGTTTGAATCTACTAAAAATTATACTAAATAACAATATTATGGATCAACGAGGTTATCGTGTTTTGAATGGAACAATTGAGCAGTAAAAATTTCAGCACAAATTCATCTCCCTGCGGTTCTACTTTGAGACGCAAAGTTTCCGCAAATGTAAACCACGAAATAGAATTGAAACGTTGTATAAAAATCAACAATGAGAAGGCACTTTTAATTTTTTGGAAAATTGTGGTAAAAGTTGAAAAATCAACAATTTTTAAGAGATGTGTCATAACATAATGGAACAATGTGAGAAGAATAGAAACATAATAATATTAATTACGATGCGTGTACAGGCATTGCGTTGGTATAATGGTTTGCAATCATAAGTTACTATGTCAAAAAAATTCATAAAATCATAGGATACGGAACTACTTGTCGTCAGTCTTGATCCCAGGTAAATTGCAAGAACGCTATGACGTAAGCATTAGGAAAAGAAAGAAAATTTTCGGGAAAATTTTATTCGAATACCCTCTAATCACTATCTGTGATGAAACAATTCGAGCAATCTCGCGTAGTAAGTAAATGACGTGGGCCGTATAATTATATGCTGCAGAGTCAAAACCAGTTTGCAATAAAAGGAAAAAAAAAATCAAACAACTTATTCAAGATCAAGTAAATCGCAGTGAAATAATTCCGAGTTAGAAAACAATCAGAATAATGACCCTACCGAGAAAGGTCATATGCTGAAATACAAAAAGTTGAGAATGAATTCTTCCTCCCCGTCAACACAAAATTACAAGTAGCATATTATACGTTTTACAGATGTATATACCTATATGCGCCAGTTTTTGTTATCCGAAAGACGCCTTTCGTCCGAAAGTCGCTCTCTGACGTAAATCTACTTTTAAATAACAAAACTGGCGCATTGAATATCTATAAGAGGGCCGAAGGATCACTTTTCTTTTCGTGCTGTTTCAGATGTAATTTATGAAAAAATTCAGCTCGTGTTACAATGCTGATACAACGAATCAATCAGAAAAATGATACAAATTAATGTATAATAAGTAAATTTTTGTAAAATCCTCAATTTCCAATGAAATATGATTTAATTTGTTGATTTGTATCATATCTGACGAATCATGTCATGATTCATCATGTAATTGGTCATATAGGTATATGAATGTCACACCCCAAGCCCAATTGCATGATAAACTACATGTGGAAGTCTTTCTTAATATTTTGCGATTCATCAAATGACCTTTTTCACTGGGGTAATCCTTCAGGAAGCTCTAAATAGGACCAATATATGAATTGATTTTCAATGCAGAATTTTCGTGATTTTTTTTAACAGGCTCGCAGGGGGCATACTTAGCGGAACTTGATATTTTCTACGTCAAACCAGATAAAGATGCTCAATATGATGCTTAAAAATTCGTCTAGTATTTTCATATTAAACTGCGTGGAATTGCGAAAAAATTCGAAACGAATTTTTATAAACGTTGACGAACCCTTCGTAGTCACACCTCTGCAGAACCGCGCGGTAGTCACACTGGGTCAAATCAACCCAACCGATTTTCAAATAGCTGCCGTACAAAAACTATCTGTACAATTTTTTTCAATAATTATGGAACATACTTCAAACATTGTAGAATATGTATAATAAATAAAGTTGGAAAAAATCGAACGTCAACATGTTGAATAAATGTTTGAACAACTTTGAAATAGTGAATAGACCCAAAGTGACTACGAAAGATTAAAAACCTTTATTGTTATTTCGATGTCCTATTCGCAAAAAAATTGGCACCTGCGTAACAGAGTCAGATGGAAACTGCATGTGTATCACAATTCTATATGATTCACTTGAACTTTGAGCACCGATGATTTATAGAAGCAGCTCCTTGTTCCCTCACCAACGAGAACTATGGCGCTAGTATAAATAGCTGAATCCTAGCTGGTACCGATGTAGTCATCCATAAGCTAGCATTTTCGGTTGGTAATTTTGTGGAAAAACAATCAGTCGAAAGTACGATACAACTGGAAGATATTTATCATTCTCATTTTAAACTATAGCATTAAGCAAGTTTGGCGGTGTTCATTGTGATTTCGGTTTCGTTCAACGATCAATCATTCACCTAATTCATTCGCAGAATGATTAATTTTTCGATGGCCTATTATACCACTACGTGCCTCGTAATCTTTACGATATTCATGGTTATACTAAAGCTCAGACGACGGCGACACTTCTTGAAACAGGCCTCTAAATTCGCGGGACCACCAACCCTGCCGTTAATAGGCAACGCGCATCTCCTTACCGGAAGCACCGAAGGTACGCGTCGTTTGGAAGTACTGTCAATTATTCATATTCATTCAATCATTTTTCTCGAACACCGTGCGCAAAATTCGATTTTGTATACTACTTTGCGTGTGCAAAATGCCAGATTTCCTAACGTATTTTGTAAGCGCGCGCAAAATGCGGTTTGCGTACTCAAAATGAGATTCACGTGCGCAAACGCGGTTTGCGTACTCGAAATAAGATTCGCGTGCGCAAAATGTGGTTTGCGTGCGCAAAATACAATTTGCGTCTACAAAATATTTTATTTTATTTTTTTTAATTTTTATTTATTTATTTTATTTTTATCTTTTCCGTTCTATATTGTGAAGTATTTTAACGTGTAGGCCCGCGCGCAAAGATGTAAACAAAGCACCTCCACCACCAAAGCATGTTTTCTGTTTACGATTTTTGACCTCATCCGATATATTTCTCGGTAGCACAGTTCTTGCTGTTGCACTCCTGAATAAACATCTAAAATCTAATTTTTGTTGAAAGTTTTTTTATTCAATTATAAACTTTTAATTCGATTTTATATGATGGGGGGGGGGGGGGCTCCACCCCGCAAACCCCCGGCGAGGGCTTCGCCCCCTGGACCCCCCGTCATCCACCGTCATCCTATATCACTTCATCTATCTTATATATACAATCATTTAAATATATTCAATGATTTAATATCACATACGAATGACCGATGTTGACGAATTTTGCACAGCTCATTAGGGAAAATAGTATACGCAACACGTGCGGATAGGCGTAGTGTACTATTACAGAAGCGAGACTGTCGGCTCCTTGAAAAAAACACAAGATATGTCTGCTAAGATTGCTGCTATTCTAACTTATGCTCGAGTTCGAAAGCTCGATCTCGCCCAAATATTAACATCCTGACCCTAATACACGCGTCACTGTTTGATACCCATCGTATATTAATCAATGAATAAAATCGTCAAGATTTTCGTGCTATATACAATTTCAGATATTTTGGCTACACTGATCAAGATGGGCAAGTTGTACGATGCACCTTATCGGGTATGGGTTGGTTCCTCTTTGTTGATCGTCATCAATACTCCTGAACAATTGAAGGTGAGATAGTCGTTTTGTAAGCAGAAGTTGAGTGAAGTTTCAGTGCGTAGTAAATCCATCGTTTCAGGTAGCGTTACACAGTCCGAAGGCCATTAACAAAGGCGATTTGTTTGGCATGGTACGACCATGGCTAGGCACAGGATTACTTACAGCTTCTGGTAAGTTATCGTGACTATATACTTCGAACTTGTTTGTTTTTCTATGAAACCTGGTAACATAATGCCCGTCGACCGATTCAATCATTTGAGGATCGGTCAATTCCCTTTTGCGCAAAATTATGTGCAGGAGAACTCTTGGAATCTCTGTTATTCAAAAGAGTTCAGAAGACATGGAATAATTCTTTACGAGGAAAAATTGTCATCTTTTTACAAACCTTGATACAGAACGTTGAAAATTTTTCGTCGCTCCTATTTCTTCAAGAATTCTGTGACTCGTTCGATGGAGTATCGTCTCAAAGGAAAATATGTCGTTCGTCAAAAAAAGACTTCGTGAGGGCGAAAATCTATGCATACTGGATAGAAACAATATACTTGTTCATTCTTCGGCTATGAGAGCTCAGCGATAATTATTCAATCGACGGTGTGATTATTGATGTTATCGTCATTCTTCGTGCATTCGGTAGAAAACAAAGTTGGACATTAATTTGGCTTAGCAGTGACTGATCAGCAAATTACTTCTCAAACCCGGGAATTTAAAATCTATTCAAGAAGCAAGTTCAAGCTCCAATTCGTTATTACTTATTACCATTACTTTTGATCTTCCATCTTTTCTACGGATTTCCTATATTAATTCGGCAGTGTGGAACATACAGTATCCAGGCCACTACCGAAGCAGTTAGTGGTGATCATTTCCTTTTACCTGTGAGAACTAATGATTGAAGAAGAGATTATTTAGCAGTTGAACAACATATCTGTAAATCCACAGCAACGAAATGGCGATTACATCGGAAGCTCATCCAGCCTGCTTTCAGTTCAACGATTCTCAACTCCTTCGTTGAGATATTTGCTGCCCAATCGCTGTCAATGGCTAGAGAAATGGAACGGAACTTGGATGGCCCGGACTTCGATATTTATAATTACACATCGCAATATACACTATACACTATCTGCGGTAAGTCAGCTACAGGATCCTCGCACCATCTTTCGATCGAATCATAAATCGATCCTTGTTACACTGCAGCATCCATTTGTCTCTTCAGATACTAGTATGGGTGTGAAGTTAGAGACACAGACTGGCGGCAACGGATGCTACGCAGATATACTAGAGAAGTGAGTCAATGGAATTATATCAACTTTCTAATTTAATTGAATCGACTTCGTAATATATTATGGACCCTCTCTGGCAAAACTTACTGAATCGTGGAAGAGGATGTAGGCTAGATATAAGTCCAAAGGGCACGTAACACACTTTGGAAGAACGGGTCAGGTCCACGATACGATTGATTATCGTTCTGAATTGAAGACTCTACTGGTTAAGCAGTTTCCATTGATAGAGCATTTGCTATCACTTCATTTCACAATTATTCCTACAGGGTGATCGCTAGTGTATGCAGAAGAGTTGTTAGTCCCTGGCTGCACCCAGATTTTATTTTCCATCGTACTAAAATTGGCAAAGAGCAAGAGAAGAATATCAAATTTTTGCATGCCTTTACTAACAATGTGAGTATGAGAGTATGCTTCTGTAGGTATACACCCTTGCAATCACACCTAAAATAACTCATATATATATACAAGGTGAAACAGACTAAAAAAATTATATCTTGCGAATGATTTCTGCTGTCTTACTCCAGGTGATAGAAGCCAAGCGAAAAGAGCTTCTCGAATCAAACAGTAAACCAGATTTAATCGATATCAATGATGATACTGGTAAGTAACTGCCTTGTGGAATTCGAAAGCGCCTAATTACCTCTAAGATATTAGGTTCACAACACGGACCTAATTGATTTAATTGATTGGCTGGCAGTGACATTTTTTCTCAAAAATTTATAAATCCAGGCAGTTCGATACGCCGCAGAAAGAGATTCTTAGACCATTTGATAGAGATATCCGGCCGTGATAGCGAGATATTGTCAGATGAAGACCTTCGTGAGGAAGTTGACACTGTAATGGTTGCTGTAAGTAATAACGTGTTTAGCATATCGATGTATCACTATACGTTATTATTATCTCATTATCATGAATTGCGCTTGGTAGAAATTAATATAGGTAGGTTTACTGCATAATTTGAACAGCAAATTTCTCTTTCACTCTATTTCCGACAAAAGGGCAATGATTAGTAGCCCTAGATATGAAAAGTGGCTTAATTTCAGAGATGTGAATCAGATAGAACAAGTCTTCAACGGCCCTGAGTCCTTGAATTTCGGTGAATAATTCGGGGGATCGAGCTTGGTACTCGCCGTTGGAAACACTGGTCTTCGTTGTGGCGTCTTTGGGATACAGATTATTTAAAAAGTCGCGCTCATGCCTACATTCAGGCAGACAGCCACTCAGAGACGAGCATTAGGCCGCCTGGTTTGAGGTGCACATTAGTGCTGATACCCCAGAAGGAGTCACGACGCTTTTCCAGTTCAAGAATCACAAAAATCGTTCACGAGCTGTGTTAACTAACTCTTCGGTACACAGCTTCTGGCCGTCAGTCTCGTAGTCTAATAGTTCTTGGATCGGAACAGTGTTGTCACTCGGTCCAGCTTTCGTGCGCACCTGAAAACAGACAACTCACTGCTCGCCACTGTAAAGTTGGCCGCGGGAATGCAGGAGCTAGCACATCTTTTTGAATAGCCCGTATCTCACAGACGTCGCAATGGAGATTACTATTTCGAACGTCAGAATAAGAAGCTAGACCACCTCAATGATACCAGAAAATTGAACCACTTAGTTCGCGGTCGGCCTGTGTGATATATAACTCGTGTTTAGATATTGCCGTTCAATCACTCTGTAATATCATTTTTCTCAACACATGCACCCAAAGTCCTTCTTTGCGCACCATCTACGGGCACCCAAAGTAGACTTCCCCGCACTGGTACGCTGAAAACTGCTTTCGTGCCCGCAGACGGCATACAGACAGAGACTTTCCATTGCATATACCTATGCGTTGAAAAAAATAGAGTTCGATACACGAGACCAAGGCGGCAATCCCTTACTTGTGTGAAGGCGCCTCACTAGCAACCTTCGGCTCGCCTGCGGGCTCGTTCGAGCCTTCACCCTCGCACGCGAATTGCTGCTTTCGCGCTCTTGTATCGAAAAGTACTATTCCCACATCGCTATATGACACAACCTCGTTTCAGGGATCTGACACAACCGCAATAATGAGTTCTTTTCTGATGTTGATGCTGGCTTCTCATCCGGAAGTACAGGTACGTGCAACAGCGCTGATTAGGATCCAATGTTCTGCGATATGAGTGCTGTATCGCACATCGAGTTTTAAAATTTATTTTACCCATCGTAAATATTGAAACAGGAGAAGACTTACCAGGAGCTATGTGAAATCTATCAAGATTACGATACTGAGGAGCTACGTGTCACTCCGGAAGATTTGCCACGCATGAAATACATGGAAAGAGTAATCAAAGAAACGATGCGCTTATTCCCGATCACACCTTTACTTGTACGATCGGTGGTGGAAGATTTGGATATAGGTTCGCAAGTTTTTAATACGTATATTATTTATATACTTTTTGTTTCTAACTAATATATCAACAATCAACATGAATTGTATAGACGAATGAATACCGGAAAGTGACAGCGTCCGCGGTATTTTGTAGATACTGTCCTGACATTGAGTGATTCACTGATATGGTAATTGTCATTGTTACAGATGATCGTACCCTTCCAGCGGGAAGCACTATTGCTATTTCGCTAATAGAGCTACATAGGAATGGGGATATCTGGCCGGATCCGTTGAAGTTTGATCCGGACAGGTTTCTACCCGAGGAGATCAAGAAGCGAGACTCCTATACGTACTTACCATTCAGTGGCGGGCCAAGAAATTGTATAGGTACGTCATTTCGCTACCGAGATTAATCGGTATCGCCTGAATTGAACTCGCTGGAAATCGGTTTCGGTGAAAATGCAGGTGTGTGTCAATACCATTTGAAGATTTATACGGTTTATTTCAAATTCAGGTTCAAAGTACGCCATGATGTCCATGAAAACACTTTTGGCAACAATTCTTCAGAGATACGTTATCAAGAAGGACAATATTATGCCAGTGAAAGATATTCGATTGAAATGGGAATTTCTTTTGAGACCTGTCGAACCGATCACACTAAAAATCGAGAGACGATCACGTGACGTTGCATCTATTTGAGGCAGCTGAAACTTTTCTGTCCGAAAAAATACCAACTTCACCTCTTCGTACACCAACGTTAGGATCAACTATCAGGGCTAAGATTCAAATGATTAATAATTATCTTGTAGCACTTGTATAAAAGTCCATAATCATTAGTATTCTTACTCCATGCCTACTTGTATATTTTTATCATAGGTCGTGGATATTCATAGGCAAATGTCGTTCCCCTATTGGTTTGGGGTATGACACACCCCAGGCGATTTTCGAGCTCGGTTTTCCCCCTATAAATTCCGAATTTTCACGAATTCTTTAAACACACTTGAAACTGAAATTTTCGTTACATTCTTGGATAGGTTAATAGAGAAACGTTTGAAATATGTTCTCAATTTTTTTGAGCCCCCCAGGATAATTCTACGAAATTCTACAGCGCTTCAAAGTGCTTGGGGTGTGTCACACCCCATGTGACCACCACGGGATTCTCACGAGGTTTGACCGTCTTGGGTTAAAATAAATTGAAGTTATCAGTCATATGCTCAATTATTTCAGGAATCTGAAGAGTCACTTATTTTTAGGTAGAGAAAACGAGACACGGTGTCAAATTTTTGTACACGTATGAAATTTTGTCAAATTCGAATCCACAAAAATACAATCTTTATTAGTAAGGCCTTATCTCTCATTGCATTATAATGACAAGTTCACAACCAAACTTGACACAACCACTTGAAATTTTGGCAGTGAGCATTGACATTATCGATGAACATATAGAAAAATTTTGAAAATAACCGAAGCATTTGTATTTACTGTACCGAAATTCCTTAATCAGTGATATGTCACTATGCGAATTGTTTTCTTTTCTCTTCTCATTGCCTTGAAGAGGTCATCCCCAATCTTAGGCACCTGATTGAATTGAAACTTGTTTTCCATCGATATCGATATATTGTATAAGTATTCATTATTGTTACACATGTAAAACAAAGTTCGCTGTTGGAATAAGCGAAAATAAACGTTGTGTTAACTAATTGAAAATAAGTCGGATTCTTTGAATATTCTTATCCTTATCAGCTGTTGCTCCAATTTTGTAACAACTTTTTTTTTCGTCCAAGAAATCTGAAAAAAATTAATTCACTATTCTATAAGGTTTTTTTCTACAGATGTTCTAAGAAATTTTTCAGAAACGATTTTTTTTTTTTTTTTTTCTCACGAAGCTACAAAATTTGGCCGGGACGTGTGTTGACAAGGCTGTCATTCCTTCAGACAGAAAGGTTCCAGCTGCCTCAAATAGATGCAACTTTACGTGATCGTCTCTCGATTTTCAGTTTGATCGGTTCGACAGGTCTCAGTAGAAATTCCAATTTCAATCGGATATCTTTCAAGTTGACCTATCACAGTGCTTATACAGTAGAAAGTCAGTGCCGGTTCACGAACGCTTACATTAATGCTGTGCCAGTGGCTAGGGTATTCCGTTCGTTCACTAGAGTTGTTTATCCAATTTTTCGGTCGTCCAGGTATCCATTTTCATGAGTTCCGTCATCGAGGTATCCATTTTCATAGTTTCTGTCGTCCGGGTATCCATTTTCATAGTTTTCGTCGTCCAGGTATCCGCCATCACAGTCTTCGTCGTCAAGGTATCCGTCATCATATTTTTCGTCGTCCAGGTATCCCTCTTCATAGCTTTCGTCGACCAGGTATCTCCTGTCTTATTTCTCGCGTTCCAAGTCTTTTCTTCCATAGTTTTTATCGTCCAGGTATCCCTCTTCATAGTCTTCATGGCCAAGGTATCCGTCATTCAGTCAAGTGATATCTAAATTCTTAATCATTAGTTTAGTTCTTATTAAAATATCCAGTGACATATTATCTCATATACCATACCTTTTCCACGAGGAAAAGACTTTGAACGCGAGAATTACTATGGGGAATACCTTGACGGCAAAGATTATGATGGCGGATACCTGGCCGACGGAAACTATGAAAAGGAATACCTGGACGACAAAAACTATGAAAATGGATACCCGGCCGACAAAAACTATAAAAATGGATACCTCGATGACAGAAACTATGAAAATGGATACCTGGAGGACAAAAAGTATGATGAAGGTTACCTGGATGACAAAAACTATGATGAAGGATACCTGGATGACGAAAACTATGAAGGGAATCACCTGGACGACCGAAAAATTGGATAAACAACTCTAGTGAACGAACAGAACACTCTAGTCATGGGCACACCATTAATAGCATTCGTGACCCGGCACTGACTTTCTACTGTATAAGCTCTGTGATAGGTCAAGTTGGATGCTCTCTAGCTGGGTAACCGTCGGTCACAGGAATTTTTGGCAGAGGACTTTTCGTTCCAAAATTTATCGAGGAATCTGCCCACGAAATTTGTTGCGCTCAATCTGGAACACCTTTATACAGGGTGAGCTAGAACTCACGGGCCACATTGAATGGGCGTATTCCTTGCCGAATTCTAAGACTAAACCTCCTCTACGGAAACTCTCTAAGGCCAACTGTTCTCGAGTTATTAAAAATCGCAATTGTCCAATCAGAACGTCTATCTATGACCGTAACTATGAAGCGAATGACCTGGACCGCTAAAACTATGGATCGGTTGACGTGAACGGTCAGAAACTATGGAGTGGACAACAGGTTGACTGAAGAGTAAGTTGGCAATTAGAATAGAGTGATGAGGAAAGGTTAGTTCTAAGCAGGGTGGGGAAGCAAAGATGCAGATGCAGTTCTGGTGAGATTTTGAGGAGAAGAGTAGGCTCAGGAAGCCAGGTCTGGGTAGCGTCTGATAAGCGAGGAACTGTAGAAGAATAGTTGGAAAGGTGAGGTGAATGGCTATGCTAGGACGTGACACTTTGAAAAAAAATTATATGCTTTTTTAAAATAGTTTTAAAAAATACGAGGTCAAAAAAACTTTCAAATCCAGCCGGTTTCTCCTGGAATTGCTCACTACTAAAATTCTACACAATTCACTTGAACTTCAAGCACCGATGATTCAGAAGGATTCTCTCGCCAACGAGAGCTATGGGACCAGTATAAATGAAAGGATTCTTGCTGATACCAATGTAGTCATCCATAAGCAATCATTTTCGATTAATATTTTCTTAAATGAACAATTGGGCAAAAGTTCTATACAAAACTGATCTTAAAGGATATCACTACAGTAGACTCTCACGTATTTGACGGTGTCGGGACCGGCACCGACCACCTATTTTGCGGCAAGAGGGGCTCCCCACTACCAGATTAGTCGACTCATGGAATGGGGAACCTCCTCTCTCGGCGTCCCGACGAACTACCATCTACCCCACTCTGAACCTTGCATTTACTACGTACGAGTCGCTCGAGGTGGGGGTAACGTTGCCCCGCAATTCGTCAAATACGTGAGAGAACTTTCGTCAAATACGCGGGAGCCGTCAAATAGGTGAGAATCTACTGTACATCGGTCGTTGGAGTAGTTTGACAGTTCGGTGTAACGGGCAATCATTCAAATTTTACAGAATGAACCATTCCGTGGTAACCTCTTATGTTACTACCTGCATCATTATCTTTACGTGATTAGGTGTTGAAGTTTAAAATACAACGCGCCTTCATTCCATCATAACCACGCTTGCGAGTAGTCCGAATTATGTCAAGTAGATGCGCAGCGCAGGCTTACATGAATGTATGTGTGTGAACGATCTACCAGTACTCTTATACCGGTATTCTCCGTATAAAATCACAACGCGTTCTTTGCTCTTTGTAGAATGAAGTATTCATCTGTTTTATAACTCAAACATCCTTCATTTAATTACCGAAATACCACCGCACTCCGTTATATTTACCATGATACCGAGGTACGGAAGACGGCGACGCCTTTACAAAGAGACGCGGATACAAGGGGGGTGGGGGCATCGGAGCGACCCTCTCCCCCTGTACCATTGATTCTGTGATAATTGAAGTCATTTTCAGATACTAGGTATGACATTGATAATGATAATGCGCGGGACACCGCAAACTATCCAGGCCCGGCGGACCCATCTCTCCCTTGCGAACCAAGTCAATTAAAGTGCAGCAGCCCCCCTACCCCTCCTATTTGATATCAAAGCAATTTTTATTTTTCACTTTGAATGGTTTTTTCCATACGTGACCAGCACTGTGAAATAAATTTGCGACAAATACTTGAGTAGGTACGTCAAATATAGTTTCCTTTGCGTTGCGTTGTACTGACTATAACGAGAAGTACTCATGACCCGCTAATTCGGTAGTTCTGAATGCTCGGCAGAGTGTACTTGATTACTTTGATTGTTGAATTTGCTTGATAAATATAATAATATCAACTATAATTCGTTGAACTCTACGCATATAGTTGAAACAACTATATGAATTCAGTCATTTTTTGACAATAATTTATAGTTCGTTGCAGTCACAGCAAATAAGTTAACAAAATTCAATAGTAAAAACGTGCATATTCAATTCAACTATATGATTATTGTTGGCAATATAGTAACACGAATCATGAATAACAGTCAGAGTCAGACTACACTTTTGTAGTTACTGTACACAAAAACATGAAAGGTCCGTGAGAGCACTATATTTCACAGTTGTTTTGTAGTAGACTTCACTATGAATTTTTTTCAGTGTACCGTTTTGAGTTGGCAATTTCCAACTCAAAGACCACCACGATGGTGCGTTAGCGGCGAGTGAACTTTCACTCGCACGCCGCACTCTCTTGTGGCAACCCTGTGGCCCTTAAGCACCAATTACCGAATTCTAAAAACATTGGGCTGAACGGTGCTATTAAACGGATTATTTTCTCCATTACGATCTTGCCCAGTTCGAGTACAGTATAAATTTCTCGGTCACGTGGGCTCTTTCAATCTGATAATTTCCCCAATCACGGGGAGATTATCAGACCGATGATTTGACTGTCAATTGTTTTACCCGATTGTGACAGCTTTCATTCAAATGTCACATTTAAGGCATTTTTTGGCGAGCTCTGCTATAGCAACCAAACTGTACCAAGAGTTACCACACGCGTTTCCGCGACTCTGGTACTTCGCGGTAGGGGCGGGGCAAGCGGTCTTGGTATAAACTAAAGTATACCTTCGTCCGCATCGTGGTAAGCAGTGGTATAACCAGATGCAACGCGCGAAAACATTTGAAAGTTCGAATTGCGACATTAATAATATTACTTCTTGAGTGCCTGCTAAAGAGAAAGAAAGGTCAAATATGGAAAATTATATCGAGTGTGCGGACGAGAAAGGCAAGGCTCTAATCGATGAAAGTGGAAGAAAAATATATTATGATAAAACAAGTACGGTAAATCTTATTCGCTTGCGTATACCGGGCGATTATGTGGAAATTACAGGTTCCAAGCGCGCAGGTGCTGATTTATTCGAATATCATTGGCCGGCAGAATCGCGCTGGCAACTCTACCAACTTTTCAGTAACATCCCTAGTTCTGTCGTCTGCTAGATTCACACAAACATAACCTATTCCTGCCACGGTCTGACGCCATTTATATTTGACAACAATCGGAAACAAATAGCAGACGGACTCTAGGGATATTCGTGGCACGTCTGAAATTGGCGTCCCTCGTAATATTCGAATAAATCAGCGCCCGCGCGCTTGGAGCCTGTAATTTCCACATAATCGCTCGGTATACTCAATATTCAACGTACACGTGAGAATTCATTATATCCATATTGACTGAATAATCCATTACCGCATTCGTTTTGCAATTCACAGCGGGTGCATTGCTAGTGAGAGATATCACGCCAGCCCCAGGAGGCGTATCGAACGACACGGACGTTTCAGTACCAGAAACTTCCTCGATGGGACAAAAAACAGCGCTATCATTTGAAGATAGTGAGTACGATTGTAGAATGAAAAAGTCGCGCGTTGAAAGTTTCCTCACTTTTTTTTTTATCTTTTAAACATTATCTTTTGAACATTATATGTAAATCAACATCTAGAAAATATTGTTCTTTTTTAGTAGGGGAGAGTAGGGCAAAACGGACCACATGAAAAATTATCAATTTTCCTTCATCCGAACATCAGTTCTGATATTCATCATGGATAATAAATCATTTTAAGTATTATCGAATAATAAACGTAAGAAATTAATTATCCAATCTGTCTCAAACTGCCATTTTTTCCAGCCATTTGGTCATTTTTCTTTTATGGGTCTCAAGTAATTATTCATGACGTGGCTCTACACTCTCCATGCGTCCATAGTACAGAATGATATTATTATAAAAAATTGAATGATGTTAAAGAAAGAATTAAAAATTTTTTTTTCATGCGGTCCGTTTTGCCCTCTCGGTCCGTTTTGCCCTACCCTCCCCTATAAGCTATATATTCCTCAAGGGTTTTGTTCGTAATTACAGAATTCGGACACGCAATGACGTTAAAATTACTGGAACTCATCACCAGTCATTGGACCATGTTGAACGATAAAAGTACGCCAAAGAAGAACGTTTGGCGTAGCATAGGTTTGAAAATGCAGGAGATTGGATATTTCAACGATGGTCAGTCTAAGATTGTTGCTGATAAGTGCCATCAGAAATGGCGTAATTTGGAAAAAATGTACAACAACCATTGTAAATATATGAAATCAACTGGGACAGCAAAAAAAAAAGAGCCAAAATACTATGAAGAAGTTCATAACATCCTCAGCGGAAAACATAGCAGTCATCCTCCAGTGCTATTGGATTCAATGGATGTATTAGTTAAAGTGAAGGACACACAGCCTGAAAATAAGAACGATTCAGAAAGAGACTGTGAAATACGATCTTCCATGCCTTGAAAAACTCAAAAGAGTGTTTTTCAAGGTGTGAAAAAATCTATAAGACCAAAAAAAGAAAATATAAGTGACATTATCACAAAAATGCAAGCTGATGAGATAGAAGTCCAACAAAAAAATTTCACTGTAATTGAATCAATTTTGAAGGAACAAAATGAATTAAGAAAGAAGACACTAGAACGGCAAGATGCCATGCTTGATGTAATGAAACAATTATTCACGAAGGATAACAAAAAAAAAAAAAAAATACGAAGAAAAAATATCAAAGCGATGAAGATGATTCCGATTAAAGATATAAATAAGGCTGTTGTTAGTTCTTAATATCAACTTAATATTCTGTCGTACATATATTGTTGAGTACAAAAATATTACAGTAAGATTACCCAAGTCAAACAAATATTATATCACCCATAATATGGGAATTAAATGTTTATTCTATGCTAATGCTTGCATTATATTTTCCCTTTTGGGCATTCCTTCATTTCTGTTATTGTTCCTGGCGACAACCTGCATTACGTTTACCCTGTTGATTTCAGCATCCAATAGAGTGAACTCTCGTGCGAGATCATTATTTAAGAGACAGAAATTATGTAGAAGACAGCATGCCAGAATAATTTTTGATGCTTTCTTTATTTTATAAACTTGAATATATTTCAGTCTGCGCCATCTGCCCTTCAATAGTCCAAAGCAATTTTCGATCTTCACCCTCGATCTGCTGTGCAGTTTATTGTAATTTGTCTGCAGTGCGGTCATGCGCCCATAATTTTTGAAAGGTGGTAAAAGCCATTCTTTTGAGGGATATATCTTATCGCCTAGCAAATGTTGATGTGGCAGAAAGAATTTATCAGCACCATGTTCTTCAATCTTCCGGCATAATCTAGAATTCGACAAAACTCGACTGTCATTAGCAGATCCAGGGTATCCCATGAATACGTTTGTGAAAATGCAATCTGCTGTACAAATCCCCTGTAGTATGATCGAATGCGTTGTGTATCTATTTTGATAAGAACGTTATTGTGCAGCCGGTGCCATAACATTGATATGGCAGCCATCTAAAGCTCCAACTATACCTGAAATATAAGATGCGAATACATTGGGTGTTAATGGATAAACAATCTCGCGGATCATTGACAATTCGAAACTCTTCTCCTTTCGTCACTTTTATTGGCTACCGGATACCTGAAATATAGATAAAAATTCGGAATTTCGGTTTAAAATGATATAAACAGCTATGCACCTGGAAATTGGGCCAGCATTCGAAATTTATTCTCAATATCACCCCGTTCATGTTGGTTGGGCCACTTTATCAGTTTTGGGGTTAAGTACTGTAAGCTATCCATCCATAATTCAACCGAGTTTAGGATAGTTGATGTCGCCAATCCAAATTTGTCCCCGATTTCCATTAACGGCATTTGGGAAGCTAAATAACAAAGACTTACTTGCTGCATTTTTTCTGGAGCAAGTGGATGGAACCCACCACGATAAATCTGCCAGAAAAATTTACATAAATTAAATCCTAAAATATGTCTTCATTGAAACATCACAAATCTTAGCAAGACATAATTACATATCCATAAGACACGTACCTTCGATAGATTAGACTCTTGCATAATGGCATCCAATAAACAGTTAAATGTTTCTTTTTGCATCCGAAAGTGTATGAAAAAATCATTGTTTGAATACAACTCTACCCGACGTTCAGAGTAAAACAGGGGTCCGTGATGTGATTCTCGTTGGGTATTGGCAAGAACAATTAATTTTCTGTGTTTGTTACGCTTCCAAAAAGTTATTAAATGCATGACAAACAAATCATTCTCGTCATCTAGTGATGCGTCGAAAAAGTTGTGTAATATTGCCAAAGCCTTTTTCGAGTGCATTTTTCAAACGACATTCGGTTTCCGCGGCTTTATGTTTATGTACCGAAATGTACCAAGTGAAACAACGCTTTTTCGCGTGTCGTCACTGGTTACTGTACCGCAGTTAACGCCCCGCCCATAACAAAATCAACCGCGGTTAATTAACCAGAGCTAGCCAAAAAATACCTTTAGCTAATATATCTTTTTAATTTTCTTTCATTCTTCATTCATTGTCCTCTCATTATCCTTCCATTTTCCTAACTTCTTCCCAGACGTTACGAAAAAGTTTCCAGTATCACATACCCACTAGCGAGGTCTTCGTAAGTGAAAGTTCCTTATCGAACAATTCTGAACATTTGTTTAATCATCGGAAGTTCAAACGATAGAACGTATGAAGACTTGATTCACGCGCACAGTGAAAATAAATCATGACCTACATTTTGTAACAAACCATACATCTCTAGAAGGATTTCCCTGAAATTTGAAGTCAAAAGTCAGGTAGGTATACGACTCACAATGAATTGTTAGGTTATTTCGAACCGACTGTTCCATCCCGAGGATATGGGTTTACTAACCTTTCATTGTCAGATCCTTTATCGGATATTGACTCGAGTAGTAGTTTTCTCTTTCTGAAGCTACTCATCATAAATGTTTATGAAAAACTGATCAGAGACTGGTTTACAAACCAACACATGGTCGCACTGATAAATTGACTGTATGAGCTGCGCCATCCGTCAATGTTTACCCAATAATACCGGAATCTGCCACACCCAAAATATGCAACCAACAGTAGGTATTAGGCTTTGATATAAGTCGACATAAATGGCACGCCAACACTTTCGATCAGGAAAAAAAAAATCGCGATATCATTCGATTAAACGTACCAGTTCGAACTCATCACTCGTCAAACATCGGCTGTCGAAAGGACAAGTCGATTGATAGCCCCATTTCAGAGATATTCGAGAAAATAGACAGGCCGACAACAAATCGAGTACACCCCCTCCTTAAAGCAAAATGTACTACATACCTTCGTGCATTTCGAGTACGATGGAATCCGATATATTGTGTGTATTGTAACAATAAGTAATATGCCATTGCTCCTTTGTTGCTTATACATACAGAGCGATTCTGTGGAAGGTAACGCGCCTGCAAGGTAGGCAAACGAGAAACGCCTGCATTATTGAGCAGCTCAAACATCGACGGTTAGGTTTCATTTATTATGTGGGAAATAAAAGCCAATCGTCGATGTTTGATCTGCTCAATGCAGGCGTTTCCCGTTTGTCTACCTTTTAGGCGCATTACTTTCCACAGAATCGCTCTGTATGCATATACTTTTGTGATTAGATTTCATTCTACCATTTGAAATATATAAAGAATGATTAAAATTTTCGAATTTTTTATTTCTTTCGTGTTATCCGAGTTTTCGCTTCTCCGAGGTACCTCCTTCCCACATTACCTCGGTTCTACTGTACATGGTGAAATCCACTAGGGATAAGTCGTGATTGTTACAGTAGGTATATACCGTGAAGATTCGTGGATGCGGAACACTTTTTGATGCTTGACAATGAATTCACAATGAATTGAACATGCACAGATGCATTCAACAAGTGTTGCGCATTCACGAATCTTCACGGTATATACAATACACATACATAATCGATGGGCTCATAATACCGAGTATCGTGAGTCTTACAATTTGTGAATTCTGAATAAGGTTTCGGACAAATCCCGTTTCTTATTTGGCTTCAATCTGAGGAACTAGGGTACAGAAGGGGTTCCTTCAGCACAATACATTTTCCAACCAAATGTCCACGACAACCTATCTTGCTCCGCTGTCCCATAATGTATAGTAGAATTTGCGTGGATACATGGAGGATGAAAAAAAAAACTAATTCAGGTGTTTCTTCACTTGGTAACGAGACAAAATGTCCGTCGAAAACCACATTCCTCGATTGTATAGCTCGGATAATAATTGAAAGGGTACTCGAACCTTGTGACGTGAATAAATGCCACATATTTCAGAAAAAATCTGCGGAGTCAGAAGCAATTTGAAATACAAATAGCAATTAACTTATTCAAGGTTAAGTAAATTGCTGCGAAATAAGTTTTAATGTTGAAACTAACAAAATCGTCATCGTTCATGCAGTTCCATCAAGTCTTATAATCGATATTCAATGTAACGTCCGTCTGGACATCACCCCAGTTTTATACTTCTAGCTGCTCGATATTACCAGAAATATTAACATTTTTACTTAGTAAGAGCGATAAGGCGATAAGGCCAGTCAGCCGTCCGTTCGTGTGACTATGTTCATGAAGATAGTTATGATACTTAAGACGACGATTTATGCTCAGGCATAGTAAAGATAAATTTTCAAAGTGCTCTGTCATCTTCAAATAAGATCAGCATGCACTCAGGAGTTCACTGAGTGACGAGTTGACAGTTCAAAATTTTTCTCCAGTCAGATTTCCAACATTTCGCTAGAGTTCGATAATCCCAGAAATTGACACGGTTTTTAATTGACCAAGGCCATTTAAACGTGAATAATCATCTCTTATGCATCCTGGCGAACTCTAAGTTCGAAACGAGTGTTGAACAGTGTTAAAACCATGCTGGTCATGCGTAAAGTCTGGCAAGCTTACAATGGCAATGACGCTCTGACGTAAGAACGAGAAAAAATCTCCTTAAAATGTGTTTTCTAGCTTAAAAATCTGCGATGACATAATTGCGATACCAATAAACAAGTATTTAAATATCGTTACGTGGTTCAATATTTGTGCAGCACTTGATTCATAGTCAAAGCCAATTTGACATTTCAAGCAGTGATCAATCAATACTACGAGGTCGAGTGAACCGCAGTCAAATAATTTCGAATCGCTAAAAGGACCAAATATGCTTATCCAAGCAGGAGCTTCGAATGCTAAAAATGGATTATTGCATAATCTATGGGTTTATGTACCAGCAGAAATATGCAGTACACGCAGAAAAGCAAAGGAAATCATGGCCAAAAAATAACATTTCGTAAAATTGAGTGTGGAATCTTCACGAGTGGAATCTTCAACCTGGACGTGCAATTTGCAAGTGATCCACAAAAACGATCTTTTTCTATTTGTAGGCAAAAGTTTCAGGTACCTGATATCTACAATCGTCTGGGTTCCGTTTTATAGTATTACCATTCTACATGGGCAGCTGTATGCTTAGTCTTCAATTGGACTTTAAGCGCATGAGTTTCGAGTTTGACGATGCTTCACGAGAAGTACTGCCCTCCCACATGGTCAACCGCTAGTATAAATAGGAAGCATCTTCCTGGTAGTAAGGCAGTAACCTAGGAACGACCGTTTCGGCTTGTTGTCTTTCTGGCTTAAAGATCATATAGTAGAGATATACGACACAAATGAGTATTCAATTATATTTAGTATTTTCATTCTCACAAGTCAGCATTATTCATTTTCGAGTATTCCTGTGAACTGTTCACTGTTCTTTGGAGTCGTTTGACGGTACAATGTCTTATCCTGGTTCAGCTTCTTATGGAATTATTCACATATAGAATGGACTATTTTACGGGAACTTATTGTATGTTCGCGTGTGTCGTAATCTATGCGATAGTCACCATTATACCAAAGCTCGGGCAATGGCAGCATCTCTTCAAACTAGCTTCCAAATTTCCGGGACCACCAGCCCTACCGTTTATAGGTAACGCGCATCTCTTTATTGGAAGCACCGAAGGTACGCATCACTCTTCAATGACCACCGCGTTTTAATCAACAAAGAAAATCGCCAAGCTTTGAATGTTTCATACGGTTCTAGCTATTTTGAAAAGACTCCTGCATCTCGGCAAGTTGTATCCTACGACCTATCGGTTATGGATCGGCAGCTATTTATTATTTGTCGTCAATACACCTGAACAATTTAAGGTGAGATACTCGAGCGAAAGCCAAGCGTGAGTCTGACATTTGCTGAGAAATGAGTTCTGTATTTCAGGTAGTATTGCTCAGTCCGAAGACCATTAACAAAGGCGAACTTTATAAGTTCATTCGTCCCTGGCTAGGAGCAGGATTACTCACGGCTTCCGGTAAGTTATCGTCACTACCCTGGGATGTTGAAAATTTGCCAAGTCAAGGATGTGCGAATATTTCGGTTGATTCGGCGATGTAATAATCCAGAGATCCTTCAAATATTGGTTCACCGGATGGTGTTCGCAGCTAAGATTAATAATCGAGGTGAAAAATGATTAAATCGAATAGCTAAACGTATTATATCGGTCCACAGCAACGAAATGGCGGATACATCGAAAGCTCATTCAGCCTACTTTCGGTACATCGATTATTCAGTCTTTTGTTGAAGTATTTGCTACCCGATCAGTGATGATGGCTGAAAACATGGAACGGAATTTGGATGGACCCGAATTCGAAATTCATAACTACACAGCGGAGCGCGCATTGCACACTATCTGCGGTAAGTCAGCGATAGGATCACCCGCGTACGATCTTTGACTTAATTGGTGTGTGACTTCAGAAACTACTATGGGTGTGAAGCTGGGGGCACAGACAAACGACGATGGCTTCTACGCGGCAGCAATTGAGGAGTAAGTGAAACAAATTGCATTACCTTAATCTGATACAATAAACCAGGTCAGATGACGCCTCACCTTCTGAGTACAGGGTAATCGCGAGTTCAAGCAGAAGAGTCGTTAGTCCCTGGCTGCATCCAAATTTTATTTTCCACCGAACGCAACTCGGCAAGAGCCAGCAGAAGCACATTAAGTTTTTGCATGCATTCACTGACAATGTGAGTATCAAAATATCTGTATTTTAGTCTGGTACTATTTCTGCGTTGACTATGAAATGTTTTTGAAGTACGTTGCGTTAATTTGATGATTGAACTTTTGGTCAACGACTGCACAATCGCGTTATATTATGCCGTCTTACTTCAGGTCATACAAACGAAGAAGAATGAGCTTCTCGAACAGGGTCGTCGAAGAGTCTTGGATGATGGCGAAGAAAAAACTAGTAAGTGGTATATCCTGCTGCATTACTGCAGGCTATGTAGGATGCACAATCAATTAACTGTTCAGGAAATTAAGTAGACGATACAGGCTTCGGTATTTAACCATATGGTGAATAATTTGGTTCACGTACATTTAGGCAGTCGGATCCCTCGGAAAAAAATATTATTGGACTATCTCATCGAAGAATCCCATGAGAGCTATAAATTTTCGGATGAATCAATTCGAGAAGAAGTTGACACAATCATGGCAGCTGTAAGTCGAGTCTTCAATACGCCTATATTATCTACTAATCTAAACGTTATTGTTTACATCTCGTGCTCAGGTGTGATACATATTGAAAATACGCGATTTCAGCGTTATAGTAGAATTCGTCGTGAAGAACATACACTATTTCTTTCACTCTATATCGTCGGTGAAGGGGCGACAAAAACACCAGATACCAATGATATAGGTATATGCTAATACATTGAAACGTAGCATGTTGTAGGTATTTATCGGAAAGGTCCCAAGAATGTCACAGAGTATGGGAAACCGAACAAAAGTGACCGGTAATAGTATCCCATGTTATCGTGACAAAAACAATTTACAAATCATAAGTTTTCACGGTATTAGGAATTAAAAAGTCGAATTTTGGAAATGAAAATGATTTTCTAATCGCTGTTGGTATTCCAGGGAACTGACACGACCGCCGGTACAAGCTCTTATGTGATGTTGATGCTGGCCTCTCACCCGGAAATACAGGTATATTTGATTCACGTAGCTTGCTGTAAATTGCGCGGAGATTTGTGTTCGAGAGCGTATGCTATGCTATAGCCACTATACCGTGACATTTCGTGGATGCGGCACTCCAGGGGTACCAACCCAAAAAGGGTGCTATTTCATGGGCTGTAAGCTGCAGCAGCAGTTTAGTAACTTACTAGATGTTTCTAGTAAAATCACTACAAATCCAGTGATTTCAAAAGATCTAGTTCTAAATCTAGTGATCCAAATCTAGTGATTTCTAGTGAGTTTACTAGAAACATCTAATAAGTTATTAACATGCTGCTGTAGCTCATTGTCCATGGAATAGCTCCCTTTTTGGGTTGGTACCCCTGCTGTGCCGCATCCACGAAATGTCACGGTATATCGACCTGAATATAATTTCTTGAATAACTCGGTAACGGCGCTATAGATGGCGATATGAAATGGATTTGTTCGATGATTCATGAACAATGGGTTCAATCTGAAGCGCGAAATTCACCGGAATCGAGTAAAATCAATTTTCTATACATCGTAAAGCATGAGTGTGCCACTTACCTATTTCTATTATTATCGAGGCCTACACATTACGGATGCGAAGAAAAGCCTTCTCAGAACCATTCTACAAGCGATTCCGAACATATAGCTATCTAACAACTTCGTTGTTTCACGCAATAATAACGCCTTGGTTTGTATTTCTGTAAATTGTGTTGATCGTCGACTGCCAAAGCCCAAAAGCTTGTAGACGCCATGATCTGTAGCCCGGATTCCCATCCAACGCATCAGAAGCTGCTGCGCACATCTTGTCGCGCCGTAACACTTGCAAAGAAGTCCAGGGTGAAGATCGTGGCGACTTCCGGTCGTTGACAATCGACAGTCACCACAATTCATAGGAATAGAATCTGAGGCCTTAATGTTGTGCGAAACAACAAAATTGTGACACACTTACGTCCGGCATCGCATCTAGAATGCCGCAATGATTCTCTTTTCGAGATGCGTAGGCTTCGACAATAATCGAAATAGGCGATACGCCCACACTTCACGATGCATGTAAAGTTAACTTTGCTCGTTTTCGGTGAATTTCGGGTGCTAGATCGAACCTATTTTTCACGAATCATCGGATAAACCCATTCTAGATCGTTCTATAGCGTAGTTTTGAAATTTTTCGCGAAATTATATCGATATCGGTAAAGAGTCGGTATAGCAGATCCTCTTCGATCTCCGCAATGGGTATGTAGACGGTATAAATTTCAACTTACATAGTTCAATGTCGCCTCAGGAAAAAGTTTATCAAGAACTATGTGAAATTTATGAAGATCATGATGACGAGAAGTTGCATGTTACGTGGGAAGACTTGACACGCATGACGTACTTGGAACGCGTAATTAAAGAAACGATGCGCCTATTCCCGTCCTCGCCTACCATTACGCGATTGGTAACGGATGATTTGGACATAGGTCAGAAAGCTTTTATTGTATTGTTTGTCTGTTTCGTTTAACCGATCAAAATATTCAGAATTCTGGAAGCCAAAAGATTTTGTAAATCTAGAACGTTCGATGTACTGTGTTTCCACGTAAAACTTCCTAATGAACCGTTCCAACATTCATTGATAATATAGGTGAACATACTTTCCCAGCGGGAAGCTCAGTCGTTCTCTCGATAATAGAGCTCCATAGAAATGCGGATATCTGGCCAGACCCGATGAAGTTCGATCCGGATAGGTTTCTGCCCGAAGAGGTCAGGAAACGAGACTCCTATACGTATCTACCATTCAGTGGTGGACCAAGAGATTGTATAGGTACGGCATTCCACTATGTGACCGTCGCTGCATGCATTAATATTTCATGAATATATTAGTCTAGTCAATCCGTGCGTGAAAAGGGGGCAGCCGTGTATTTTGGGTGAGCAGCGATTTTTTTTCGGGTTTCGTAAGGGAGTTGGCCGTGAGTGTAAAACTCAGTTTCCGGGACTAGGGGTGTTGCCATTCAGCCGCCATCTTAAATGGAGATTGTAATCAGTGTTTTTGGTTCATCTCCGTAACCGTGAGGCTGACAAAAATTTTGTAGCTTATACAATTATCTGTAACTGTTATTTTCAATTTTTCCGGCTAAGATCAATAATAGAAAAGTTATGAGCAGAAAAAGACGACGAATGAGGTGATGAAATACTTTGAGGATTTCAAATTCCAGAGATATTCCGCCTCGAAGTATTTCATCAACTTATTTGTCTTCTTTTTCTGCTCGTAACTTTTTTATTATCGATCTGAGCCGAAAAAATTGTGCATTAAAGTTATAGATAACTGTATAAACTACAAAAATGCTTCCTACAAAATTTTTGTCAGCCTCACGGTTACGGAGATAAACCAAAAAAAGCTAATTACACCCTTAATTTCAAGATGGCGGCCAAATGGCAAGCCCCCCATTCCCGGAAACTGAGTTTTACACTTACGGCCGACCCCCCTACGAAACCCCCCCAAAAAATAGCTGCATAAAAAATAAAAAATATATAGGTGTAGGTATATATGCGGTCAATGCTGGTCGAAGATTTGTACAATGTATTTCAACTTTAGGTTCTAAATACGCCATGATGTCACTGAAAACACTCTTGGCGACAATTCTTCGCAGATACGTTCTGAAGAAGGATAATATCATACCAGTGAAAGATCTTCGATGGAAATGGGAATTTCAATTGCGACCTGTCCATCCGATCACACTAAGAATTGAGAAACGTACACGAAAAGTTGCATCTGTTTGAGATTATAGAGATAGAAAGAAGTACTATGTTCAACCCCTCACATGCGAATAATGAGATTATCTGTCATGGCATACATTTATAAACTGATTAATGATTTAGTAGCAGTCTTATATATTATCCATAAGTACATAATGCCATAAATAGTGTCAATGAATTTCACCTTGGGAATATCGATTAAAGGTCACGGTTGTTCAGGCTAATACCTCCTTTTCCTTGGCCCAAGTTTGAGAAATGATCATTTCAGTACAAGTCAATGTATGAAGGTTTTTCTTATCCTCGAAATCAATGTCGACCAATAAGGTAAGATGCAATAACAGATCTTCTTCATACCAAGGCATATGCAATTTTACTTTAAAAGTCTTTTCAATACTGCTCCTTTCCTGATACACGTATACTTACTAGCGAGGTCCCGTGCTTCTGTATACGTCAGACACAGGACTTCCGGAAAAGTATTCAATGTACCCTTCTGAACACTTGTTCTATTGCCGGAAGTCCCAGCGATAGAGCGTATAGAGTCGCGATCACGCAATTCGGTAAAAATGGATGATCAAACCCATCTTGCAATGAACCATACATTTCCAGAAGGATGTCCATAAAATGTTATGTCAAAAGTCTTTTGACTATTCATTTTACAGCGAATCGCCAGGTTTACAACTGAATGTAACATTCCAAATAATCCAGTCAATAGAGTTATTTTTCGTCCCAAAAATCCCATCTGAAATCTGATTCTGCCACGTTTTGAAGAAGGGTTCACAGATGAAAACGTGCATGTTTCCAACTCCTAATTTTTTCCGGCTATTTTTTAAACCATGTTTAAAAACGAAAAATCCGTTATTTTAGTAGTTTTTTGCTTCTGGGATGGAAACTGATGGAGCAATCTTGGTACTCTAATGGAAAAAGTTGTAGAAAATTGACCAACCTTCAAAATGAGCCTCAGATCGACTCGATCGGGGCATTTTCAGCCGAGAAAAATCGGAAAAACCTTCAAAAGTGGTGTTTTTTTCAAAAATTCATAACTCCGCCATTTTACAAGTCGTACCATAGGCCTTTCGCGAAGTAATAGCGAATACCATTTAGATAACGTGGGCGAAAAATGGGCACTGTCGGATAAGTGGTTTTTGCACAATTCCAAATTGAATTTTTTTACGCATCATTTCCGATAAGCCATCCTTGCTCGAGAAGCGGTCCGATTGTGATTTTTCAAATTGATGTTGAAACTAGACTATGTTCACTACAAATTGTAACTTCATAATCTTTCGCTGTTTGGCGTCGAAATAGGTGAAAAATGCATCCAAACATAGGCATAAACGTCGGAGCGCGAGAAAGTCTCTCCGTGTACGACCTTTCGCCACCAAAATTGGCCTTTTGGCACATACGACCTGATACCATAAGACACGTGCCATGAAACTATCACTTATGTATGTGGCAGGAAGCCGGAGTATCTAATAATCTTTACCCGAAATAAGTAATAAACCATATTGTCGTGTCAGAGCAGGGATTTTTGAATGAAAATTGTTTATCAGAATTAGAACTTATAGCGTTTTTCAAGATTCTTATTCTTTCGGTTTTCAAACGCGCTATCGATAACATAAGTATCTCTAGCCGGAAATATTCAACAAAATTCACTGGATTATGAGTTGAGTGGAAAAAAATATTTCGAGAAAACACACAAATTTACGTACGCACTGGTTTTTTTTCACATCCTCTCAGGCAGAGGAATTTTCAATAGAGTTGAATGCAATACGGGGTCATTTTCAGCCAGTCACATTTTGAGCCTGAACATAATAATATGGCACGCCGTTTCACTTTTTAATAGCTCAAAAAAAAAAAATAGTCGAGTGTATTTTATAGATCATAAAAATTGTTGTAACTTATGTACCAGCATAATGTGATTTAGGTGAATCGAAATGTTGTTGGTGTAAAGGTTTCATTTAGAATTTTTATTGTCTCGTGAGATCATTTCAAATCATTGAATTATTATTATGTGACAACATAATTTTAATCAATCAAATTATTATTATGTCACAACATAATTTAAATTCTTCTGATTATTATGATGTCGTGGCATCATATTAGTTCCCAATTATTATTATTATGTCACGACATAGAAATAATTCGCTGAAATCAAGTTATGTCTCAGGATAATACTAACCCCGAATAAAAATTATGTACATAATTTTTATCTGCATTAATATTATGTCGCAACATAATTTTAATTCATAGAATTATGTCGCAACATAATTTTAATTCATTCAATTATTATTATTATGTCGCGACATGATTCTAATTCATTCAAATATTATTATGTCGCGACATAATTTTAATTCATTTAATAATCACTATATTAATAGATCGCGACGTAATCTGAATTCGTCGATTTTCGATGTATTCGATTTCGATTCAGAAGTTACTAGATCGTGGCAACACTGATCGTCAGTAACAAAAATAGGCGCGAGAGGGCACCGTTGATGCTCGGATCGTATGATTCGCACGCGTGTTCATGCGTGTTTCACATAACCTGAAAAAGTTTTTGCATCGGCCGTTCTTGTGACGATCAGGTGAGATAATTTATCATTATCATCTCTTATACTCTTCATTCACGAACAGTTCAAATAAATTCAAGCCGTTATCATCATTATTCTTTATTCTTTTCAGCAGCCTGTAGGCTGGCCTGCACGGAATGAAGCAAGCAATCAAGTATCATGTGACTAGGCCTTGAAGTAAAGAATAGAGATTGTAATAATAAATTATCTCACCTGATCGTCACAAGAACGGCCGATGCAAAAACTTTTTCAGGTTATGTGAAACACGCATGAACACGCGTGCGAATCATACGATCCGAGCATCAACGGTGCCCTCTCACGCCTATTTTTGTTACTCACGATCAGTGTTGCCACGATCTAGTAACTTCTGAATCGAAATCGAATACATCGAAAATCGACGAATTCAAATTACGTCGCGATCTATTAATACATATAGTGATAATCAAATGAATTAAAATTATGTCGCAACATGATAATATTTGAATGAATTAAAATTATGTTGCGACATAATTCTATGAATTGAAATTATGTTGCGACATAATAATAATGCAATGAATAAAAATTATGTACATAATTTTTATTCCTTGAATTATTATCATGTCGTGGCATAAAAAAAAACTGCGAAATAAAATTATGCCATAGCATAATATGAATTCATCTCGATGAATTAAAATTATATCACGATATAATAATAATTTAATGAATTAAAATTATGTCAAGGCATAATTTTAATTCATCCAATATCTATTATGTTACGACATAATACAATTGATTGAATTATTTTGAGAAGCAACATAAGTTTGAATCATCCAATTATTAATATGTTGCAACATAATTTTAATCCGTCGAATTTCCATTATGGGGCGACATAATTTTAATTCATACAATTTTTATTATGCTGCGATATAATTTAAATTGGTTGAATTATTATTAGTAGCAACATAATTTCAATTCATTCAATTATTATTATGTTGTGACGTAATTTGAATGCTTTAATATTATTCCACAACATAAAAAAAATTATTTTAATTTATGCGTACACATAATAGCAATAGAACGGTAATTCTATTCTCTGCCACGCCGTTTTGCCATTTAGCATTAATTTCATGTCGCGACATAATTTTAAATAATTTTTTTTATGCCGTGACATAATAAAAATGTTCCTGAATATTTTCATATTTTTCATCAAATCGAAATGTTTATTATATTTTACATTCAAAATTCTTGCTATTAAACAGTAAAACGGTGTACCATATAATGATGTACCTCAGCCAGGATTAGGGAGATAAAATTTTTCCAAAATTCACCTACATTTTCTGGTATCTGAGCGCTTTCAAGATAGTGTCTAAACGGAAATCAATGACTTTGGTTTTCACCAAAAAAATTCCCACTGTGCAACACATATTCACAGAATGAACACGGAAATGCAGGGCGAAGAAGATCCGCGTCCGAGATTTCGCAGCAAAAGATATAGAAAATCTGATACGCGCTGTTCAGAAAGATTGATGACATGATCTTATCAATTATCTTGAGCCATATATTCTGTTGAATTCGATCTTTTTTTGGCAGTTCATTTTTGCCATGGTTAATTCTAACAGTTTTACCAAATCTACATTTTCAGCCAGGCTAAATGCTCCTGGCTCCATATTTTCGTTCCGATCATCTCCTCTTTCACCGTGGAATTTCACACATACCTTATGCGCATAATAACGAATCGGGTGTTTTCTAGTCTGGAAGGAGCATAATTATATCATTAAGGGGGGGGGGGGGGGGGGGGTATACTCGATTTGTTACCGGCCTGTCTATTTTCTCGAATATCTCCAAAACGGGGCTATCAATCGACCTGTCCTTTCGGCAGCCGATGTTTGACGAGTAATGAGTTCGAACTGGTATGTTTGATCGAATGAAATCGGGATTTTTTTTTATTTTTCTGATCGAAAAGTGTTGGCATGCCATTTATGTCGACTTATATCAAAGTCTACGCATAAAAAATGCAAAATCGGCCACGGGAGCCCGATTCTATAGGGAATTCCGAACACAACCATCCCGAAACATCTTTGTTTTCGACAACGATGAAGGGGCCAGTTGTATTCTACGTTTTTGTGGTAATTTTCGCGATTGTCAGAGGCTGAGAGCGGTAATGGCCGCTAAATGTCATGTCAAATTGCCCCGTCAAATTTGTAGATCCGGCGCTACTAAGAATCGAGAGCCGATCACGAAATCTATTTGATGCAGCTGTACATTTTCAATTTGATGAAATACTAGTTGCATCTCATGCCAATAATAAGATGATCAATCCTGACGGGAATTGGTGTAGTATTCATTCATTTAGAGTTATACTTAGAGATTATCGATAAGTCCGTAATACTAGCAATAAGTATCGTTGCAGATCCGTTCCAACTTGTGAATCTGTAAGAAAGATTAATATTTCTTTGCTTCAATGTTAAATAATGGGGCATTCGGCGTAATACAATATATTCAAGGTTTATACTACACCTCTCAAATTGGGTGCCTGAAGAAATAAAGTAATAATTATGATGATTTGAACAGAGATATCATCAGATTTTTTCATCGAATTTTCCGCAGCACCCAATTTTGTCCCGACCCCCCTCACACAGTATATAAATATCGTAGGCTATACAGGTAAATAAATTTGAAGAACTATAAGGAGTATCTCAATAGCAGTACAATGGTTTTCAGTCACAAATCAGTAACTCAAAATGATATATTAAGATACAGAGATGAGATATAATTCACCTTCGTCGCTTGTTCTATCCACTCGTTCAATTATGGTGAAATTTTTCCCAGCCAAACCGCAAAAACGCTCTCGCTTGGGAGTTCGAAAATCTTTTCGAAAATTCTTTTCCAAAGCCACATTTTGCGATCGCATATAACCCGGGTGCCGATTAAAAGATACAGGAACGTCGTGATGACGTAAGTAAGTGCCATGCCTTTTCGTTGAAATTATGCAACGTAACATTGAACTTAATGGTGATGATAAAATAATTGCGAATGACCGAAAAAATAATAGAGTGATCACCGATAGACAAGCTATGATGAGACTTAATAACGGAGTGGGTACTGAAAGACGCAGATTCATATTTGTGCGGAATTATGTACGAATGAACGCCTTGAAGGCATCTATCAGAAGTTATACGTGTGGCGATTAATATTGGGTGCAAATACTGTGTAATTAGTTCCGCACACGGGTATCTCGATGTGCACGTTTAACCTGAACGTGTACCGCGGAAAAAACTCTTTCTCTTATTTGTGGGCCTAAAGCCTAACCACTTGAGATCAACGATGCTTTGAGTTACATCAAATTATATGTATTACTTCTCCACACAAGTCAGTAGGATTATTCAAGCTTTTAGCGAACGAGCCTCGGGGCTTGCTAATTATTGAGAGAGGGGTCATTATCAGCCCTATTCTCTCGCCAGCTAGAGCTATGATACTGATATAAATAGGACAAATATTGCCGGCTCCGGTGCAGTCATTCACAGGCCTTCGTTTTGGCCTCTGATTTCCAAGGTGTTTGGGCAAATAAAGGTACGATCCGACAGACGATGAGAGGTATGTTATAATAGTCTTATTGTCTGGACCAGCATCGATCTTCTACACGTATCCCTGTGAACTGTATGCGTCGTTGAATTGGTTCGATAGTGTTCAGATTGATTCCGGTCCATTTCCTTGCGCAATCAATAATATACCCCCTACAGAAATGGACTATTTCACGATGGCCTCTTGTGTTATTATCACGTGCGTCGCAATCTTTACAATATTCAGCATTGTACTTAAGGTTGGACGATTGCGACATTTCTATAAACAGGCATCCGAATTCCC
Source organism: Tenthredo scrophulariae (assembly GCA_963978835.1). Lineage (NCBI taxonomy): Eukaryota > Metazoa > Arthropoda > Insecta > Hymenoptera > Tenthredinidae > Tenthredo > Tenthredo scrophulariae. The sequence continues at coordinate 31,976,926 of OZ022227.1, forward strand.
TGGACCACCAACCCTACCGTTTCTGGGAAACGCGCATCTCTTCAGCGCAGGCAGCGAAGGTACGCATCAGTCGTTGATGCTCGTAGTGTTTTAAGCGACAAATAAAATCTGCGAGCCATCTATATTTTGTACGATTTCAGTTATTTTGGATAGAGTCATTCAACTGGGCAAGTTGCATTCTGCACCATATCGGTTATGGATCGGAAACTATTTGATACTTGTCATCAATACTCCTGAACAATTCAAGGTGAGAAAATTCTATTGCGAGCCGAACTCAAATGAAGCCTTTACTAACGGATGAATTTATCATCTTAGATAGTATTACATAGTCCGAAGACCATTGACAAAGGCGACTTGTTTGATTTTGGCATACCATTTCTCGGCACAGGACTACTCACAGCTTCTGGTAAGTGATACAGAATTCTTCACGTGTTACATACAAAACGAAGTACAGTATCTAGTTCTGAAACCCTGAATTCTTAAGATCAATTCAAAGAGCATGGTTCGCTTCATCAGACTAGCATGTGCCATTACAATTACCTTTGAATATCCATCCATGTTATATTGTCATATACTACTTTTCAATGTTCGTTTGGATGTGTAGAACATCATCCAATTTATAATTAACAAATCAACCAGTGATGCCCACATTTGTGGAATACGAGCATATCAGTCATCAATTACGGATGCCTTCGAATTGAGACTAATAATTGCAAAAGGTATTATTGAGCAATTTAACGTGATTTGTTGATCGACAGGCGCGAAATGGCGAGTACATCGAAAGCTCATTCAACCCACGTTCGGTATAGCGATTCTCCAGTCCTTCGTTGGAATATTTTCTGCCCGATCAGTGATAATGGCTGAAGAAATGGAACGGCATTTGGATGGGGCAGAATTTAACATTTACAATTACACGTCGCGTTACGCATTACACACTATCTGCGGTACGTAAACTACAGGATCATTGTACGGTCTTTGACTGAATGATAATTCGACTATAGTTTTGCTGCAATATTTGTTTCGAACTTCAGAATCCACTATGGGTGTAAACTTGGGGGCACAGGCGAACGGCAACAATCTATATGCAGAGACAATAGAGAAGTAAGTGAATGAAATTACGTTGGCTTTCTAAACCAATCTAATTGATGCCGAAATTCGGGGCTCTATATACTGGTAACATCGGCGGATTCCATTGAACATAAGTTTTATTTTGCAATGGTTCAATCGACATTCGGCAGCTGTTTCCACTTATTTAACCCTACTCTCTTTCTACGTGATTGACCTAAGCAACTTGAGGGCGTAATTACATTTACAGATTGGCGGTTATTATGTGCCGACGGTTCGTCAGTCCTTGGTTGCATCCAGATTTCATTTTCCGCCATCTAAAAATTGGGAAAGATCAGCAAAAGTACATCAAGTTTTTGCATGCCTTTACTAACAATGTGAGTCGATGAAATATATTTCCATTCATTTGTAATTTATGTTGGCCACACTAGAATCTTGCTAATTGGTACGTTCCGTGTTCGGCAACTACATTTGGTGCTCGAACCTTTCGATGGAGAACATAAATGAAAATTAGCCCAGCATAATCACGTATGATAGAAATTATTTAGTAAGCAATGGAAATTGAAAAAACGAAACGGGCCAAGCGATTTATGCTGACTTATTCCAGGTGATACAATCGAAGAAGAAAGAGCTCCTCGAACGGAGCCGTCAACCAAGTTTAGCTGATCATGAAAAAGATGCTAGTAAGTAGCTGCCTTATGATACACCTAGATGTGAAATTCACAAGCCAGTTATTACTTCGGATCTTGAATTCCGAACACGGATCTAATTAACTCGACAATATATTGACGATTCGATTGTTAAGTCAGTCGTGATTATCTCAGTCGCATCGGTTGCATTTTTTCACACCAATTTATATACTTATAGGCAGTGAGGGGATCCCTCATAAGCGTGTATTCTTGGACCATCTCCTAGAAGTATCACGTGACAGTAAAATATTGTCGGATAAAGAACTCCGTGAAGAAGTTGACACGATAATGATAACGGTAAGTGATTTTTTCGTTGTATCGGTGTATCTCAACGTTATTCTCATCTTTCTACCAATTAGTTTGCATGGTAGGAATACGTATTCCATCATTTGACTCTCTATCGAATAACGAATTCGTCACCCACTCTATCTTCGCTTATAGAAAACAATCAGAAAGACCAAATATCAGAATTAAATGGCTAAATCAGCTCGAAACGAATGAGAATAAAAATCGAAGTAAATATGTGTCCAATGATTTCGGTTGCTGTGATGGTTGTGCCTGGTTTATATTTATTACACTCCATTTCGCTGTGGTTCCTTGATTCAGACATCATCTGCACACAAAAGAAATCGGAGCATTGGCGAAATTTCCAACCCATTCATCATCTATTACAATTTTATTCCAGGGATCTGACACAACTGCCGTTACAAGTTCGTATGTGATGTTAATGCTAGCCTCCCACCCGGACATACAGGTATTCGTCACTTACATAGCATGCTTACTGCATCGCCCATAGGGCTCTGCGGCATACCTCGTTAATTTCACTCACCATCTATCTATATTGCCACAGGAGAAGGTTTACCAAGAACTATGTGAAATTTATGAAGACGATCATGGTGAGGAGCGACATGTCACTCCGGAAGACTTGACACGCATGATGTACCTGGAACGTGTAATCAAAGAGACAATGCGCATATTTCCCTTGGTGCCTTTCATTGTACGATCAGTGACGGATGATTTAGCCATAGGTCTGCAAGCTCTTCTTCTATTTGAATCGTTTTGGTGGTTTACTCATGTGGCGATTATTTATGTTATAGGTGAGCACACTTTTCCAGCAGAAAGCCTAGTCATACTATCAATCCTAGAGCTGCATAGAAATGGCGATCTGTGGCCAGACCCGCTGAAGTTCGATCCAGACCGATTTTTGCCCGAAGAAGTTCGAAAACGAGACCCCTTCGCATACCTACCATTCAGTGGTGGACCAAGAATCTGCATAGGTAAGACATTTTTCCATACGAATGATAATCCCAATCGTCATCATTGACAATTTATGAACATGCATACAGTCAACTTGTTGAGAATTGATGGCGGGGAAACCGCAAGTATGTATCGATACTGGTAAAAGATTTGTGATGTCTATTTCAATTCCAGGTTCGAAGTATGGCATGATGTCGGTGAAGGTACTTTTAGCGACAATTCTTCGGAGATACGTCTTGAAGAAGGATAATATAGTACCAGTGAAAGATCTTCGGGTCAAATGGGAATTTGTGCTGAGGCCTGTCGATCCGATTACACTAAGAATCGAAAGACGATCACGAAATGTCGCATCTATTTGATGCAGCTGTACATTTTCAATTTGATGAAATACTAGTTGCATCTCATGCCAATAATAAGATGATCAATCCTGACGGGAATTGGTGTAGTATTCATTCATTTAGAGTTATACTTAGAGATTATCGATAAGTCCGTAATACTAGCAATAAGTATCGTTGCAGATCCGTTCCAACTTGTGAATCTGTAAGAAAGATTAATGTTTCTTTGCTTCAATGTTAGAGAATAGGGCATGGTCCATTCGGCGTAATACAATATATTCAAGGTTTATACTACACCTCTCAAATTGGGTGCCTGAAGAAATAAAGTATTGATTATGATGATTTGAACAGAGATGTCATCAGATTTTTTCATCGAATTTTCCGCAGCACCCAATCTTGTCCCGATCCCCACTACACATAGTATATAAATATTGTAGGCTATACACGTAAATAAAGTTGAAGAACTATAAAGAGTATCTGAATAGCAGTACTATAGTTTTCAGTCACAAATCAGTGACAATGAAATATTCATCCATGATATTGATTAATTCGTGAGTCGAAATATCATTTTTCATCTAGTGGGTACCCGGGTGTGCCCGCTAAGCACATGTACTTTTACGTCATTCGGTTCGGGTTCAAAAAATCTGAAAAAAATTAACCAGTGTGTTTTTAGCTTCAAAAAAGGTTAAATAATGGGGGTTTGAAGGCTCAGGTCGATATATCAATTTTTATTCAAGTTACAAGCCAAAATATGACGGGGTGGACACCGGGTATCCGGGTGTATAAATAGGGGTTGAATATCATTGACACTTGCATGAGTTTTATTTTTCTGTTTCACCATTACCGTATATTTCTTGAATTATTTACAGCAATATTTCCAAAGCATATGACTAAAGTATGAAAAAAGCAAAGTATCATACAAATCTGAAATCCAATTGCATATTCGAATTCTTGACAAAGAAACAGCATAGTGAGAAAAAAAAATTTCATTCTACTATAATTTCGAACGGAGTTATCTATTTGTTAACTCAGCGGCGAGTACGGCTCGGCGGTCCACGCGGAGCGTGCGTAAAACGTCCATCATCACACTGAGTGAAGCATAGTATATTACGTACCTGGGGACGGAAAGTAGGCTATGCACGATTTTCGCGTTTTTTGACCTAATAATTGGGCGTAAAATCGATGTTTTCGTACCGGTGGGCAAAAAAAGTCGGTAGCGGGCAATAAAATTCGATAGCGCGCAATAAAAGTCAGTAGCGGGCAATAAATTCTTTATTACTGAGTTTTATTGCCCGCTACCGACTTTTATTGCCCGCTATCGACATTTTTTGCCCACTTTTTCAAAATCGCATGAAATTGAAAATATACTATAAATAAATATATTATAAAAAAAAAACTTGAAAATCGTGCATGTGTCACAAAAAATATGGTGTGCACCAAGGGCTAAGTGGGCCTTTTGAAAAAAGCCCACTGCACGCCCTTGGTACACAATATAATATTTCACCACCCCCTGGGCCCTGGCATCGGAAGGTACGACTTTCCGCTCACGCGAGGGGCCGAAAGTCGTACTTTCAATGCAGGCGTGGTGAAAGAATGTATTCTAAACATTTTTATTGGTCCTCCTCAAGTATTTTCACGCTCCTATATAGTTCATTTACTCAATGGCATAAGCGCATATGAAGGGTTCAGTACCAGAGTAGCCTGACCCACATTGTCGATAAAGCTCATGTTGAATGCCTGATGATAGTTGAGATACGCCCTTGAGATACGACAATATGGGTTAGGCTGCTCTGACACTGAACCCTTTATACTCACTATCATATACTGGGCCATCATGTCACGATAGATAGCATATGTGTAGCCCGGCCAAAGGGAGAGCCAGAGGTTATCGTTCCGACTTTTTGCTGAAACTTTTTCGTAACACATGCCCATAGAATAAGTGGTAGGCGGATGTCTCTACGATAAAATACTGACTTTATAGTTTCGCGCTAGTCGAATTATTGTGAGCTACAAACTGCGACATGAAAGGTATGTCCTGCAATTTTTATTTCTTGGATTTTTTTTTATATGTCCGTTTTTGTTCAACAATTTTGAGTTGGGGCCTATAACTCCAGAGAACGAGGAATCCAAATTACTGTCGGTTTCTTACTAACGCTAACTGTCTCATTAACCTACTATACTATAGGCTACTGTATTGCATACACAATTTGGTCCAACTTCCTCTCCCTACTCACACATACATTTTTACTTTGCGTGTACCTAGAGTTCATAATGGAACGTTGAGATTCAAAGTTGGTCTGTCTTTTTTTAAATCTGTCGGGGATGCAGTCTATTCACGCATATACTTATATTTTCATAGTCAGTTAAGAATCGGAAGTTGATGATTTATATGATTTTTTTTTCCCAGCATAATTACGCCACGCAGTTGAATGAGGTTTATTTGATCGGATATAATAATCCTTCAATTAGATTCTGTCATTTTTTCTCATTCAATTCCGTCTAACATTCACCGACTTAGAATTTTTTGAAAAATGCCATTTTTAACCGATAACGCAACTTAAACATTTTTTTTTTCTCGGAAACTAGATGTTTTAGCAAAATCTCTCGAACACTGTTGGATTCAGCGTAACAAAATCTATCGAATGGCGTAAGTTTCATTTCTCACCCTCAACTTGACCTAAATTTGTAGAACCGTGCAATAAGCAATGCTCGTCGCGACTTGCCGCCGTTATTTCCGTTCTCCAGGTCCTCCGCGTCGTAGTTTCGGCCCTGATTTCAACAATTACAGTAAATACTGATATGCATTTTCCTTCGCATGTTAAAATTGTTGTTTTTGAGTTCTGTTTTTGCCGAGCAGATTGAAATGAAATCATCAATACCAGAAGCTTGTAGCCGCAGATATAGTCCATATCTTTATTGGAGCATTTCAAATTTTCTATGCATAACTTGTCATTGATGAATGAATTATTGTATATCTATATTCAGGTACCAGTGTATGCAAATGGGTAACCTTTTGTGGCCTGTCAGGACTTGCAGTTTTCTGTTTGACTTTCATATTACTGAACCAGTGGGATGGCAACCCACTGAAGCGTCGAATACTATCAATATTAGCACCAGGATGTTCGGGGGAGGTAAGCTGAACGATCTCATTTCGTTCTTTAATCTTGAAAAAACCACGTCAAACATCAGTAATGAATGCATGGTCACTGCATACCAGGTGGCTGGAAACTAAGTGCTAAAATTTTGGGGGTTGATTAAAGGGGTCTAGCTTTTTACCCTGCTGTTCGAAATAACGATCACCATTGCGGCCTTTGTGAGAAACAGGCCATTCAATAGTCGCTCTGGCGCCTGCGTTTAAGCAATCAACTATACAGCGGGGAATAGTGGGGTGTCTGATTTTAGGTGCACACGACCGCTAAAGCCAGTCATAACACATTTTCAGTTCAAAGATCACTGGACTACGTCATTGAGGAACGAAAACAGTCTACCAATGAATAAGTTAACACGCAACTCGTTAACGACTATTGTGATTTTCGAACTGGAAGCGTTATGATTCCTTCAGCAGACAATCTTCCGCGTTGTACCCCCACTTTTCTTTTAAATAAAAGATGATTTTGATGAGAAGGAATTAACCCCCCCCCCCCCCCCCCCCCATGAATTGTATTTCGACGATGTAACGTTATGCATGAAAAATGGACGCGAATAAAAAATTTCAAATTATAGTGCACGTCGCAAACGGCTGCCATGAAAAGCAAAGAAATAATTCAGGATACTTTGCAGTTTGCCCCGCAATGAACATCCTATATTTTGCAGGATACCGCTGCCGTAGAGGACATTGATACACTGAATGAAATACAGCGAACTATTGACATGGAACGAGAAATAATTCGCGACGAGATGATGGGTTACAAATATCCTGATGGAAAGTACAATGTAACTGCTACGTAAGACCATGTGGTGTTCAACAGAATTATTTTCTCTCCTATCTCGATATTTGCAATTATTCTATATCCTGTCAAGCTAGCTTAGATTCTGTATTTGTAAACAGAAATAAATTTCATATTGCAGAAAACTTGAAGACTTGGTGATCGAGGCGAATGGGAAACCGATCAGAAGTATTGTCTTATCAACATGGCGTAGTGGAAGCTCGTTTTTAGGTCGCAGTGTTAATGCACATCCCGGAGACTTTTATCACTTCGAACCACTTTTAGACTTCGATATAGTTCAAATTAGAGGCCCTCCCCTGGCCGCGAAAGCCCTGAAGAGAGTGAGGGCATTACTTAACTGCCAATATGCAGATTTAGGTAATGAGTGCCTGGTATATTGATATGTTTTTGATAAATTTTACATTCCTCAACTTTTTTTGACTCTCATTTGATTCCTAGTATGCCCTTTACGTAAGGTGAAGGTCCCGGTTCTGACCTCTTAACGATACCAGCTTAGGTCACATTTTCCTTGAAATGATGGTGCATAAGATGAAATGAATCCATATTTTCGAATCCGATTTCTCAAAAAATTCGGATTGACGATTGACAGAATCGGTCCGTTTCAGTATATTCAAATATTTTTTCGTTCACGATTGTTCAGCGGATCGCTGGAAAATTACCGAACATATTATAGACTGGGGATTACTCGAAAACACCCGGTATAGTATGTAATCAGATAATGATTAGATGTATAATTTTGCATTTCAGATGAATTTATAGAATTCGCTAAAACCACCTCCTGGGACTTCGATAACAATATGCATTTATGGAAGCAATGCCAAACCCATAGAGAAATTTGTCACGATCATCGGTTTCTCAGCGGAATGTGCAAGCTTTTTCCATTTCAGTCAATGAAGCTTGTACGTCTCAGGTTAGAAGTTGGACAAGAGCTCCTGGCAGACGAAAAGTTAGTTGAATACTCAAAGATTAAATTTCAGAAGAACCATCGTCACCGACCATTTCACACACATGGCATGAGCAGTATCTACATAAGACTCCTTCTCGCCCTATAGTACCGCATCAGCTTTTCCGTTCTATAATTGATCTCTTCGTTGGGGAGTCAACGTCATTTGCGTACGCATCTTAGCGACAAGCTGCCTGCATATTTTTCACGGATTCTGTACCAACGAGATAGAGGATCGTTGTAGTCCGCCCCTGTTCCGATTATAAGATTCACTAGCACCCCTGTCGATCGAAACAGGTAAAGAAAACTGTCGTGGTACATTTTCCGATCGACGGAATCTCCTAATCGGAACAGCTGCTGGCACCTCAGGCAATCGAATCCCCTGTCCAGTTAGTATGGAGGTCAATGATATTTTCGTAATTTCGGACGAATATTTGAGATCTGACTACAGGCCACTAATTCTCTGTGTCCTTTTCTTCAGTTCAGAATCCGCTGGATATCGTCGTGACCCAGCGGATTTGTTACAGATTTCATTACCAATCTTCCATCAAAGACCCTGTGCTAAAATTCCATGCAGGTTGCTAGCAGATATCCATCACAAAATTATTTGACAGTGTCTAAAGGAAGTTTTGAGTATATCCGTGACAATAATTATCGCTAAAAAATCTCTATCGATACTTGCGCGAAGAATTTGTCACTGAAAGGTGGATCTCCCTGAGCTCACATCACCGAGTCATTAGAATTTTTAATCTCTCTTGTAACGCTCTGATGCCCTTGACTTCATCTCATGATGATTACTGCTTTGCAGATTAGCTGTAAGGATGGTTCTGTTAGTGAGGGATCCTCGCGGAACCCTTCAATCCAGGAAACATCGCGACTGGTGCCTCCCGAATCGCGATTGCTCAGATCCAGCTTTACATTGCGCGGACTTGGTTTCAGATCATAAAATTGCATTGGAACTGCTAAAAAAATATCCTACCACATTCAGGTACGTATAATTTTTCCATACGTATTGCTTTATTTTTTGTAACAGTTCATATTACATCCCTTTCGTGAATTCAAGGAGAATATCTATTAGCCATTTCGCTAACAATTTACTACAGCATTCATCAGCCTCAAGTACAAATATCATCTAAAATCAAAAGTTTTATCTTAATTAATACAAAATTTGTAACTTCTTTCGTTCCGATGATAGGTCAACGAATTTTGCAATGCAACTCGCCACTATAAAAATGCATTATTCAAGTTTTTTTTTTTAGGACAACGGAAATACACGAAGAACTTAGTAAGAGTAATGATACAGGAGGTTTATTCGTCTTAGCTACACTTTTTACACTTTTACCAGATTTTACACTTTCCACTAGAAATTTACACTTCCTATTGGGCGGGTGTAAAAAGTGTAAGCTGAGACGAACAAACCTATGTAGTACATTTTTAGGATTAATTTCACTTTACATGAATACACCTGTGTCTATCCCACGATAATTTTCATGAAATTTTTCTCAGAGTGAAATGAGCATTAGGAGTATCAATTGACCACTGAATTGAAATGTATTCACTCTTACGCCGCCCTCGCGTAATTTTTGTCTCCAATCCACCTAGTAGGTTTGGTTCGTGTATACCGTGACATTTTGTGGATGCGGCACAGCAGGGGTACGAATCCAAAAAAGGTGCTATTTCATAGGCAGTAAGTCATGCAGTAAACTGCAGCAGCAGTTTAGTAACTTACTAGATGTTTCTAGTGAAATCACCAGAAATCTAGTGAGTTCAAAAGATCTAGTTATAAATCTAGTGATCTAAATCTAATGATTTCTAGTGAGTTTACTAAAAACATCTAGTAAGTTACCACACTGCTGCTGTAGCTTACTGCTCATAAAATAGCACCCTTCATGGGTTGGTACCCCTGCTGTTCCGCATCTGCAAAATGTCACGGTATATCTTCCAGGGTAGACAAAATTTCCATGAAATGAATGGTGATGGTACTTATAAGTCGCGCTGAAAGTCCCAGCTGGCTTGAAAAAATGAAGCGAAAATGTTATAAAATTGAAAAAACCTCACGGTTCTCAGGTAATTTGAAAACCAAAAAAGGAGATGCCAGCATCCACGTAATAGATAACTAATCGCTTGCACATCTTCTCTGCATAATGATATAAATACTTGAATACTTCCATCTCCATGTTGATAAATAATCCATATTATTCATCATAGTGTTAACTTCGGTTTTAGTGAAAATAGTGAAATTTGGCGCAAGGCTAAAGATGATGATTCGTGGAAAACGCTACTTCTTAGATTTTACCAAATAGTTGATGAAGTCTCCGATGACGTTGCCACGATTATCAAGGATAACATATCATTTCAGGATAATTCGATATGAAGATCTTGCCGCAGATCCGTATAAACAGATGGAAGAGCTTCACGAGTTTTATGGACGCCATTCTTCCCCGAAGCTGAGACAATTTCTAGACACTTATACCACAACTAACATTTTCAAAGTCGAAAATTCTGCCGGGTATACACGAAGTTTTGTAAATACGAAAACAAATCCTTTTCGCTGGCGCACGGATTTGAAATTCGAAGAAGTAGAAGAAATACAGCGAACCTGCAGCACTGCAATGAAACTCTGGGGTTATTTGCCAGCAGTGAACGCAACGCATCTGAAAGAATTTAATCCTCTAACAGACTATGTACGTTAAACTTGTAATGCACCCCATGGAATTTGATAGCAGTAAAAAAATACCCGATTTGGAAACCGAATTGACATCTGGACATCTCGACAGAGAGCTGCGACATTGTTGTGTTATCCAAGGTTACTAATAACGGTACCAATCTTTAATTACTCGAAAAGGACCGGTTCACCTATGTGAACCATATGATAAGTTTTATGTATATCAAGAAGATTACGTGTACACAATATAGTGTTTACTCTAGATGCAGTGTACGCATCTTAATTTGTTTCTTTGGTTATTATTGTTAATAAATGTAAGTGCAAGTGGAGGCATTCTTCGCGCAATATATTTTCCAAATCAGCAGGATATTGATCTACTAAATGTATGACACTTGTCGCTGTTTTATCTGCATCAGTAGTCGTCAAATTGTCTAAGATACCGAGCTTTTCATAAAGCTGTTGGTAAGCTCTACTACGACGAATTAATTCTGCATTCAAAGTTTCAAGAATGACGCTAAATACACTCAACCGAAAATGTTCTCCACCGCTTGAGGCTTTCTTCTTCTCTTGTTTCATCAGAGTGAATCACCCGTTTTTTTTTTTTTTTTTTTACGTCGTGAATCGTGTACGTAACCTTCGATTCCAGAGAACGATTTTGCCCTTCCCTCATAGCCTGAAAATCCGGTGTCTCTGAGGTCTTGCAGAAAAGAAGCAAGTGACGCGTAAAGTTGTACAACAGTGGCCAGTCAATGTGGGATTCTCGAAGTTTCTTACTTGTTGCATTGAAACGTTTTAAAATCGTATTTCAAACAGTGACTAGAACTGCCGTGTCTAAATATCCTAGCTTTTTCAAAAGTCCATCAGCTTCCCGACGAGTTTTAGGCTTTTCGTTTCTACCTTGTGCGAGGAAATTCAAAGCATCAAGTATACCAAACCATTCTTCTTCCAGAGCAAAGCATGCATCATTTCGCACCGTTTTCATTACATATCTGATAATTATAGTAAGCTGATCAACATGCGCAATATCCGGCATAGAATCAACGACAATTCCGTAATATTTGGCATTCTTGACTTCAGTTATAATTTTCTCCGGCACTTGGTCATGCATCCTGATGATAATTTCTTCGAAGATTGTTTTGGACAAATACGACGTATGACCACTTCCCGGATTTCCAAACCGTTGCAAATGTTCTGCAAGGAACAGATCAAATTCAGCAATCAGTTCTAATGATCCCAGAAAATTATCATTGTGTGGATTTCCGATTTGCTCAGCATCACCTCGGAACGACAAACCTCTAACTGCAAAGGATTTGACTACTGCAATAACGCGGCGTAAAATATACTTCCAATATAATATTTCACATAGTCAAGTTGTTGTACGAGGAGCTGGTTTACTCGTCCTCGCGCAATCCCTCTAGCTTTCAAATTACTCACAGAAGTCTTATGTGCTGAAGAATTTCCATGGCTTTCAACACGCGCCGTGGCGTTTTTCCAATCACGAAAACCCTCACCACTAAATGCATTTATTTTGTTGTCCTTGCTGAAGAGCAAACAAGGAGCACAAAAAATTGAGCCTGTGGATTCTGAGTAGGTTAACCATGATCGAGGTTCTTTCTCCCCATTTTTCATTATGCGTTTGAACAGCTCGCCAGAAAGATATCTCGTTTTATCGGTGTAAGTCACTTTAGAATTACTGAAGTTGACGTCGTAATTTCTATGTCTGACTAACATACCTACTCCTCTGAAGAAAAATACCAGAGGGACATCAAATGTGTCAATCATCATATATTACAATTTCATTCAAAGAATCTCACACAACTGATGTTACAAGTTCGTATGTGATGTTAATGCTAGCCTCCCACCCGGACATACAGATATTTGTAACATACGTAGCATGCTTTACACTATTTGCGGATATGAGTATTGCATCGACCATAAGGCTCTGCGGCATACCTCGCTGTATTTAGAAATAAATAATGTCTTAGGGTGCAACTTAAATGAAAAATCCAAACAAATTAAAAAAGTGTCTCAACAAACTATACAACGGATCACGGATCAGTGGAAACCTTGCCCGAAGCCTGCCCTTTCCCAGCGCCAACACTTTATTTGGGCCAAGGGTGGGTGGTCTCCTTGGTCTGCCAAATGTTTGACTCAGATCAACTCTGCATTCGAGACTCATTACATACTCATTACATACCAGTAATGACATACCTCACGTCGCATACCTTTCGTCGTGCGTTTCGGCCTCTTCTCGTCTTCCTGGTTTTTTTCGCAATGATGGGAAAATTTTCAGAAGTATTCTCAAAGCCCAGATGGAGTCAGATTTCCAGAAAGGGAGCGTAGGGTAGCATCGAGGATAATGAAATCGGTTCATACCATGAATTACTATTTAATGCAACTTCAACTATGATGTACTGCAGGGGTTGGCAAGGTGAGGCGAGATGAGCTCAGCCTTGAATTTCTTGGTGGTAGAAGGGTGTAAACGCATGACAAATTCGTTATGGTGAAGGATCAGATAAAAGTATGATAAGACCATCAAAGAAAGAACCGTGTCAATCCGAAACCATTTGTCTGCAAATCGAGGTTTTCAAAAGTTGAATTTTTGTCGAGTTTCCTTTTCGCGTATTCCGGAAAACTACATTGGTCGTTGAAGTTGAAATTATCCAACGGAATGAGTTATTCCCACCTGTGTGAAATACCACCGGGTGAGAATGATCAATTCCGGATGATTTCGAGGTGGAAGTATTTGTTGGTGACACAACTGCCATTATGATGGGTTCCTACGCGATGTTGATGTTGGCCTCTTACCCGGAAGTACAGGTACTACGTGGATCTTGCTACATCGCTTCTCTGCTATACTAGACTTCGCAGATCGCAAATGGATGAAGATCGTAATCGCAGCTATGGATACTTTAGAAAATGCAAGAACCTTGATGAGAAACATGATCAGGGAAAATGCAGGTTGACAGCAACCTACGACCGGTGAAAGATGTCGTTAAGTTTATTTCGGTTCAGGATTGAAGTACGCCATGATGCCAATGAAAACAGTTCTGCCGATAGTTTTCCGAAGGTACGTATTGAAGAAGGATGGCATTATACCAGTAAAAGATTTTCGATTCGAAGCAGAACTTCTTATGAGGCCTGTCGACCCTATCAAAATAAGAATTGCCAGACGAACACAAAATGCTGCAATTATTTGGGGAGGCTGAAGTTTTTCTGTATATGAAAGTTCCAATTTCATCCCTTCACATGTATATTTTAGTATATCAATTTTATGTGGCAATTAATCATTTTTCGCAACTTGTATACGTAATCAATAAGTTCATAACACGATGTATCATAGCTCCATTTCAAATTGTGAATCTTGAATAAAGGCATATGCTCAATTTTCTTTGCCTCCAACATATTAGAAAAGCTGTGATACCGGAATGATCATTTCGGCAGAAGTCAATGCATGCATGGTTCAAATCTTACCTCTGAAACCCCCTCTTTAATATTAGTCACTGTAATGATAGAATCCCATGGTAAAATTTATTTCACTTGCTCCCACAGGAGCATCATCGAAATTTGAATGTGACCGAATTAAGGACCACTCTATTAGGTATATCATACAAAAATATTATTATTCTAGTGCGCTAATTAAATTTCATTCAAAAATTAATATTTGATGATATAATGGTAAAAGTTCAGTTTTCTTGGCACCAAACTGAAAATTTGCCAAAATTCGATCGTGATTTATCCGATACCCATATCGCTTGAATTTATAAAATCCCACGAATGGACGCAATGCTGTAAAAATGTGCATTGATAAAAATATTTATCGATTTCGAATTTTGAAACTCATTTTCTTTCCTATAACCTTTATGGCCATCAACTCAATCTTACGATTTAGAAATCTTTTGAAGAATTGGGGCCAAGGGTGGGTGCTCGCCTTGAGATATACCGAATACCTGAAGCCTGCAGAGCTGCATTTACGATTATGCTGATAGCAGTAATGCAATACCTTGCGTCCGTCCGTGTTGTAGCTCAGCCTTTTACCGTTTTCCTTCTTTTTTTTTCGTGCTAATGTGAGAAAAATGAGACATATTGTCGAAGGTCAGATGCGCTCAGAAAGCGTTAAGCGCTGGCCGATATCGGCGGATGTAATAAAGTTGTTTCGAGCCAAACATGCCCAAATACTTACGTGTGACACATATGTTAAGCTGAGTAATAGTATATGGGCCATTTCGTACCAACTCTTACTTTTTCTTGTTCAATAGTCACCAATTGAAGTAGCTTTCATCTTTTCTTTTTTCTTCTTTTATTTTATCATTCTTATCTCCATCCATATTCGGCCTATGAATTTTTCGAAAATCTCGCTCGTCGATAGTTCAAACGCATATTACTCTGAAGAAACTCATTACATCGACTGAGAATACTTGCATCGATCTTCTCCTCTCGACACGAACTTTTATTGACAGTCATCAAATTCTAATTTCAATGTTGCTTTTTCCATTTCGAATTAGGAAACAATTTTTTTCATTCTGGGTGCGCAGAAGGCCATAGCTCAAAAAATGGATTGACTTGATTTTTTTGACTCTGCAATATTTGAACTATTATAGAGGAAATCTTTCCGTGTGTAATTGGGCTGGAGATTTTTTTTTTTTTTTTTGTTTGTTTTTTTATCCATTAATAGCACACGCAATTTTGTTTCTGAACGGACCTGTTGCAAATGAACTCCTCAATTGCTCTCCTCGATATGAAATTTATGTGGATTGGCCGGGTTTGGACCAGGTTCTTTCACGTGATTCTTACGATATAAAACGATTCACCGTCATCTAGCGGGACCAAGGTGAGCCAGGGCTTGGTTCTGAGTTTCTTGTTTGCAGAACAGTGTATAAGTATGATAAATCTGGCTGGTACCCATTAGTTACCCTGCAGAGGCGATCATTTAGTGTTACTTCTTCTTCTTGTAGAAAAGGATCAGATAAGTACGATAAAACTAGCAAGGAGAGGGTCCCAATCTTTCAACCCAGTTTAAATTGATATATTTTTCGAAATATAGTTCCAAGTCATCAAATACGATTCCCCAAAGTTCATTCGAGTTGATATGTTTTTTTTTTTTTTTTTTTTTTTCTTTTCGAGTTCCAACCACTGCATCTCTATAACGTCTGAACGAATGAAAAAATTTGTACAAATCTGCGCATAATTGAACGAATTTGTTGTTGCAATATGCTTTTTCGCGTATTTTGGTAAACTATATTGAACGTTAAAACTCAAAACGGTTTGATATTATATAGTGTTCAGATTGATACCGGTCTACTTTCGGACACAATTTTTATCGTATTACAGATTATGGAACACTTCACGGTAGCTTTTTGTGTTACTGCGTGCCTCGTAATCTTCATGATATTCTGCATTATACTAAGGCTTAGGCGACGACGACACCTTTACGAAAAGGCTTCCAAATTTCCAGGACCACCGACCCTACCGATTATAGGCAATGCTCATCTCTTTACCGGAAACTCGGAAGGTACGAGTCACTCTTTGAAGCACATCGCGTTTTAGGCGGCAAATGAAATCGTCAAGCTATCCATATTTCATAACGATTTCAGATATTTTGAATAGAGTTGTCCAACTGAGCAAATTGTATCCCACACCCTATCGGCTCTGGATTGGTAACTATTTAATATTTGTCGTCAATACTCCTGAGCAATTGAAGGTGAGATAGTCATATTGTGAGTCAAAACTGTATCGAACTTTTGCTAACAAATGAATTCCTCATCTCAGGTCGTACTTCTCAGTCCGAAGACCATTAACAAGGGCGATTTGTTCGACATGGTACGACCGTGGCTAGGCACAGGATTACTTACGGCTTCTGGTAAGTTATCGTAACTATACATAATACAGTACTCGTCAATTGAAGTGGGGCACGGTATTTTTCGCGTATTATTGCGAAGATTTAACTGATTTCGAAAAACCAAAAAATCACATTCTAGGAAATTTAATAATATTTCGAATGAGACCAGTTTTATACCGATCGATTGAGAATTGGCCGATTGCCAGAGGACTTCGTAAATTGGTGATAATCGGGGTTTCGCGAACGACCCGTAAAATGATAGTGGATGTTATCGCACCGCTCGTACCTCATACCAATTGAAAGGGCATCTCTTAACGTGCAAAAATCACTCTCTATGTGTCGCAGTCAGATAACTCGTTGAGGGGTTATGCGTCCAGGTAGTTAGAATCGTTTATCGGCGATAACTCTAGAACGCTTCGCTCGATTCCACTAAAATTTGTTGTGGAGTCATATTTTATTACGCCTTCAGAACTCACCTTAGTGTTATTGCGATAATCACCCACGCAGACGAGATCCAGGTACTTTCTGAGCGCGAAGTTTCGTGTATCGACATTTTTCGCATTGAAAGACTTTGAATTAAGGGCTAGGAAGGAGAAGTTTCAACGATTATAAGGCGTGGTCATTCAATATCGGGAATGGCCCCCATCGACAGCGGTTCGTTGTTGAAAAACATCGTAATCGTAAACTTCGTAGTTTTCGTCGTCCATGTTGTCCGCATCGTAGTTATAAATTAAACTATGAACTGTTAATCTATTTTCCACAGCAACGAAATGGCGAGTACATCGGAAGCTTATCCAGCCCACTTTTAGTTCAACGATCCTTAACTCTTTTGTTGAAATATTTGCTGCCCGATCACTGACACTGGTTAAAGGAATGGAACGGAATTTGGATGGACCGGAATTCGATATTTATAACTACACATCGCAGTACACGTTGTACACCATCTGCGGTAAGTCGGCTACAGGATGCCCGCACCATCTTAATAGATTGAGTTGTGATTCGATCTTTGTTTCACTGCAGCATTCATTTCTGACTTCAGATACTACTATGGGTGTGCAATTAGAGACACAGGCGAGCGGCGGCGGAAGCTACGCAAATATACTAGAGAAGTGAGTCAATGAAATTATATGAACTTTCCAATTCAATTAAATCGACTTCATTGTATATTATAAAATTTCTCTGGCAAAACTTATTAAATTTTGGAAGAGTATGTGGGGTAGTAATTATGAGCTGTCCAAATTGCACGCGACCCACTTTCGATGACCGGATCAAGTCCAAGATACGATTGATTTGTTTTTTCCTGGATTGGAGGCTTATTACTGGTTTGGCAGTTTCCAACGAATAAAATATTTGGGATCACTTTATTTCGCAATCATTTTTACAGGGTGATCGCTAGTGTATGCAGAAGAGGCGTCAGTCCCTGGCTGCACCCAGATTTCATTTTCCGGCGTACTCAAATTGGCAAAGACCAAAATAAAAACATCAAATTTTTGCATTCCTTTACTGACAATGTGAGTATGAAAGTATACGTGTTTCTGTTGTACCTTTGGTTGACAACTGAAGGATTACATCCTCAAAATCGCAACTTAAATAATTGATGTAGTTGAGAAAATAGACGAAAAATATTATATCTTCTTAATGATTTCTGCTGCATTACTCCAGGTGATAAAAGCCAAGCACAAAAAGCTTCGTCAACAGAGCCGTGAATCAGGTTTGATTGATGACGAAGAAGATACTGGTAAGTATTGCCCCAATCTAGGCCTACATGTGGTATATTTTTACAAAATACAAGCAATTAATTATACTTATAGGATATTGAATGCACAGCTTAGACCTTATTAATTTAATGTATTAATTAGCGGTAATATTTTTTACAATTATTTATACGCATCTTAGGCGGTCGGATCCCTCAGAAAAAGATATTCTTAGATCATTTACTAGAGGTATCTGGTCGTGACAACAAGATATTGTCAGATGAAGCACTTCGTGAAGAAGTTGACACGATAATGGTCGCTGTAAGTGATACATGTTCAACATATTATTGATGTGTACCTGAATCTACACACTGTCATTATCTCATGATCAAGTATTATATGCTTATTGAAAATTCGCCATTCAGCATTTATAAAACATTCTATCGTTGTAATTGGCCAACAGCAACAACCTAATCATCATATTTTACATTCAGGGATCTGACACAACCGCAATAATAAGTTCTTACGTGATGTTGATGCTGGCGTCTCATCCGGAAGTACAGGTACATGTTATAATTCACGTGACAGTTCTGCCTCAGACATTATGCGGTATTAATGAGTACAGAATTGCTCATAAGGCATTACGATTAGCTTTACTTGTCCTTAATATTGAAACAGGAAAAGATTTACCAGGAGTTATGTGACATTTATCAAGATTACGATACCGAGGAGGTACGTGTCACTCCTGAAGATTTGACACGCATGACATACATGGAAAGAGCAATTAAAGAAACTATGCGGTTATTCCCGATCACGCCTTTCCTCATGCGAACTGTTTCGGAGGATTTGGATATGGGTTAGCAAAATTTTTTTGTATCATTCATACGATTTTATTTTTTCACCAATATACTAATGCGAATTATATAGACAAACTAATGCTATGAGGTGACAGCGTTCGTGATATTTTGCAGCTGGTATCTCTCTAGATTGTTTATGAAGTAAAAATGAACCCCTCAACAGCGAAAGCGCATTCTTTCTTCGAATGGAATTGAAAGTGGCACGATTGTGACTGAAAAAAATTCAGAGAGTACTTTCGAGTACCTACACTGTCCCAATATTTAGTAATTTACTGATGTGCATACTTATATGGCAGTTATTATCTTTACAGGTGATCGTACCCTTCCAGCAGGAAGCTTAGTCATTCTTTCACTTGTAGAAATCCATAGAAATGGGGATGTCTGGCCAGACCCGCTGAAGTTTGATCCAGATAGATTTTTACCCGAAGAAGTGAAAAAACGAGACTCGTATACGTACTTACCATTCAGTGGTGGCCCAAGGATTTGCATAGGTACGTTACTTCAGTATCAATGAAAATTTCGAGTGTGTGTCAATTGTGGCCCAAGGTTTTCATTGCTCATTTCATCTTCAGGTATGAAGTACGCCATGATGTCGATGAAGACACTCTTAGCAACGATTCTCCAAAAATACATTCTGAAGAAGGACGATATTATGCCACCGAAAGATCTTAGAATCAAATGGGAATTTCTACTGCGACCTGTCGATACGATCACACTAAGAATCGAAAGAAGATCACAAAATTTATCGTCCACTTGAAACAACTTCAATTTTTCTAGTATCCGAACAAATACTCATTCCGTATCCTCATACTTACTAATGACACATAACGAGAAAAATCAGTTCAATAATGAACGTATCAATAAATCCATAATACGAAGTATCATCGCTTATTTTTAACTTGTGAATCTCCATTAAAGATAACATCAGGAAAATGTCGTGTTTTTTTTTTATCATTCCAGCACAATTGAGAAAACTTGTTCACGAATCAATACTAAGATAAGCTAAGAATTAAAGGAACTATTTGCCATACCAGCAATTGACTGCGATTGAGTGACTAAAGATTTAATTTCAAATCCTGCATCCCTTCCCAGAAAAAAATTTTCAGCGAATTTTGGATAGCAAATCCAAGCGTGCAAGACTGGGTTCGATTATAAACATTTATATGACAGATGACCATCACCCTCAATTGATCCTATACAGAAAATAAAAAGAATAGAACACACATAGCTGCATACTTTTTGGAAATTTGATTGAAAACTTCTTTCCAAGTGACAGAACACAATTTACATTCATTGTTTGCGATTTTTTTTTTTTCTCACCATTCGACACTTACGGCAGTGAAAAACGCCTTTCTATCTCCGTTCATGAACAATAGCATCTGAAAATTATACGAAGGACAAAAAATTCTTGGATCACATATTTCCTGGAAAGCCAATCGACCCATCTTCAACCCTCAAAAATCCACCATCATCGGTAAATTCAAGTCCTGAATTGAAAGAAGATAATAAAGGACTCTTATCACCGAAATCAGAATGTCTAAGAGACCATAAGTCGAAATTAAAACCAAATCGCATCCTCAACACCAATTGCCATCCTGATTCGAATGAAAATGATTATTCTATCGAGTTTTAAGATTGAATTCGTGAGTTGATATTATTTCATATACCCTTGAGGTCATCAGGATCGTAAGATTTGAAAATTACGTGCTAAATTGGGGCCAAGGGTGGCACGTCACCTTGGACTGCCGAATGTTTGGAGCCGGCGCTGCATGTGCAGCTTTACTTATACAATTAAACAAGATATCTCGCGTTCTTGCGTCATGTAGGTATAGCCTTTTCCTGTTCTTCATTCCGATGAGAGGCAGGGAAATATTGCCATATTCTCAAAGGCCACTCAGATCGATAGTAATTATGTCATACCTTTCGAGCCATACATATACATGCTATCATTAAATGTAACGTGATTTACCTAACATGCCAAATACTCTCACCCAGCACATACGTTTTATCGTTATTAAGGTCCAGTTATGCTGGAGATTAAACGCTGGTCTTCTCCAAACGAGAATTACGTTGAGTGTGCTTAACAAATAATACCTGACTTTCTTGTGATAACTTATTGTTTAAACTCAATGAGTAAATATGATATTTACAATCCATTAGATTCCACAAAGAATCATATTTCTGTAAAGACGAACGAAGCAGATGAGCCCTGTCTTAGATCTCGATATGAAAATCAAACCAGTTAGTGTGCGCATGTTTCAACTGCATTCATTGACGTGAATACGTGACAGTTACAGTACAAGAAATTATTGACATCATCTAGTAGAAGCAAGCCAGCGTGAGCTGAGATCTACAGAATTTTTTATTTTGACTACGTGGTACGCTTAGCGTGTTTGATTCTGACCGGTATGAAGTTGGCACCACAGTATTCTGTCTCCTTCTATCCTTCCTGGTGACATAGAGAATAAAAGAGACAGAAGACTGTGGGGCCAACTTCATACCGGTCAGAATCAAACACGCTTGGCGTACATAGGTATAGGTAGGAAAAATCTATCTAGTCCTAATGTAATTACGCGGAGGTCATATCAATGAGAATCCTCATATTCTCGAAGAACCCAACATTAATTCTGTTAATTATTCGTCGCGAGGTCTGGAACACCCTGTATATAGGTGTTTGTCATTCCGTGTAGAATACTGCTTCCACAGACATCTTCGTGTCGATGATGCGCAGGCTCTGATAATAGTTGAAATAACTGACGCGCCCACATTCTGCGGTGTGAAAGAAAATAATTTCATTTCTTTGAATTTTACGTGCCAGCTCGAACTCATTCAATTTAAGCGAAGCAAAAGTGAACTTCCCATCTGTCTGTGCTATTGAAAAAGATTTGGCAATTTCTGTAATTACACAGAGTTGATTAATAAATTGACGATTCGAGAGAGTAGACGTAGGCCAACGCAACTTTCGTATACTCGCTCGTATCATAAAAGAAAAAGCATTTCATTCGGTTATTTAAGTATGCAGGTAATATTGCATTGCATTTTTCGTCATCGAATTCATAAAAAATGCTACACGGACAGGGTGGCAAATAAGAGCGGCCATTGCGCATGGAGCGGTTTCCAGCCGTTGACAATCGCGAAAATTACCACAAAATCGTAGATTACAACTGGCCCATTCATCGTTGCCGAAAACAAATATGTTTTTTGGATGGTTGTCTTCGGAATTCCGTATAGAATCGGGCTACGACGGCCGATTTTGCACTTTTGATGCGTAGGCTGTGATATAAGTCGAAATAAATGGTACGCCCACACTTTTCGATAAAAAAAAAAAAAAATCCCGATTTCATCCGATAAAACGTACCAGTTCGAACTCATTACTCGTCCAACATCGGCTCCCGAAAGGACAATTCGATTCATGGCTCCGTTTCGAAGATATTCGCGAAAGAAGACAGGCCGATAAAAATCGAGTATACCCTCCCCTTAATCGGCGCTGTCTACATAATCTGCTTTCGTATAAATACACATGTTTCAAATGACCTTTCTACATTATCTACGTTTCACTTACCGACTCACTGTCAGTGTTGTGAAATAACGCAGAGAGCACCACGTGGCACTTGACTATCGGCACTACTATGAATTTAGAAACTCGATTACCAGATGGTGGCGACATCGGTGAGTCAGATAATCTAACTACGCAGAGTAAACAGGGAGCTGCATGGTTCTGACCAAGCGATGAGTTGGGACCAATCAGAGTTAACCACGCATTTGAACTGCGCGAAACAACCACAAGCTCAAAAATGGCTGCGAAAAAGACAGTTCTAAAGCACCAGAGTTTGTTACATTTAACTATTTTATCCGTTATTCTTCTTTACACGTGCCTCGTCGATGGTAAATATTAAAACCCCAATAACTAATCTTTCATTCAACATAATACAAGCAATAAAGCTTCGTTTCGACTAGTCTATAGGTGAAAAACAAGAATAAGGAGGTTCTATAGCCTTCAATTCGATTTAACATCATACCTAAATACTATATCATTTAATTTCTCATCCACTAAGAATCTAGTCTATCATATCGTTGTTATCGCACGAATTAACTCGACCCAAGTTACAGTATTCACAGTTTAGCGTAACCTAACCCTAATCCAACCCTAACCTCTCCGGACAATAGCGTTTCGTAAAAGGCAGTAGAAATCAATTTATTTCGGCTATAAAATATCATCTATTCGTTTACTTTATTAGCTAAGGGCACAAAATACGTGACATGTGGCTCCGTTTTGAAGCTATTAAATGTCGGTTCAAACGTCAGACTGCATTCTCACAGTATCAAGTATGGGACTGGTAGTGGTCAGCAGTCTGTAACGGCGACGGAAATTCAAGAGGATGGTAACTCACATTGGCTTATCAAAGCCGAAACGGGAAAGGAATGCACGCGGGGGTAACGGTCCCATCTTTATCCCATCAATAGATGGCTAACATCAATTCTGACATAATTTACCCCGTTGAATTCAGGAAACCAATAAAATGTGGGGATGTAATAAGACTGGAGCACTTGGCGACTAAGAAAAACCTCCATTCCCATCACTTCAGTTCTCCTCTTAGTGGTAATCAGGAAATTTCTGCATACGGTGACGAAAGAGGTGATGGAGACACGGGAGATGACTGGGTGGTTGTTTGTCATGATGATTTCTGGGACAGGGAAGAAGTCATAATGCTAAAGCACATCGATACGGGCGTGTAAGTTGGGTTCGATTTGAGAAAAGCAAGAGGATTGAAGATAAAACTGTATATAATGATCTGAACGTCTTACTTTTAGGTATTTATCAAGCAGCGAGAGAACTTACGGCAACCCAATCAATGGACAAGTTGAAGTCGTCGGTATGTATACACCGATGGGCGATAATTCAAACTGGAAGTCGATGGAAGGGCTCTTTATACATCCGAGCGACTTCAAGGCTCAACATTCGTATCAACACACAGAACTTTAGACTAAATTAAACAATTTTTTGCGGTGATAATAAGTGTAAAGAGAATTGGTGAGGTTTGGACTATTGCGATTTCCGTTGTTATATCAAGTAGGTCACAACGCTTGTCAGTTATTGGATTTATAAGATGATGAGGATTGAATTTATTGCGTTTCTTCTGTTTTCTTTTTTACTCTTATTCATTTCTGACGGCGATAACACACAGCCGAGAATTGTGACCGGAAGTATATTCAATATTGTACATATTATGTAGGCAGTATATTTATTTTCTAATGCAGTAATAAACCAAAAAACAACTCAAGACTTTAATTTTGCATTGTAAATATCCGACGTAATTCCTGTCTACTATCCACAGCTGCCAATGATCGGAGTATACTATATTACTTGGGAGTGAATGATACTGGCGATTGTGATTGAGAATGAAAATACTCAGATATTTTCGAATCGTTCATTCCGAAATCTTTACCCAGATTTCAGTTCCGATCTAGTTTTTCTGGTTTATCGGGTTGATGATTGTTACTTCAACGCCATTTTCTCGAGCCAATAATGCCAAATGCGCGAAATACTGCCTACAGCAGTAGTACTGACTTTTTCCAAGTGATGAATGAGTATTTGGATGAATAAATATTGTCAATTCTTAGATGAAAAAATAAAATATATTCACATTATTGAGCCATACAGTTAGTTATTAGTGATAGCATTTCATAGATGGAATGAAGACAGTGTGAAAATTCACGAGATCAAATTTCCTTCCACATATAATATTGTTGGGGTAGAGATTTGGACCCTAAGAGACTGTTAATGGGAAAAAAAATATTCCAGAGACCGTAGCTCCCGAATATCTCAGCAAGATCGTGTTCTTTAGTAGTATGAGGATAGTACCTCTGTCTTCCAGTTAAACAAGCGTAAAATTTCCACAATCCATACACCAAGCAGATACAGGAGACTGAGAATAAGGCGTCAAAAAGGGTGACCATAACTATACAAGACTCTTGACCAGAGTAAAAAAACCGTACCAAAGCAACGGGGAATGAAAAGTTCAAAACTATATCAAAGGCGGTTGATTTATCGCCTAAAAAGTGATCTAAATGATCGTACAAATACGGGGCTATGATGGTAAGGGAATAGATTGAGGCAAGGGAAGTATAGACGCAAATCAAAATGAAGTTTCCCATATTTTGACGCAGTATACAACCGCCTATGAAGAAGCAATGATGATCTCGATGGTGGAAACACTTTTTGCAAATTCCGCAGTGTCGAGAAGGTCGGCGATTGTACATCTCGCATTTTTCGCAATACCATAATTTTTCATTTACAGTTGTCGCGAGGCGATCGTTGACGAACGAACCGCGGACCGTGGACGAACGATTGTTCATTTGAATCCTTAGATCGTAGTGGTCGTTTTTTGTCAATTTATATTGGTCGTCGTTAGCGATTGCGATCGTAACGGCCGCGCGGCTAATTCTGTTTATTGAAAACCAGTTGAGATAAACCTGTACGCAAAAGTATACAAAAACAGGCGATATTCGATTGTCGTTTAAAACTGTGGTCGTAGCTACTGTTATCAAACTGAATAACAGACTCATTAGTGGACATAGTTTGATAGCTCCTAGACAGAATCTGTTCATTTCGTTGTTCAAATATTTGAATGGTGTTCCTAGACTCCCGCGATTTATAAGGCTTCCGTAACGGACGCAGGGTTGTCAACTGCTACGGCGCCATATTGGATTTCTGAAAAGCCAACACGATTTTCGTTTAGAAAATAGGCCGTATTTATTAAAACAAATGATGATTCATCGGCGTAAATATTACCTCTAACAATATCGGAAATGAGTTTACCTGTTGCCGAGGGAAAAAACAACGAGACTGAAGTCAACTTGTCAGGTACGAGAGGGACTATGACACTAGAACGTCAGACAACCAGGCAGCCTCTAATACGATCACACGAAATTTATTCCGTTCTGTGGTCATTCACGTATTTCCACCGCTCGTTAAGAAAATAAATAAAACCATACCTATATAGGCATTGCAATAAGAGAGCACGTGCCAATTATCGTTATATTATTATTTGCCATTCTCTATTATCAATGAAACTATATATATTACATTAAACTATATGAAAAAACTTCTATAAAATTCAACTAGAATTCATATAATATTACATCATGTATTATTTCATTCACCTATCTAGTACAACTAGCTTGATAAGAGAGGCCGATAATCGACTATAACTGAAAATGAATGATGATTTGTAAATTTTTCCGTTGGCAATTCCTCACGAAAATAACCGATAAACGGATAAATAGAATCGTTCAACATCTTATTTTGGATCTCGTGATTTCACTGATCAGATATAAGAATAATGACATTATTCAAAGTCTACTTGATCCCAACTGCCACATTATGTGTATCATGATTCATTTATTTACAGCTTGCAGTGTTTGCGGACAACAACATGATACGACTACGTGTCCTTTCTTGCTGGATCTCCAGCACGTAAGAATATCCTTCAAATTTTTTTATTTATGATTCGATGTTCATGATTAGATGAAATAATGACAAAATTATGATAATTAAGTTCTAAGCATTGAGAAGAGGGAGAATCTTTAAACCAGTATGATTATCTACTGCGTTTAAATTCGTCCAGAGGATTCATCTGCACATTTATCAGTTTTGTATATCAAATTTCTTTAATCTTTTTCTTTTCCCAAGATCAAAGATGTTCCAGTTTTGTCGAGAGCGAGACAAACGATACCCAAGAATCTTGAGGTGACCAAAATGGCCGATGGATCAACGACCGTTATATCAAAAATTGAATTACCCAGAGGTACAACATTCGGACCGCTTTACGCCAAGAGAATATGGACTATGAATCCACTGACTCATTTCCCGATCAGAGTATTCGGGAATTCTGCCTCTGAAACATACCACTTAGATTATTCAAACGAGAATAACTCCAACTGGATGTGCTTCATTGAGCCGGCTTCAAATGCTAAAGAACAAAACTTGATATGCTATCAGGTGTGCCTCTCGATTATGAGGCTGAAAAACTATCCATTTATTCATCTATAACTGTATTTGAGCAACACTCACCCTAGAGTGTCTCAATAAATACTTAAGCTGTGTAAAAAATAGATCATCTAATAATTAGAGTATCACATGTTGTTAGGTCAAACAAGACATTTTCTACACTGCTATGCGGACTATAGCGATAGGAGAGGAGCTGAGGGTCTGGTACGCACCGTACTACGCTTTAAAGATGAAGATGCCGTTGTTTAACGTCGACTTCGCTAACGTTAGCGCGACAATTCCTGAGCCAGAGATACAGCAGATAATAAAAACTGAGTCAAGCAAAGATCAAATGGGATTACTGAGTGGGTAGAGACTTCTTTGATCAGAGTATCGAGGGGTGAGAAAAGAGGATACCACTAATTGCGTACTTCTTCTCATCAGACAAAGATGTAGCTCAGGAACTGGCCGAAAAATTACCTGCGCAACATTTGGGAGCGAGAGACGACAAGGCGACTTGGAACTGCAGAATCTGTTCGACTGTTATCTGCTCTGTAGTTGCATACGCCAAGCATTTGATGGAGCATTACAAGCCGTTGATCGGCGTTTACTGCAATATATGCAACAAGAAATGCAATAATGTTACGGTAGCCGATAAATTTTGAAAGAAATATAATCCAGGGTGTGGAAAATCCGTTTAATAATAACGTTGTTTGTACAAATAGGCTCTGGAAAGACACAAGAATTCCAAGCACCCGGAAGAGTCGTCGAACGACAGTGTAGTCGGTATACCGACGTCAGAAAGCCAACAGCAACAAAATGCTCAAGTGAATATAAGGCTTGAAAAACTTGTGATCATTTCTGTATATGAGACATTACACGCAACTTTGGCCAACCAAAATCCGGCGTATGAAGCACTTTGAGCCTTAATAGCAGGCCAGAATATTGGATTTCGGGTGGCTAAAATCGCAAGGAACGTCTCTTATACATAATTTGAAATGTACAACTGTTTAATGATTTTAGACCGTATTCCTGAACATAAGTGATTCCGAAGGTCAGACATCGGACGCTATGAAAGATATATTGGAAAAATTTAAGGCAGGAAAAGCTATAACAGAGAGTAGTTTGTTGTCTACATCTTCGGTTAATGATAAAGAAAATCACTCTGAACTTCCGATTTTGGATACAAATTCCCTAAACGTAAACGATCTGCTTCAGAACAACAGTTCGTTGATAGAAAATTCCTCCCTTAAATCAATACTGGACAACCAATGTCTCAACATGAACTTGGGGCTTAGTGCAATGACCGATTCTATGCTATCTGAAAATATCTCAGCTACTGATTCCGTCAAATTCAATGTCGAAGAGCTCGCCTCAGAACTACTCGACATCGTACCCGACGTTGATAACATTAATAAAAGAATCGACAACCTAGAATGCGATATTTGTGACAAAAAATTTGACAAAGTTGACTACCTTTATCGTCATTTGCGAAAACATACCGGGGAGTTCATTTGCCCGTCTTGTCTAGCGGTAAGTGAATTAAGAATGAATTTACCAAAGCTTGAATTCTGTAATACTAACAAAGCAAGTTTGTATCTCAAACGTCAGGTATTTGCGAGGAAAGAAAACTTGCTATCGCACAATTGTTTCTCACAAAAATTGGACTACCATTATGAATGTCCTTATTGCCAGAAGCCTTTCATATTGAAAAAGTACTTAAGAAGGCATATGGTGAAGCATACAGGTGAGCATATGCTCTGCTGTTCATAAAATAGCGACTTCTCTAATTGCCTTTTGCATTAAAAACAGCGTTTCACTGAGTTTTATTCTCAATATACAGAATGGAATAACTGCAAGTGGTGCCATGCTCCGTTCTCATCCCCGTCCGAGCTAGAAGCTCACAAATGTTCAAAGCCAAGACACGAGTGTTTGCAATGCAACAAGCGGTTTGTTCACAGAGCTCATCTGAACCGGCACTTAAAATTGCACGATAATCCTAAGCCGACTGTTAAGAGGGTGAGAAAAAAGCAGCCGGATAAACCGGTGATATGCGAAAAGTGTGGAGATGTTTTCAAAAGTCCTTACAGCTTGAAGCAGCACCTTAGTTTGCACGGTAATCACCTCGACAATAGATTTAGGGTAATGATTGGGAGCGTTTATCTCTCTGTTTCCATCTCTTTATCGCAGGAGAGAGAGCTTTCGAGTGCGATATTTGCCAGAGGAGATTCCACCGCATCGGAGTACTGAAAGAGCACAAAGCTATACATCAAGCTGCTCAGATACCCTGCACTATTTGCGGGAAGAAATTGAAGAGCAAAAAGGCTCTGGATATTCACATGCTTTTGCATGGAAATAAGAAACACCAGTGCGATAAATGCGAGAAAGTAAGTTGGGATGAAGGCGATGGAAATTGTTGTTGGAATGAAATTCTTGTCCCTTTGTTTCGTCTCCTTAATCACATGTCCAATTGATAAATGTGATCGAGCATAAGAATCAGATAGTATAATATTTATTTACAGAGTTTCTTCCAAAAATGTAACTACCTAAAACACTACAATCAAGTCCACGGCGATAAAAACACATACAAATGCGAGCAATGTACCTCCCAGTTCACAAATAAGTCTAGCTTCGACAAGCACGTTGAAAACCACACAAAACCTGCTCAATTCATGTGCGCTTCTTGCCCCAAATCATTTCACAAGGTGAGAGAGGTCTTCAACTTTGCTGCATTCAATACGTACAATTCCAGAGTCTATTTAGCTCATACTTTCCCACTGTTATCAGGAATATCAGTTAAAACGTCACACGCAGTCCAGCCACAGTGGAATAGTCTACAGGTGTCCATACTGCCAAATGGCTGGACGTCACAGACACAGTATGCGGCGACATTTCGAAAGGCAGCACAGTGTGCTCAGAGAGGACTGGGACAAGCCGGGATTCGTTAATCAGTTAGCAGAGAAGGCTCCGACGGTGCCAATCGATCCTGGCCAGCAAACAGAGTCCGACAAGTTTGTCCAAGTCAGCTATGAGGACATGAATACCAAGGATTTCGGGGACACGGACAATGCCCAAGGTATTAGAGTCCGGTTTGGGTTTAGAATGAAAGAAGACCCTGAGCCTTGAGACTTTGCTCTTCATTTTAGACGGTGCAATGCTTTTGTCCGTTACCGGGATGGACGAGAACGGATTTCTGCAAGCACCTCAAGCTGACGCCGTTGACCAGCTAAATGCGG
The DNA here is from genome assembly GCA_963978835.1 of Tenthredo scrophulariae. Taxonomy (NCBI): domain Eukaryota; kingdom Metazoa; phylum Arthropoda; class Insecta; order Hymenoptera; family Tenthredinidae; genus Tenthredo; species Tenthredo scrophulariae. Next base: position 32,007,443 of record OZ022227.1, read on the forward strand.
GAGAAGTTAACTGCAACTCGTTGAACGGTAGGTAGATTTTATAATCGTCAAAGAATTCTGGGGTTTCAGATGTTGATAACAACTCGCTGATTTCAGGGCATGAAATTCTGCTCCAAGTAGCAGGCATAGAGCAAGCGTCGATGGGAAACGCAGATTTGTCTTTAACGGAGGTACCACAGCTCAGTATAAGCGAGTCCGATGCTAGACTGGCTGAATCTGTCCTAGGAAATGCTTACATATTTGGTGAAGACGGAGGAGACATCATGTTTTATGTCTTGGACAACGCGCCAATCATTTCAGAATACTAGATCAGGATGAAAAGTTTTCTCGCATTTTTTAAACAGTCTTTATTCTGTAATGACTGTTATCAATAGTTATTGTTAAAATATTTGATAAAGCGGAAGCCGATTTCTTTTCTTCACTTCTGAATAATATTCGCATGACGAACCTCCACTGGCATAGGGACGTGTTACTCTGTGATATTAGAGATGTATAATACTTTTAACTTTTAATGCAAAAAAGGTTTGAGTTTTTTTTTTTTTCTTTTTTCTTTCTTTGCCAGAGCCATGCTTAACTGTTTTCTGATATTACCTATAATTCTACGTTGCACTCGTAAAAGCTCAGGTTTTATATTACAATATAGTAAATATATTATATGTTTCAGTTTCATGTGCATATTAGGATGTTAAAAAATGCGTAAGACTGATGTTACTGTGATACATGTTGTTGAAAAGTACATGTAGATAAAGATAAAGAGAAATAAGACGTGAAGAAAGATAAAAAGATAGATTATAAATGAATATAAACCACAAACAATTATTATTATGTATCGAGAATTTAATATGTATATGGCACGTTAAAAGTATCGTTAAATAAACTCGGTGTAGTTAACAAATTATTAATACAGAGAAAGATAATGAAATTTTTACACTTTAGTTTGAATTAACTATAAATATGTAACAAGATATTATATATTATACAGTTTCTCCGTATGTGGCCGTGTCGTTTATTATAATACTATAGTATGTATGTATAATCGGTCATGTATCGTCAAGTGTCCTTTTTAAATCTATATATCTATAGCTAAAATCTAATTACTATATTACTACATAAATTTATAACACGATCTCTAATAGAACCGAAATTAATAAACTGTTATACATTTGATCGTCGATTAAAATCACGGTTGATGGTAATATATATACCCGTATATATTAGTTACGAAACAGCGTATAGAATGGAGTAGAATAGAATAGAATAGAATAGAATAGAATAGAATAGAATACAGCACACGGACCTTTTTGATTAAATTCAACCGAAATTATACTCTTTCTACAATAGTTATAGCTACAATACACATGTACCAATTATTAGGGATATAAATACAGTGTATGAATAACGAATATTGTTTTTTTTTTTTTCCCCTTCAAAATTTCGTTATACAAAAATTCTAAAATAATATGTAATCGGCATTTAAAATGCTTCTTTTTCTACGAGGATCCCGACCCATAAATCTAATGCTGAGCCTTATGGGTTGAGATCCCAATTGAAAATATTATTCATCGCATTCAAGTTTTAGAAAAACTTCATGTATATCCTTTAAAGGTATATATTTTTCTATCGGTTGACGATCAGCTAATTTTATTAAATACACATTTTCTTTCATGCACAACCGACGAAGCAAAGCCGTGATTTGAAAGAACTTTTAATCTTTGGTCTGTATCCCTCAATCCGAGGGATGCACCAGGTCTTGTCAAGACTCTAGACCGATCCTCTAGTCTTTATTATTCCATATTAATCTAAAGCCTAGTTTCTACTTAGCCAGAAAAATGTCTTAAGGAAGAAATACGACAATGCTACGGCGTACAATATCTTGTCCCGCTGTTGACGCTGATTCATATCAACTTCTACAGCCAAAATTCGACGCGTCAATTTTCCAACTTGACGACGTAGGTGCTGTATCTCTTCAGACGGCGCCAAGGATACGTCCAACGTGTTGTTGAACGACGGCGTTTGTTCCCTTAAATAATAATCAATATTTAGCCTCAAGTTGGGATAATAATTTTCAAAAGCCAGAAGCAAAGCATGCAACACCTCACTACCTGGCATGCCTAACGATTTGAGCCTCGCCGTTGTATCGACCGCGTGGCCTAGACACGGTCGATTGTGTCTCCGCACTGTCGTTCAAAAATCCATTCTCATCGTCTTCATCAACTGCTGGAAAGAAATGGTCATCCAACGTCAAGACGCGTGGCGGAGTCTAAAGCAAAAAATAGAGTTTAACAATGCGGAATAGAAGAAAAGTTGGATTTAATTCTTTGTTAAATTTCAGATCAATGCGAACCTGCACTCTAATCATGCCTGGCTCTGGTGGCATCACGGAATTTTCCAATATGATTTCTCTCGGTGGTGCCTTTGTGCCTACGTGTTGATCCTGCCCTGTTTTTAAATCAGATAATCTCATTCAGACTTTTATTGTTTTTTATCAAAGTACCCGTAGATCAGATCGGCGAGGTTTAACTCATATACATATATCCACTATTCACAGCTTCTGAGGATTCTAATTCCTTAAATTCCTTAAATATCGCTACTTATTGAGTCTCTCCAGTCAGTAAGGATACTTTACTTTATTTGAGGGGACTCCGAACTCTGTGAACCAGAAATCCAGTCTATTGGACAAACAATTTAATTGATTTTCATGAAGGTACCAAAAATATTTCATATATTAAGCCAAAATTTTTCTAATTTTCAGTTCATTTACGTAATGTTGGATACCAAAGGCCAAAGAAGTCTCAAAAGTGAATCATCTTGGCGGTTCCTAGTCCCCCCGAGTTACACTAGCTAATTTGAATGGTAAAATACGATGTTTTGGATTTCTTAATCCTACGTACTTATGATCTGATCCGTGAAAGCTACAAAAGACATGTACAGTACAATAACAAATTTGAGAATCAAGTATAGCTGATGCACGGATTAGAAAGGGCATAAAACTGCTCGAGGACAAAAGTTTTTCAGTAATTTTACTGACCCAATTTTGTATTCCAGACTCATTTCAAATACAAAACTAGACTACAAGTAGTTTAAAATCGTTACCACGAGTACTAAGCACATAAAACAGTAAAAATTCGTACAAATCATTATTTACTGGGCATTTTCTAACGGCTCTAAGTCGAATGACGAACTAATATCAGTACCCGAATCCCAAGACATAAAGGAATGACTGGCAAGTTATACAGGAGTCCTTAATTCAAAACTGACAACAACATGTTCTTCCGACTATTTATATACCCTAGAAGCGCTGTGTATTGGCCTATCTATTAATAGAGTTGGAAGAATAGAGAGAGGCGCAAACTTCTGGCAACAATTTCATATTTAATAAAAACAAAAAGCTTTGAGAAATGGTATATCACCTGCGACGAGGATCCTGTCCGGTACATGCATCTCGAATTTCTCATTTGCCAGCATCTGGTTCCAAGTGGAACCATTAGTTCCGTTTATATTTTCCTCGCTGAAATCCCCGCTGACTCTGATGTTCTTGGGTACTCTCATGCGCTTGTTTATATCCAGTGTGAAGTTTGAGTCATAGAAGCTGTCCGCCTCCCCGTTGAAGCGAGTCGGACTATGAGCTTTTGACATTTTACCTGTTTTGGAATAAGGAGATATGCTTGAAGGGTGACACATGCGGAAAAAAAATACACGCCCAGTAGTGGGTCTGATAAAAATAAATTGAAAATTCGTTGACGTAACTTTGATACCGATCTAAAATCGATATTTTATTATAATGATATTTTAGGCTAGGTTTTACACACTTCTATTAGAATTAATCTAACCGACGGAGATTCTAAATGGTTTTTTAACGCGGGTGTAAAACAGCGGATTGTTTTCTACACGGATAATGACGAGGGTTCAAATTCCCAGCTCTTTGTCTGTTGATATGATATCTACCACATACAGATGTCGAATTAAGGTACTCGATTAGCAAATTTAACGCAAACATAACCTACGCGGTTATTTAAGTACCAGTTTTATTAACATTGTGAAGCTGGATCATCCGCAGGTAAAATTCACCGTTAAATAAGCCCAGTTGTTCTATATAATTTTTATATACTGTTTAAGAACGGTTATTGCCTACCTTTTGTCGTCGTTTAATTGAAGATGAAATCTCAAAACGACTAGCGAAGTTGGCGGCAAGTCGGGACCCGATGTTTGATATTCGATTCTTAAATATCGAAATCGCGTTTAAATGTGTCCGAAAAATATTCCAAAATATGATTGGGTCAAGCCGAAAAATTTTCCACCAATCGACGTGGTATAAGACAAATCCCATCCGTTTCCGTTCGAAATTTACCGCCAAATTCAAACTGACTATCTGAAGTTGGTCATGAATCGTAACTCACAATTCGACTGCATCGAATCTCGATATTTTCTCCCGCTAAAAAACTGCGCAGATTCGTTACTCGTTAAACAGCATTAAACAGTATTTAAGGTTACCTTTTCAAACGTCGAATAGACTCATCGGTACAGTCCATTTTCTAGATTCATAATTTCAATTATTACGATTTAAGCCCGCCCGTGATCATGGAAGAAGAAGTTGCGTGTGAGTATGAATTACAAGATATAAATTCTGTGTAAAAACTCGCCGATGTTACCGAAGCAACAAGACAACAGTCGCATAATGGGAAATGTCTTTCTTAGTCAACTGTCGCATACCCGTTTTCAACTAATCTATCTTCCAGCACCAAATTCGGGTCGAGCAAAGCGCCAAAAAATAGACCGTGAAGGTCGCCTGTCGGCTTTGGAAAAACTAAAACAATTGAAAGGAAGTAAAAATAAGTACCACATCGACAGCGTTGACAACGTGTACGAAGAGGTCGACGAACGTGAATACAGCAAAAAGGTTTTAGAACGTCAAGATGACGACTGGATTGTCGATGACGGTAATTAAACATTGAATAATTGATAATTATCCTTTAGACGTTCATTCTCACGGTTTTGTTTCGTTATTTCAGATGGCAGTGGCTACGTTGAGGACGGCAGGGACATATTTGACGACGATATGGACAGTAAGAGTATCCAGCAGGCGTCTAAAACCAAGGAATCTGGTCCTAGGAAGAAGAAAACTGCCAAGGGCAAGGGAAACATAAGGAACATGCTCGTCGGAATGTCTTCAAAAAAGGAAAGTCAAATTAAACTTGACGACGATCTTATATTAAACGATCTCATGGCTGAGTTGAGGGACGCAAAGCCTCTAACAACGAATAAGAAAACTAGAGAACCAAACAAATTCTTAGTAGCACCTAGAAATAAGATTATGTAAGTAGAATCGATCCGAATTTTGTACATTATGATTCTTATTTTCTACAATTTCAAGCAGATTCACACCGCGTCGAATTCCAAGACGTTCATTCTGACCTGTATACGAAGAATCAGGTCGTACAGCGTCTCAGAAATCGGCGTTAAATTATAAATCTAATTTTCTTTTATTTTAAACTAGAAAAAACGAGAAAAAACCAGAACCACCAAAGCCTGTGTCTAACGCAATCAACCAAAGTCAGATAATAGAAGACGAAAGCGAAGACGAAGATTTATTCAAACGGGTAATCAAGGTCGAGAATAAATTAAATCAAGCCGAAGAATCTGCAGCCAAATTGCAATTAGTTAAATCAGCCGATAGAAGTAGCCAAGAAATAGACGATACTAGCGACACAGATATGCCGATGGATAGAACAGCGAGTCAACCACCAGCTACCAACGATACTGAACCCAATTCTGTTAGTCAATTGATCAACAACACAGAAAAAGACGTCGGTTGCTACACCGAAGATGTAAGCAGGGGATATTTTCCACTGAATAATAGAGTTGAGGATTAGAAACGAAGTCTTATGTTTCTCACATTTTTTCAATCGTTTCAGCTTTCGAATTTCGATTTTGATGATTCGAACCACGGTTTTACTGACAAATCAAAACCGTCGAATAATACGGCGCCAGAATCCAGGCTTGGAACATCAGAGAGTGTAGCCGAGGATAAAGACATGCTGAACGAAATTTGGGACGATGATTTTGGTGAACAGATGATAGAAATGGAAGTATCCGTCGATAAGAGTGATATTCCTATTCAGTATAATGAAAACCACGATAAAGTGTTCAGATTTTACTGGTGGGATGCATTCGAAGATAAATACAAACAGCCTGGGGTTGTCTATCTGTTTGGAAAAGTATTCGTCGAGCAGGCAAACGCGTTTGTTTCTTGCTGTGTTATTGTCAGAAATATTGATAGGAGGATATACCTTCTTCCGAGGAAACATGTGAGCGTTTATAACACTTTGCGTGAAGATAATGTCCTTTCATTTCAATAATAAACCTGATTCAAAAACTCGAATTATTCAGGTGAAATCAGAACCGAATACTGACGAGTCGGAGATGAAGGAAACTACGATAATGGAGGTCTACAAGGAGTTCAACCAATACGCATCCCAAAATGGTATCAAAAGTTTCCGCTCCACTACCGTGACGAAAAGTTACGCATTCGAGGAGAAAGGGGTGCCAAAGACTTCAGAGTACCTTGAAGTTCGATATTCCGCTAAGGATCCGGCCATCCCTCGAGACTACAGCGGGCCTACTATCGAACGTGTATTTGGAACGACTGTAAGCTGTCTAGAGATGCTGCTTATAGATAGGAAAATGAAAGGACCTTGTTGGCTCGACATTCATGTGCCAGTTCTTTCAAAGACCCCGACTAGCTGGTGCAAAATAGAGGTAGGGTTCGAGTTTGAGGGAAGGAATTCCGTATGAAAACAATCCAAGAATTAGTAGCTACATAATCACCGGCTTTATTACCAATCATTTTTTAATTAGCTCGAATGTGTGAAATCTGAGAACATAGTATTGGCCGGAAACACACACGGCGTTTCACCACCTCCCTTAGTTGTCGCTGCTCTGAACATGCGGGTAGCTTTCAACACTAAATCGCAACAGAATGAAATCGCTATGGTTGGAGCCCTACTGCAACACAAATATCACATAGACAAACCCTCGCCTAGGCCACCTTTCACACAGCACTTCTGCTGTGAGTTTTATTTACCTTTGTTAGTAATTCTGTGATAGTTTTAATACCGGATAGGTTTTAACGGCTTGAATTATCTGCCGCAGTAATAACCAGGCCCGGAGATACCCCGTGGGTAATGTTCAACAATGAATCATTGTCCCAAAGTACTCAGACAGAGGTGATACACTGCGAAAAAGAACGCAACTTGCTAGAAATTTTTTTAGAGAGGCTGGAGAAGTGTGACCCTGATTTACTTGTCGGATATGACTGCGGGTTCCAGTTCGAAGTATTGATGCACAGAATGTTTAGGCACAAGATAGGAAATTGGAGTAGAGTAGGAAGGCTGAAACGAAGTCAACCTCCTATGTTCAAGGTATATAAAATTTACAACAATTCATTTCACATTCTGTACATACAATTGCTTTTCCTTTTCTATCATACATCTTCAACGTTTTAAAAAATCGTTTCTATTTCTTTCAAAGGGTAGTAAATTCATGCTTTATCAAGTATTGAGCGGTCGTCTCGTATGCGATATACAAACATCGGCAAAAGAGTTGAACTTGAAAGTACGGAGCTACGATTTACAGTCCCTCTGTACATACGTAAGTATTTCAGTGTTTACCCTATTTGCCATCATTTAAAAACAGATAATAAAAGCTCGAGACTCTGTTCAGGTTTTGAAAAAGTCTGAAAAGGATTGCAAAGAAGTAAAGCCTGAAGACACCAACAAGTACTATGCAAACTCTGCAAAATTAGCCGAACTTGTAAGATTGACTATGGTCGATGCTTCCTACATCTTAATGATCATGTTTCAACTGAACGTGATGCCTTTGGCGCTGCAAATTACGTGCATAGCCGGTTCGTAGACATCGGAGTATCATTCAATATTTTTTTTTTTTTCCTTTTCTCTGATATCTTCGACGTATTCTCGCCCTCAGGAAATATACTCTCTAGAACTTTGTCCGCCGGTAGAGCAGAGCGAAACGAATACCTTTTACTGCACGCTTTTCATGAGAGAGGCTACATTACACCAGACAAAAGAATTATTCAGACTGATAAAAACGGCAAGCGAATAGGTTGACAATTTCGTTTATATATCACTCAATGCGTTTTATAAACAGGATTAATAAGAGACTGCTTTATTCACAGACGAAAGCAATTCGGCAAAAAAAAAGCCTGCTTATGCCGGCGGTTTGGTTTTGGATCCTAAAAAAGGATTCTATGACACGCTGATCCTATTGATGGACTTCAACTCTCTGTATCCCAGTATTATCCAAGAATATAATATATGCTTTACCACTGTGCCCGGCGCTGCTTACAGCGACAGTGCGGTGAGCCTTTGATTCCTATTTTATCTAATTTTTTCCCCCATTCAATGTCATATATCGTATCGGTCATTATTGCAGGAACTCAGCATTCCAGAAATCGATTTAGAGCCTGGAGTTATTCCAACGGAGATTAGAAAGCTTGTTGAAAGTCGTGGGCAGGTGAAGAGCCTCATGAAGACAGCCAACATATCACCAGAATTAAAAATGCAGTACGATACCAGGCAGCTTGCTCTTAAGCTCACTGCCAATTCTATGTATGGATGCCTTGGAGCAGTGCATAGTAGATTTTACGCTAAGGGACTGGCTGCGTTGGTTACAGGTAAAAGATGAGAGAAAGGAACACTTTGATATTTAGATATCGTTAAAAAAATTATTTTATTGATAATTTTCAGGCAAAGGAAGAGAAATTTTAGTAAACACAAAGAATTTGGTCGAAAGACTTGACTACGAAGTTATTTACGGTGACACTGACTCGATCATGATAAATACAAAGATTTTAGATTACGAGCAAGTATTTGCGGTGGGGAAAAGAGTGAGTTAAAAGTATATTGCCAACTCTGAGTATACACTTTCCAATATATGCTAACTCTACAGTTAGTTTTTTCCATAGATCAAACAGGAAATCAATAAACTGTACAAAAAGGTTGAACTAGATATCGACGGAGTATTCAGATACCTCTTGCTTCTACAGAAGAAGAAATACGCCGCAGTTACTATAAACAAGTTGCCAAACGGTCAGATTGAAATGAAACAGGAACATAAAGGCCTGGACATAGTCAGGAGAGACTGGTGCCAACTGGCCTGCGGAGTAGGCAGGTCGGTTTAGCGCGATTATCGATTTAACTAATCCTTCCGTCTTCGATCATTGACCACTGGCGTTATTTCATTCCAGGAATGTATTGGACCAGCTGCTTTGCGACCAGGCGTTCGACGTGAGACTTGAAAAGATATTCGAACTCTTAAGAGTCGTTTCGAAGAATTTAAAAGAAGGAAACGTCCCGCTTTCTTCCCTGGTTATAACTAAACAGTTGTCCAAAAACCCCAACAATTATCCGAACACAAAACAACCTCATGTAACAGTCGCTTTACGACTTAACACTAAAGGTGGACGTATGTGGAAGGCCGGAGACACTGTGCCATACATTATTTGTGAGGTGATTTAATCTGAAGATTTATTATGAAAATCATATATTTCAATGGTATTTCTTCATCGTCTAACAGGATGGTACCGACAAATCAGCTACAGAGAGAGCCTATCATGTCGATGAGCTCAAGAATAGCGATACTCTGAAGATTGACGTCAACTACTACTTGCTTAGTCAATTATTTCCAGTTATTATGAGAATATGCGACCCAATAGAAGGTATCGACGACGTTCTGCTATCGGAACATCTGGGTTTGTACTTCAGATCAGTTTTACTTTTTCTACAGAAAAAAAAAATTCCCAGAATGTTAATCATGTTAAAAATCACTTTTTCGATGATATCTCAGTAACCGTGGATGATATCAAGCTGAAGGTGAAGATCGAAAATAAGGACCATTTAATCATCTACGAAACAGGTGAAATACGATTTGTCTCTATCTTCATCGGTTTTGCCAAGAAATGAATTCTCAGTAGAGCCTGGAGTAAATACTGGGTGAGTTTCCTCTGGTATCGCATGAGGGAGGGACTTAGCGTTGCAAGCGCTCCGCCCCTTTCTATTCAGACTAGTTGTTCAAATCATTTAAGAGGTTCCTGGATACGACGATAAGACGTATGAATAGAGAGGGGCAGAGCGTTTGCGACGATAAGCCCCCTCCTCATGCGATACCAGAAGAAACCCCCCCTGTATAATAAATAGGTATACATTCCGCATCAAAATACGCCGAAACCGTCGCGAATGCACGCAAAATGTATTGAACCTTTTTTGAAAAGAATTTAATAATCTTTACTTTTGGTATGCACCTTGAAATCGCTACCACTCACGGTTACCGAGATATGATCGAAAGACTGATTTCGAGCGCTGTAACGAACATCTTTGCCGATTTACAGCAGTTTGACTTAACTAAAGCGCTCCGCGACACTAATTCTCTGACCTTATTCACAGGCTTGACTGGAATTTACAAACCTAAACAGCACTGCGAGCGCGATGAAATTTTGTCGGCGTTGGACGAGGAGAAGTTCAAGTATTGCGAACACTTGAAGTTCTTTTGTCAGAACGAGAATTGCAGAACGGAGATAACTATGGACGGAGCTTTTACAAAGACTGTAATTTTCCCTGGAATAATTATCCCTGGAATAATTATCCCCCGCGTTTTCCGACCTGGTCTAATTCTAAACATCTTTTCTCTCCTCACAGTCCACCGGCTATCTAGCGACTTTATTAAAATGCCCGAATGCAGAGTGCAGCATGGCTCCGTGGCGCTATCTACAGTCTATTCAAAACCGATTACAACTGGCTATCAGATCAGCCATAAGTAAGTATTACGAGGGATGGATGGAATGCGAGGATCCAGCGTGCTTCAACAAGACTCGAAGAGTGCCGCAGCAGTTTTTTGGCGTTCATCCGGTCTGCAATTTGTGCCAAAAGTGCATTATGTACAGAATTGTGAGTCTAGTAGATCTATTTCTTAGTCTGTTAATAAATCTCGGAATTTTTTACCCTGAATATAATTGTAAATCGTTTTTCAGTACACAGAAACGCAGTTGTACAATCAGATCACATTCTACCATCATATATTCGACCTAAATCAACCGAAATATAAAAGTAAGTAACTAGTCGTTGTTTTTGGAGAGTTAATAGAGAAAAGGATTCAGATTTGTGAATAAAAGTCATGTTCAATGGTTTTAGAGCAAATTTCTCAACTCCCAGCCGAGGTGAGGCGCGCGTATAACATTCTGAGGGAATTTGTAGAAAAACAAATGCGAAGTAGCGCCTATTCTGTAGTCGATTTGACCCAGCTGTTTTCCTACCTCGATTCAAACTGGACAAAGGTAAAAGTTCTGCAAGATCAAAACAGCTTGTCCTATATTTGTGGGGTAGATGATTATTTCCAAAGAATAGATTACACTACCTTTGATTTTCACACAAACGTTACATCCGCTTATGAGTATGCAAACCTTTTATCGTGAGAATATAAGAGTCAAATATTGTATATGATGTGATATTAAACTTGGAAGGATGTTATTCTCTAAAATAAAATATTGTTATTTACTATTTTAGGAAAGAGAATATTTGCCAAAATTTGTTTTATCAGATTATTTAACCGCGTTATTTATTTTGGCACGATGAGCATCTTTTTTTCGTTTTTTTCATACTTTTAGGACCCTAGCAGAACCAACATCTCGAGGAAATTTTAATCGTTAATACTCTGATTTGTGAAAATAAGAGTTTAAAAGAAGCCGGTGCCTTCTCGACTAGCGTGATTATAGTTATTTGAAGAAAAAGAAATTTAAAAAAAAACAAAACAGAAACAAAAAACATTGTAACATTCGAAATAAGTATAATAATAAAACGATACTCGTTGAATATGAGTGCATATTAAAGTACGGTAATTATTAATTAAATATTATATCAATAATGAACACCGGTTGATCCCATAATATGATGAGATCAATATTTTCATAAATGTTACGAATAAATAGAATTCTTTTTTTATCCAAATATTTATTCTCATTGTTGATTTCATTACCACGTCTACCTCTAATTGATATTTATCAAGTGTAAATTACTTATGAATTTATCGATACGAAAACTCGTTTATTTCTATTATAAATTCTTTATTATTATTATTTTTCAACGACTTTGTCGTTAGTGTCGCATGCAGTTATTTAACAATATACCGATATCGGGTATCGCATAAAATAAATTTAAACAGGCGAGAATTTATACTGAATCTATTAGTTCGATTTTATAATCGGGTCGGATTCGGGGCCGAAAAATAATCGGGCATTAAAATTACTATAATGATAGAAGAAGATACAATATGAGATGAAGGCTTTTTTTTCACAACTTCAAAGATAAAACTGGTAGAAAATTGACGATTATATGAAACTGCTCTAATTATCTGCAGTTTATACCTATTCTATAACAAGTACATAGATCGGAGTTATATATAAGTATGTATGTATGTATGTATGTTTTAGTTTACAAATTGATAAAAATTAACAAAATGAAATTTTTTTACTTCTCCAGCGATAATATAGATAATTATTAAAAGCCTGTATACAGTATACTAGAACTATTTCAAATATTGTATATATGTAAATATAAAAAATTATCTTGATTTAAAACAACCAAGTTTTAGAAGATTTAAGGGTTTCAAGTATCGTAAATATGTACAGTTTACATATTATCATTAAATTGAAAAACTAGGTGTAACAGTGATAATAAATTAGCCGATTTTTATGAACCGGTGGCAAAAGAAAAAAAAAAAAAAAAAACCAGTCTATTGAAAGAAAAAAAAAGCTATTTATAATTCTGCGATTGGATGAATAAAAATGAATGATTTAAAGATAGAACAAAAATAGAATTAAAATTATGTTCATGATTTGAAATGTTAATCATTTTATCTGAAATTTATCAAATTTCAATAAACTTAAAGGATCAGTCTTGGTGCGTACTTTATACATATATCTATTATGCAAATTAGTCAGTAAGTTCAATACAGAGTTTAGATACCTATACATATTATGTCTTCAGAATCGTACCAAGTCGATAAATCTATGTTTAACTATCAAAGCTATCGCAAAATAAGACAAAATTATCAGAGAAATTAGAATATACGATATTTAGATCCTTTACCACTCTCTCCACGTTTGTTTTCAATAGCACACCAGTTTTTGAACAGCGCTAATAAATCATGGAAGAGAACGTACCTCACGAATACTTATATCAATAATCATGATACAGCAAAGGTTTGATCAAGTATTGATTGAAAACAGAAGCCAGATTTGGTTGAAAACACTGTATCGAATATTTTTTAGCTGCCAAAGATAAAACCTGGCCCTTATCATATATTCCATATATTCTATATCATCTACCTCCCCTATCTATGTTGGATGAGATCGGCTTCGCCGACATTAGCGATGTTGTAAAAATTATAGGGCAAATTAGGTGGTAAGAAATTTTGCAGAGCTGTAGGTACTGCGTTATAAAAAGTCGTGTTTCTCTCCCTAAACACAGTGTCTTGAACAGTGACTGGAACTTGGTTTTGAAAGTTCTGTATAGCTGTAGTCGGAATAGTTTGCACAACGATTGGTTGCGTTACAGAGGCATGAGGTACGGCTTGTATCACCTGAAGATAAAAAATGAAAATTTGAATAAAGAGCCATGTTTGGAAGCTCCTCAAACTTTTTTTGCATTTTATTCACCTGTACAGAAGTCGGTGCGCCTTGTTGGGTCAAAGTTATAGCATCTTCGTGTGAATTATTTTGCTGTTGTTGTTGTTGTGGTTGTTGGAGGTGCTTTGTGTGCGAGGTGTTTATCCCATGCCTCCGTTTCATATGCTTATTGTAATTTGGCCAATTAGTAAAATGGTGTTGGCATTCCAAGCAGCTGTAAGGCCGTTCTCCAGTGTGCTGGCGTCTGTGAGTCTGTAAAGATTCGGACATTATATCTCTCGAGTTATTTAAATGTCTGTTAAAATATATCCAGAAGAATAAATTCTAGAAACTAAACCCACAGTCAATATCCCTTTGAATCTAAAACATTTGCCGCAAAATTCACACGTGAATGGCATAGCGCCGGTGTGAATCCTGTGATGTTCTCTGAGCGTCCCTTTCTCCCTGAAAGTTCTACCGCATACCGCGCACTGATGGGGTTTTGCGCCGGTGTGTACAGTCTCGTGCTTCTTCAGCTGCAGCGGAGTCTTGAATCTTAATTTCAGACGAATATTATTAGAATGAATGTTCCGTGAGGTGATTAAGGCAGCTGTGAACCGACTCTGACTACTCACGCTTTTGGGCATTGGGAACAACTGTAAGGTTTATCAGCTGAATGAGTCAGAAAGTGTGCCTCGAGGTTTCCCTTTTGTATAAAACTCTTGCCGCACTGATCGCAAGTGAAATTTCTAACTCCTGAATGGATTCGTTTGTGTGTAACTAAGTTTGGCTTAGTTGAAAACCTGGAACAGTTATAAACGTCAATTAATTCCGTCAGATTTTTACCATAAGACAAATTCTACCTTTTATCACACTGGTCGCACTGGTATCTGTTCTTCATTGTGTCCGGTAAGTGGCATCTACTGTGTATATAGAGAGCGCTTTGTTGTCTAAAAGCCTTTCCACAGGTCTGACACACATGGGGTCGTTCCTCGCTGTGAATAGCCTTGTGCGATTCCAATACTTTTTTATGAACAAATGACTTGCCGCAGTCTTCACAGCTGAAATTAAAAATCATATTGAAAAGCTGAGAACAAATCTGAAGGAATAAAACAAAACTCATTTAGATTGAGGCAATCACCTGAATTTAGATTTGTTTTTGTGTCTCTTAACGTGCGTTAAAAAACCGTAATATTTGTCGTAGACTTTACAGCACTGTACACACATAAACTTTGCCTTCTGATTGTGTACAGTTTCGTGGTGTTCTTCCAGGGCTTCAAAACTTGGCAATTTATCATTACAGTCTGTACATAGCCAGGGATAACGGTCTAAACCTTCCCCACGCTTTCTACCGGGTCTAGACGGCTCTGCTGCTCTCGCTTCTATCATTTCTACGTCGGATTCAGTCCCTTGAAAAAATCAAAGAAAAAGGTATTAGGAGCGAGTTTTTTAGTCTATGATCACAAAATTTGAACTCCAAATGTGAATCTTAGAGAATTCTGGATAAAAATAATCTCCAGTTATTCTTTCATAATGCAGATGCACTAAAGATATAATCTTGACTTCAGATATGAGAAAAAGACGTCTGCAGCATGTTGCTGTCCAGAACAAACCAAAAACGATAATAAATTGTATAATTTGTTGTTTTCTTCAATGAGATGAAAATGTTTGAAATCAATTCTCTCAGTACCAGTCATATAATTATCAGGTATTTTGACGTTGACTTTAGAGTCTAATTCGTTACAATCGTCATCCAAATCTGACGCAATTCCAAGTTCCAGATCCTCCATTTTCTGGGTCTGTGTTCTGCGCTTTAATCTCTTCTTTGTCTGTTTGTTTGAATTGTTATTCTTCCTAAGGGGGGTCCTGCAGCTCCTTTGATCCTTTATAATTCCAACGACCATTTCCTCCTGCTCGTATTTAACGTCGTCATTATCATTGGCGTTGTTTTGTTCGCTGTTAAAATAGCCTGCGGAATCATCGACGGAGTCAACATTGTTCATGTAACTCTCCGACAAGTGGCACTCGACCATTCCGTCATCGGCAACATCTTCCTCTTTGGGAAAGCCCATAGTCTTATCAACGTAATTTAAATCCACTTCACCGTCCGCACCAGGAACGATAGAATCAGACTTTGAATCTGCCATCAAACTACGAAGTGAATTTTGGGCCTGGTTTGATTTCTCAAAGAAATCACTAGACTGGTCTAGCTGAACGCAACAGTCTATACAGACGGATAACGGCAGAACGTCGTTTATTACAACCTGGTGAGATTTAAGGACAGATAAATAGTGCGTGAAACAGAATATTCGAAGTGATAATATGTCTGATCATTATTTTCAATTATATCAGATCCCAACGAGCTACGAATGCGACGCGTATTGGTACCTGGATTTGAAGACACTTGTATATCTTCGATTCTATTCCCAGTTTTTGACCCTCAGGGTCGTAAATACCGATGAAATTTTGCTTAGTTTCAGCGCAGAGTCGGCACAGGTCTTGCGAGTCGGACATTGTATTGTGTGAAATCTTTGTACCGCGATTAAACGTCGTAACGTAACGTATCGTAACGTAACGTAACGTAGCGAGGGTGGAGGTGGATATGGATGATGATGATAGCCGCAGAATCGAAGCGGTGTGTAATCGTCAAACGGTTTTATCAGCCGATTGCATTTCGCGATTTTCTATCACATATTTTGTCCAATTTTCAATTTACGCGGCGGCAGATCTTCGTCTGTAAACAAAAGACGATCGACAAACACGCCGAACGAACGGCGGACATTTTGCTACTACTCAATGGACGGATGGATGAATTCGTTTGTCTTTTTTCTTTCTTCAAAGAGTACTAGTCACGCGTATAGTAACTATCATCGAGTAAGAACAATGCGTTACGTACGAACACCTGACTGATCATCTCAGCTACTATTCAACCTGCCTATACCCAATTTGAAATAATAATTATTAAATATTCGACTAATTCTATGCATGCGTATGGATCGTATGTATGTATGTATGTTATTATTTTTTCAGCATTCATACAGCAAAAGTGTTCTGCTCTATCAACACAACATTGTTCTACCCATGGCGACATCTCGCGTTATCGTTGTGTACCGGAGATCTACTGTTCTTTATTTAACCTCATAGTTCAGGCGAAAACAAAAGATGACGTTACTACTTTCCCGATGACGTAATACCGCTGAAACCAATCACGAGAACGCTGGGGGATTCAAATTTTTTCGAACTATCTAGCAGCCGTCGTTGGAGATCGAGTGACAATTCTGTATTGATGGAATGTTCGATATTATTCAATAAACTATAAACCATGTATATGAACTTATAGGGAACTTCGTAAACTTAAGGATAGGGATGATCATTCATTCAAAATTCAATGTTATGTATAATTAGCTGTTCCACATTTAAGCGACCACCACAATACGATATATGCATACGATTCCAATACAATTCATTACCTACATATATCTTTTGAGCGCATTTCATAAAATTTGACTGATATAATTCTGCGTTATAGATAGACATAGTTATAAGATTATCGAGTGAATAATTCCGGCTTAATATAATTTTATTCAATATACTGTACAGCCTGCATGTATATTTACATACTATAATGTGAGAGAAATTTCTGGGTCACCTATAGCACGTGCCGTATGTATAATATTGTTCCTAACGGTACATACATACAACGAACATGCGTTCCGGCATCGTCCTACCACATACCTCCCTAAATGAGAATATATAGATATATAGGGCATACAGAGAGATTAAAGCGTTGGTTTTCACTCAGTCAATAAGCCAACTCGGGACACTCCAGGTTTTTTGTTTGTTTAGGCTGGTCATCCACTTTTCTTTTTTTTTTTTGAATCGATGTCTTCCGAAAGCAAATCAATTCAACCAGAGAAAAAATGCAGACGGTCAGCCTGCAATAAACAGACGAAGAACCTGGAGTGTGCCGAGTTGGCTTTGACTGAGTGGAAACCAACGCTTTAATCCCTCTTATATGAATATTGTATACCTGTGTGATATGGATATGTGGGTTTAGAGGGTGTCTCATGTAAAGAGCTGCGGACCAAATTTACGCCTCTGCTTTTGAGTTGAGAGAAAAATATTTTTCAAATGAAAGCTTCGTCGTTTCAACGTCGATGATATCAATGTATAATTGGGTTCTTTCGGAAAGCTTACTATGGCTGTTGTTTTTATTAACTCAGTTATGCAACTGACGTCGAAATATATTATACTACGATTTCTATAATGAATCGTCTTTCGAAGAACCAATCGCGACATAAAATTGAACTTGGCTTCGAAGTTCAAGGAAGATCCGGCGCCGTCAGCTATAGTACCTATATGTATGTACTACCTAATACTGTATATTGATGAGCAGTAAGAGAGATATGTAGGCGTATAACATTCCGTTTGAGAGAATCAACCCAACGTTGATGTATATAAAAAAAATCAAAAAAATCTGTTCCCTTGCTGGGTGAGAGCCGAGTCTCTTTGGTACGCCGCAACTTATGTATATGAAAATTCCTTTTCCTTTTCAAGGTACATGCGACTACAAGAGCCCATATATTAAACTGGTTGGTATTTTTCATTTTCAGAAGATTTCGGATCGAACCATACTGAACAGATGTATTTTTTGTCAGAAATAAATTCTTTTATCAATTCATTTGGATCAAAAATCTTGAAAACAATAATGGAATTGATTGTATCAACCCGCTGTTGATGGGCTGTGCAATCGAAGCATACCTATAATTGTCTAACGACGACATATAATATACCTGTTGGAAAACCCATTCTTAGAATTACCGAATCGTAAAAATAGACCTCTGGACGTAGTGAAGTTGATACACAAAGAGGTAATAGTATACACAGGTACATTATTTAATGTACAACAGCCGGTCGTGGAAACGAAGTTGTCCGGTAACACGATGACCGGTGGTGATAATATGTATGTTTCGGTGTCATTACGAGATCACTTTCGATTTTACCTTAAGCAGAGCAACGAGACTGTGGAAAAATGCAGTTGAAAAAAATGAAATAAAAGTCCAACGGTCATCGCGTGGCCTCGACTCGATATTATAATCGCAGGGTATTGAAGATCAGCTTATTATTGATAATATGGTCATACAGGTGTATCATCGACGTGTATCTCGTTAGCAGGTATCCGTACCCATACTTTACACAGGGCATCATAAGGTTCGCAGCGAAAGTTAGCCTTTTTCCTATACGACTAGTTGTAATTTGTCAACAAGAGAGAAATACGTCCTACTGAGAAAAGACAAGTCGAACAAACCCTGAGTATCTAGGTATACATATTCGGGTCTCGCGTCAAAAGTACCGCGCGCAAATTGCTTTTGTACATACAGGAATCGAAAGTATGTGTTTAAAATCAATTGGCCTTGTCTCTCTTTCTCTCTCTCTCTACTCTTTTCACCGCTGCACGGCCCAGACAGGCGTGCGCGACCTTCTTCAAAACGTCAATTGTCCTGAACCTGAACGAATTACGAACAGTACTGTAGTGTCCAAGGATCAGGGTGGCTTAAGGCTCCCTCGTCCGTATACAGCACACCAGTAACTACTGTGGTTTCATTAAAAATTATTGTCCGAGCTGCGAAGGAATAGCTGAAAAACCGCGCAGGGAAACAGGATCAACGCCTTATTAGAAACAAGACCAAATAGACATACGTGAACACAGACACACTACTTATATTGTATTTACTGTACGTACATAAAGGTACATTATGTGGGTCTTGTCACGTTTGCGCTGACGATGAAAAGACGAGAAAGTTTTTCTCTCGGAATTCCATCGTGCCCATAATAATTGTAAGGATTCTTCGTTCGGTTTTCATAAGATATTAGTAACGGTCGTGGAATTCCCCTGTATAATTGTTGAAATATACAAATTGAACTCGTCGGGAATTAAATCGTTTTTTTTTTTTCTTATCTTTTTCCTTGTGTTTTTCCTACCTCTTCATTTCTCCTTATCTTTTTAGCGCTTTTCACTTAATAATATCATTATATCTCATGATTAATACTTGCGGGCATGGCTTCAATAGCAGACCGACTATTTGCCTAAGGAAAGGTGGGGTGCAGGTGTGGTTGTACCTACCTCTTGGTAGCGGATGTCCCGAGGCTCGAAATATTCTCAACCAACCGACGAAATCGTTTATTGGTAATGCGGTATCGGAAATAACACGCTGGTGGTAAAAGTAATGACCCGAGCGATAGCTTCGGGGCCAGGATTGTGTATATATAGGGGTGCCAAAGAAAGCACTTCAGTCTACTGGTGAGCGTTCTTAGGTGAGCATCTTCCGGCTTTAACATTTTACTTTTATCCCTATACATTTTATCTCTTTTCTTCTTATCGATTTTCATTTTCAAAATTATATACATCCAAATATTTAATGCGCCAAAGAAAATATAACGGAGAAACCTCTGCGCATAGTATAATAATTATTTTATACTTTTTTTAAACAATTACTAACTTGCAGCCTGCAGTGATAACAAATTAAGGATTTATTTTTAAATAATTATTACGATGAAAGCCAGAGATCATACTTTCATTTCTTGGTTTTTTTTTATTTTTGCATATCTTGATTCATTCAGAGCATCTTCGTGGTGACATTATGTTATTCGCGTATAATATTTCGAACGTAGAAATTACCTTCTGTTTTCATTCAACATGACGCAGATAGTGCGTTACGTCTACGGTGAAGTCGATACCTTTTTTTTCAACGAAACAGGAATTGAATAGCCGAGGAATTCCCTCGGCCCTTAGAACCGAGGTGGTAAGACCGGTTTAAAGAAAGTCGTTGGTCTATCGTCGCAGTAGGTAGGCTGGCAACGATAAGTGATCCCGATTCCCTTCATTGGTCTGTTCCAATTGGTTTTCTTCTTTTTCGCTAATTCACCTTCTTCCCATTATATTCTACTCAAATTGCATTGTTTTCTATATAAATAATAAAATAATGTGAAATATACTTATAGTATTACAGACATCCGTGTATATGATTAATTATTATTTTTCAGATTAATCATGTTGCGTATAGCCGTCCTCTGCACATTGGCCGTGATTGCTACGGCACAATTCCAGCCACAGCCAGCCGGAAGAATTCTGGAACCACCGGTACCCCAATTATGCGCACAAAGTAAGTCAGATTCAATTTTTCTTATCAGTGCGGAGTCAGAGTCGATCACGGGGCGCGAGTCCACGGTATGATATAAGAAGATCCTAGCTGCTTGAGACGCAAGTCAGCATAGATTACATACATATTAATACATAATATAAATGAACGATCTATAATAAGAACCGCAAAGAAAGGGGATACGGCTTGTTTTCATCGCGTAGATATGTATGTGATTGCTCAAAGGCTCGTTAGCTCCGGTTTGGCCATCAGAGAATATGAAAAACAAATTTTCTGATCCGGTTTTATTAATTAATACTTACGATAGTTTTGGAATATTTTTAACACAAGAAACACCTAGCGTAAGTATAGCATTTTTTTTTCTGAGGACGTACCTGTTTATGAAGTTGTAACCGTTATATTTGAAGAAAAAAAAATTATTTTTCATCTCCTTAAAAAATTTACGGACGCGACTCACCGACTCGGTTTTATTAAAATTAACAAAAGCGGAACGAATATGTTATATACTTTTACGTATAACGGTAAGTATATGAGTACCGCGCGTTATTAGTTAATATTATATACACATACAGAGAGAAACGAATATGAGAACTGGTTTTTGAATATCATTTCACGGAAAAAAAAAAAATGCTAATTTTCATACTACGAACACCGGCTAGTCTCAATATTTGAATTGCAAAAATTATCGTCACACATCAATCATCTAGACTCTAGTAGGCTGTACCAGCTGAGTACAGTTAATAGGTAATTAAATCACCCAGATCGCATAACTTAATGTATTGGTATGTGTGCTGATCCGTAAAAAAAAAAAAGAAAAACTAACGATGATAAATCGTTATCATCATAGATTAGGAAGTGATTTTTCTTTCATTTATGTAAATGCATACTATATACGTATATTATACATTATCATATTGTCTGTTTATAATCGTTTCCCTCTTAATTTGAACACACATTCATTCACCTGTTGATGATATAGTAGGGTGTATGTAATTTAAATCTATCCTAAATTATACGTATATAATGTATATTATATATATATTAGGGTGTCCGTTATTTCCCGAATTGACTCTTTCTACGAGTATGGGCCAAATTATTAGTTTTTAGCGTAAAAACAATTATGCAAATTTTTTTTTTTTTTTTCCAAGAGCCATTAAGCCCTGCCTGTAGGACGATACTTGTCCCATTTGATTAACATGGGATTTTTGCCCTTTTCATTCTTTAATTTTTTTTTCGCTTACTACTTTCATTACCTCATCAAATATTGTTGATTCTACTACTGTTCTGACCTCTTTGGATGGAGATATTTGTACATTGATGGAAAAAAAAATTTCAAGTTTTAAAGCGGTAAAATTCTTGTTTTTTACCATATTGTTTAATATCTTTCGAATATTTTTTAATTTAAACAAAAAGCATTGAAAAGTCAATAAATTCAAAAATATTCGGAAATATTCAAAAATTACTGAAAAATACGGTAAAAATAAATTTTTAAAAAAACTTCAAAACTTATGAATTTTTTTTTCTTTTTTCACCGATGTAAAAATATGTCCATCCAAATAGGTCAGAACAGTAGTAGAATCAACAATATTTGATGAGGCAATGAAAGTAGTAAGCGAAAAAAAAATTAAAGAATAAAAAGGGCAAAAATCTCATGTTAATCAAATGGGACAAGTATCGTCCTACAGGCAGGGGTTAATGGCTCTTGAAAAAAAAAAAAAAAAAAAAAAAATAGCATAATTGTTTTCACGCTCTAAACTAATAATTTGGCCCATACCCAAATAGAAAGAGTCAATTCGGGAAATAACGGACACCCTAATATATATATATACATATACTATATGTACTATTCAGCGTACCTATCTTACTTAGGGGCTTACTTAGAAAGTTTGACAATGACATCAATGTCTCGCGATGTCATGGATTCGTGACGGAGAAAAGGAATTATAGATATTTCAGTCACGCGTTTAGACCGAGACTTATAATTCTCGGTTCTCAATTTTTTTGACCTCGTATTCGATCCCGTAAAAGAAACAAAACAATTCTAAGAATAGAGAAGTGCGTGAAAGAAATAAAATTAAAACAAGGAAAAAAAGAAAGGAAATTTTGTCTCTGACAAGATGATCAATTAGCGTCTTTCAATCAGGTCGAGGTCAAGAGCACGCCTAGGCTGCAGAGTCATACGCGAAACAACGCGGAGGTCGCGTGTGTTCCTATATGCAAATTTCTAATTTCACTTCGGAGAAAATAATTGAATATTTCTACGAGCCACGAGTTCTGAACTATTCTTACTATATGTACTGGAATACTGCTACTAGGAAATTGCACGTTCTAGATTACCGCAAATAATTGAATAGAGGAAAAGAACATCTCGCATTTGATTTATGAAAATTTATTCATCTTTATTCATCTTCATATACATTATACGTTATGATTGCTTCAGTAAAACATAGTTCATAAACCAGACTAAGCACCATCGACCATCGGTGACTAAACTTTTGCGCTTTTAGATTGCGTTTTAGAAACGGCAATGCGGAGGGGCCCCGACTCCCGCATTCATGAGGCAAGTGTGTCAGGATGGAAAATTGCATTCCTTATTTGCGCTACGAAAACGTGCGATATTGTTATTCGCATAATTATGAACTTTAGACCTCTGTGACTAATCGACGTGATACTGATTCGTCTTATTTTAAAGTATAATCAACTTACCTTGAATCTGAATTTTTATAGCGTTATCGAGTATTTATATACCTACACTTTTGCCCCAAGACGAGACTTGATAACGCTTCAATGCCTTCCAAAGCCCATTTTTCTAAACATCCGAATTCTGTGTTCAGGAACAATTCACGAACGCTTCAATGGAAAAGGCTACTATTTCTCATGGTTAGACCAGAGAACTGCTGGTCAAGAACTAGACTGGTTGGGCGGTAGGAATTTCTGCAGACAGAGATGCATGGACCTTGTATCCCTGGAAACTTCTCCTGAGAACGAGTTCATAAAGAACCGAATTGTGAAGAGTGAGTTTCACAAGCTCATCACTTTCCAAGAGAGCGATGATCAGAGTTATGAAAAAACTTCTATTGAAAACCGAAATATTGTCCCTCCATAATATCTTCCTTCTTCCAGACAATATCAAATACATTTGGACATCCGGACGTCTCTGTGATTTCAAGGGCTGTGACAGACCTGATCTTCAGCCTTTGAAAGTCAACGGATGGTTCTGGACTGCTGAACTTCAAAAACTTGCACCAACGACTGACCGTAGTCAAAATGACTGGTCTCCAAGCGGAGGGTAAGTTTTGAATAAGGATAGAGGGATAGGAAATGTTTCAATTGCTCTTTGGGTTCAATCTACTGATACTGTACTTTTTTTAATGCCTTCTGATATTTAATACTTACCAGTTTTCTTCCTTCCTTTACAGTATCGGCATTGCTCAACCAGACAACCGTGAGGCACTCCAAGGTGGAGCACCAGAAAACTGCTTGGCA
This sequence comes from Tenthredo scrophulariae, assembly GCA_963978835.1. Lineage (NCBI taxonomy): Eukaryota > Metazoa > Arthropoda > Insecta > Hymenoptera > Tenthredinidae > Tenthredo > Tenthredo scrophulariae. The sequence continues at coordinate 32,031,764 of OZ022227.1, forward strand.
GTACTGAATCAGTTTTACAATGACGGAGTGAACTGGCATGACGTAGCGTGTCACCACAAGAAGTCTTGGGTGTGCGAAGAGAATGATTCTTTGTTGAAGTACGTCCGTTACATCAACCCAAATCTTCGCGTTTAAATCTATTGTATAAACCCTGACCGAAACAGAGTTTAGCAATATGATTTTAAAATCACCATGGTAAGGGACGTGACTGAATAGTGTGTATGTTGGCTGTATATTTATTGCGTTTGTAACTCCGACGAGTCTGGCTCGTTACATCTTTATGATCATTATAACAATATAATAAATAAAACTCGGTAATTTAAAACGATATTGTACGATTTTAGCCAGAAATTTATATATTAACTTATATCAAAGCTTGCAATTAGAGACAGTATTTATGTTGCGAGAATGTACTTTCATTACATAATATATATACATATATATATAAACATATCTTATACTAACGTGAACTAAAGACCAATCTTTTAAATATATTTACAATCATGTGATTTTTGTGATGAAGTTTCATTCAAACCTCCTATCATTCATTCCCATAATTCATTTATTCAGTTTATTATTCAAGTGTAGGTAAAAAAATATTCCAGTTAGTAAAGAATGAAAACGTTTTATTCCTGAATTTTGAGTAAAAAATAACAGATATATCTCGCGCTGGTTACTTTTTTCCTTCGATCATGATTATGTGGTATCCAAATTTCGTTTTGACTGGTGGATCCGTATAAACTGGTGCTCCAAGACTGGAGACAGGTAGCGCAAAGGCAGCTTCTTGAAACGGACCAACCATTGAGCCTCGTGTCATCCAACCCAAGTCTCCCTACATTAAGTCATGTTCAAATACTATTTTTGTATCCTAGATCATGATCCTAGACCATAGAACCTGGATACCAAATCACGAGTACTAAGTCATGAATACTAGTTCATAGACTTCAGATCACAGATCATGGAGTCTAGATCCTACATGATATATCAATCATCAGAGATCCTGGATCATAGATAATATTTCATAAGTCATAGATCCTAGATCCCAGATCACAGATCTTGAATTTCAAATCACTTGTTCATTTTCCAGTCTAGTATTGTCGTATAACAAAGTATCCTGGTGAGGTCTTAAAAGTAGAAGCAGAGTTCTCTGATATGGATAGTCATTCTAATAAATTGACATAAGTTGATGATAAAAAAAGAGTTTTTGCTTACACCAGAACGCGCTTTGTCTTCGCTGTAAGTAGCAGCAATTTCATTAAACTTTTGACCGGCCTTAAGTTTCTCCATCGCCTCCAGTATCTTTGATTGTTTTTCGCATAGAATATGCCTTACCTATAATAATGTTCGCTAATTATTACGTACCTTGGTTGACACCTGTTCTTAAATAATTAGAAACAAAAGCGTTTGTATATAATAATCACTTTTACAGCGCTACCCCCTTTCTTGTCTCCTTTTCCCTTGTCACCTTCGTCGGTACCCTTCGATTTCCCGGCTTTGGCACCACCCGCGTTCTTTTTCGGCGGCATTGCGTATCGTTTTTATATTTTATTTCAAACGAAAGTTGACATTCTAGCAAAGCAAGGTAATAAAGATTGATACATAAAAATATTGTGCGGTAACACAGTCACGTTATGTTATGTTGTGTTGTTTCCTTAATTTATCGTTCCAACAGGTGCCGCCACATTTACCAATTCTAGTTACAAACGACTTTGAACAGATGGCGGTAATCGGCGGTTCGCGCAATGGATTAGGGGAAAAGTCTGTCCGACGCATGCGCGCCTGTCTGTCAATTTTCAGCAGCAGCAGCAGTGTAGTTCGTGAATAGAGAGAGAGTTAGATATACAGTGTTGGTTTTATATCGTCGAGTGGAAAACCAGGCTCCAAAAAAAAGACACATACACACGCATCATATATCATTGTTTTTTTATTATCAATTGGTTTCATCCGAACCTCGTTCATCTAACGTGCCTTCAATAATACGAGCTAGTAATATCGGGTTTTAATATTATCGAAGGCCGGGGGCCGCGTGATGCGATCATATGTCTAGGCTCGGAAGGACCCAACTTCTTGCGACAGCAGCACAGGTGAAAAGATCGGTCACTGAATCTGTGGTCAATTTTTCTAATCCTCAACCGAAACGGTCGAGGCATAACAACCCTAACAACGCAGGTATTAATAACGAACAATATATTGAAGAGATTGAAAACATGACGGATACCGCCGCAACCGCAGCAGCCGCGGCCGCTGCCACTGCCACTACGAACACACAGAAGAGGGCGAACTTCTCTGCTCTTACGGTCGCAAATCCTAACGGCGTCAACAAAATATCACCCAATATAGCGAGCGCGAAGCCTGGATCGGCTAAAAAGCTTATCATCAAAAATTTCAAGAGTAAGATAAATCGCTGTCGTTATACCTCGTCATTATATACGGACGACTTAACCTAGAAACAAGCTAACATAGATCGAAACTAACTATCATCATTCTGTCACCTTTGGCAATATGCCTTCTCTTCATTCTCATTTACACATACTCATACACATACATATGACACATTCAGTTTCATTTAATCATTGAGCAACAAGAACACTTGTCTGATATTATTTCATAGTATCTTCATCAATTCAGATGATTCGATACATCTGATGTGATATTTCTCTATAGATAAGCCCAGGCTTCCGGACAACTACCAAGAACGTACATGGGAGAAATTGAGGGAAGCTGTAGTAGCCATACAGACTAGTAAAAGCATACGTTATTCATTAGAAGAATTGTATCAGGCGGTTGAAAACATGTGCAATCACAAGATGGCCTCTACTTTATATGCCAATTTGACTGAGCTAACAGAATCGCACGTCAAGGCTAACATAGAACAGTTTTTAGCCGAGTCTATGGACAGACATATTTTTCTTAAAAAAATGAACGAGTGTTGGCAGTCGCATTGCAGACAGATGATTATGATCAGAAGCATATTCTTGTACCTCGACAGAACTTACGTACTTCAAAATCCAAGCATTTCTTCTATATGGTAGGTGGCTTTGAGGTCAATCCTTTGTGTTCTAATCCAAACGACGTGTAGTCAGAGAGAACCCGATAATATCTATGTTTTCTTTATTTTTCTTTACTCTTATTTCAGGGACATGGGTTTGCACTTATTCAGGCTTCACATTGTACTGAATAATCTGGTTCAGACTAGGTCTGTTGAAGGATTACTCATGCTCATTGAAAAGGAAAGGCAGGGGGATACCGTCGATCGGACTCTTCTCAAATCGTTACTTAGGATGCTCTCTGATTTACAAATTTATCAGGAAGCCTTCGAAGCAAAGTATGCACGGATATCAAGGAATTTTATTCGCTCACTATTCATTGGATTTAAGTTCTCTAATTCTAAGAAAATTACCACTGCATAGGATAGTGTCGACACAATTGTTATTACACCACCTTCTGATACCTTGAAATCTTAATTTTTTTTTTACAGATTTTTGGTAGCAACTGAAAGACTGTACGCTGCAGAGGGCCAAAGACTAATGAACGAGCACGATGTGCCTGAATACCTTGCTCACGTGGACAAACGTCTACAGGAAGAGAACGAGCGACTATTACACTACCTCGATACCTCTACAAAGTACGAATTTAGATTCTAGTTGGAAAAGGTCTCACCTTTTGTCACTAATCTACGATCTTCCCTTATTCCAGATGGTCGCTAATACACACAGTAGAAAAGCAACTGTTATCAGAGCACATAACCAGTCTTCTGCAAAAAGGTCTAAGCGGTTTGTTGGACGAAAATCGAACCAGCGATTTATCGCTTCTATACAATTTATACAGCCGTGTCAAAAATGGGCTGATTGAACTCTGTCTAAACTTCAACTGCTACATCAAGGTACGATCTGTGACAGCCTCTCATCCATCTATCTTCATCCCCCTATCTCCTCCCTGAAATTCTACCGTGTCTAATCTCAACATTCGATTTCATTTCAGAAGAAGGGGAGAACGATAGTCATTGATCCTGAGAAAGATAAAACAATGGTCCAAGAGCTACTAGACTTTAAAGACAAAATGGACAACATAGTAAACACTTGTTTCCACAGAAATGAAAAGTTCGGTAACAGCCTGAAGGAGGCCTTCGAAGCTTTCATTAATCAACGTGCGAACAAACCTGCCGAATTAATCGGTAAGACTTTGGACGAAACATTGCATGCAATTTTACAATTTTATGTGCTTGTATATATGTAACGCGGGAATTCCATTGCAGCTAAATTTGTCGATTGTAAATTGCGGGCGGGAAATAAAGAGGCAACTGAAGAGGAGCTGGAACGATTACTTGACAAAATAATGGTTCTATTCCGTTTCATTCACGGCAAAGACGTGTTTGAAGCCTTCTACAAAAAGGATCTTGCCAAACGTTTACTGGTTGGTAAATCCGCCTCGGTAGACGCTGAGAAGTCAATGTTATCAAAACTGAAGCAAGAATGCGGGGGAGGATTTACCAGCAAACTAGAAGGCATGTTTAAGGACATGGAGCTGAGCAAAGACATAAATATCGCCTTTAAACAAGTGAGTTTAGTCGATTCAAGGAAGCTAAAGCTTGAACTAAACATTCTTGTCTTGATTTCTAGTATGCGGGAAATCTCCAGAACGAATTCTCGGCCAGCAACTTGGATCTTACAGTATCGATACTTACGATGGGATATTGGCCGACTTATCCTGTACTGGAGGTGACATTGCCGGCCGAAATGGTACAATACCAAGACGTATTCAATAAATTTTACCTCGGTAAACACAGCGGGAGAAAACTCCAGTGGCAGCCGACTTTGGGACACTGTGTTCTCAAAGCTTGGTTCAATCAGGGAAACAAAGAGCTTCAAGTATCGCTTTTCCAAGCTTTAGTTTTGATACTATTCAACGATGCCGACAATCTGTCTCTGGAGGATATCAAAGCAGCTACTAATATAGAGGACGGTGAACTTAGAAGAACTCTTCAGTCTTTAGCCTGCGGTAAGGCTAGAGTATTACAAAAGAATCCACGTGGTAGAGACGTTGCTGACAACGATAGGTTCGTCTTCAACGCTGAATTTACAAACAAATTATTCAGAATTAAGATCAACCAGATTCAGATGAAGGAGACGGTAAGATTATACAATTTACAAACATGCTTTCTTTCTATTTTATTATAATTGTTGAAATTATCGATTACCAGAACGAGGAGCAAAAGGCAACGGAGGAAAGAGTCTATCAGGATAGACAGTACCAGATAGACGCAGCAATCGTAAGGATTATGAAGATGAGAAAAACCCTCACGCACAATCTACTGATTAGTGAATTGTACAACCAACTAAAATTCCCTGTTAAGGTATAAATAAGGACTTTAATTATGAACCTAAGTTTGTGATAACTCTTCCCCTGTTTATCGATCATTTAACTATCATCTCATTTATTTTTTTTTTTACAGCCCGCAGACTTGAAGAAACGAATTGAGTCTTTGATAGACAGAGATTACATGGAGCGAGACAAGGACAATGCGAACCAGTACAACTATGTAGCGTAACCTCAGCCTAATGCCATCAAGGTCAGGATAGGATTGGTCGGATTTATATACCGCGCAGTGAATATCGAGAGACGATTAAGGGACAAATGTTTCATCGTCGCAAGGCTCAC